>CM061528.1:43262511-43862511 GCA_030068015.2 Neoceratitis asiatica | reverse complement strand
AGAATAGGAAGCTTCGTTAAACCAATGCAAAGCACTCTAATTTGATTGAGATTTAAAATTGAGTATATTTTTGTAACATTTAAAATATTTTCCAAAAGCCTTTAAACCGAAAAGAGTTAAGTAGAGGCGCATTTTATGGTCACCAAAGCAGCCAACAGTTTATGAAACTTTCAATAACGTACTAAGTAGTAATCAAAAATTTACAGTGTTTTATATATGTAAATCCCAATGCGGAAAGAGGAATTAAGTTGAAGAATAGATCAATGAATTTGTTGGAAAAAATATCGGATGTTCGGTCACTGTTTAACTATAACTTTTAAGACTTTTCACGATTTATGGAAATGTCTTTACGAAATATATTGTTTGAAATGTCAGCTTTCAAGCGCATGTTAATTTGACACAATCGGACTTTATAATTGCCCAATACAGCCTTTTGAAAATCCTTTACTTTTCTACTCATTATAATAATTATTTTTCCTTTATCAATTTACTTGAATTTCTGTCCTAAAAAAGGCCGGGAATTAATTATTTGAGAAACCCGGCTAAAGAAGGGATTGTCGAAACTCTTTTTGTCGCTAAGTTGGATCTAGCTAAGTGCTTACTTACCAATTTAAATGAATATTTGAGTATGAAAAGCGTTGCTGCTCGAATAGTTCGGAAAGACCTCAATTTTTTCCTCGAACTCAATCACCTAAAGACGTGTTTGAAAGACGTGAAATTTATACAACGTACTGTAAATGGTAATGAGAAACCTACGAGTTTGTCATGCAAGTCAGTCGACAAGCTTCGGAATGGTGTCTATCAATTGAGCCGAAACCGAAAAAATATGTTGGAGCCGCTCAAAAATCTAGACAACTAATTTTGATTGTTTTCTTTTATTATCGCAGTATTTTTGCCAAAAGGTCAGATGATAGATGACTTCAAAGAAAAACCACGGCAACAGCTAAAGTTGTTTGTCGGATATGCGTTGAAAAAAAAATTTTTTTTTATACCTTTTATGTACATGAAATGGTATATTTACTTTGGTCCGAAGTATGTAAGTACCAGACGGAGAAGAGATAGACCCACCGAAATGTATGCCGATCGTATCAGAATGACGAGTTGAGTTTATTTAGCCATGTTCGTCTGTCGGTCTGTCTGTTTTAAAGAAAACTCGTCCCTCAATTTTTGTGATATTTCAACCAAACTTTGTTCGGCAGCTGTAGCTAGACGTTTAAACAATCAAGTATCGGAACCGGCCAGATCGGATCACTATAGCATATATATAGCCGATTTTTCAGATTTGAAATTTTTGGTCATAAACCCATCAAATTACGGGTACCTTACTATACTTATACATACATAATGAATTGCATCTTGGTCGAAAATCATCGAAATCGGACGTCTATAACATATAGCACCCATACCCCGATTTGTTCAGTTGGTTGTGAGACTTTGCTCAAAACTCAGTCAGAAAAAAACCTAAAAGCGAGAAATTTGAAGATGATTTCTTAATGTAATAAGAAAACAAATTTTTTTCTTCTGTTTTGTATACCAAATCTGAGCACTTTTCTGATAGAATATGTACGAAATGTTTCAAAGCAATTGCAACCTTTGTCCGTTCCTAAACCAATTTTATTGTTTACCCATAATACGTCAATATTACCACTTTTTCAAGTCAGAAATTAAATTAATTAAAATTAAAATTATTAAATCCAAATTCTCTCAGTTTAATAACCATATCACAGAGTTTATGATTTAGCTAGTCTGGCCTAAAGTAGTTTCTTAGCGGAAAAACCGGCTTATATTTGATAAAAGTTCGTCAAAAAGCTTTGGACATAATTTTTGTTTATACCGCTTGATGATAGGAAACGTAAATACGAGAAAAAAATAGCCAAGGAATAAGTACTTATTGGAGTACTTCAGATCTAGCTAATTTTGGAAATATGATTCTTTATACATATGAGTAGAGTAGACCACAATCGACAATTTAATTCTCTAGTCTCTAAAGTAGTAGTAACTATTATAGATCTTAAGTAGCATCGAGTTTTTTTTTATAAGCCCCTTAACCGGATCAGTCAAAAACAGAATGTCTGTTATATAGGAAGTAGGTCTGATTCTGGACCTATGTCAGCCCACAAGAAGTAGTATACCTACCAAGTTCTGTTGATTAACGCCTTTTGTATTCGATCCTGAGTCAAGAGGGGGATGGAAAGTAATAAACTACATCAAATCCGCAGAGAAAAGTACCGTTATTTTATATTATAATTTGTATGCAGTGTGTATAGTCATATATATTAATCAGTTCAGGAGCTAAATAAAATTGTTTTGCGGTGATTGCTTTACATAAGTATGGAAAAAACTCAAGTGAAATTTATGTGCTTTTAAAAAAACACTTAATATTTCTAGAATGTTTGTTTACTGTTATTGATCGTTTTTCCCATGAGCCATTGAGCCAGAAACTTGCAAAGACGTAAAGAATGTTATTCCAACGTTCCAACGTATTGTGATTCTGTATTCTGTAATTGTTTCGCTTTGAGTCTACGGTAAAGGCGTTACCCCGCGTCACTTCTGCGAAAAATGGGTTAAAACTGGGACAAAAGTGTAGTAACAGGAATTTTGGCAGGCGTCTCTTCGATGGAGACCATTGAAACTTCCAGCAAGATTCTGTTCCAGCATACAAGCTAAAACCATCCAGCAGTTGCTCAAAAGCAATTTTCCTGGTATCATAGCTGCAAATGATTGGCCGTCTGAGAGTCCAGATTTGAATCCATTGTATTACAGTTTGTGAGAACATGGCCTGTCGAACACCTCACAGAAATTTGGAGAAACTCAAAAAATCTTTGTTTCGAACAGCGCCGTCAATACCAATAGAAACTGTGCGTCCCGCTATTGAACAATTACCGACCGAATCATTGGTTGGCTTGTGTGAAAGCAAAATGCTGATCATTTCGTACGCACATATATATCTATGCCCTATCTCAATTATTTCATGTCTTTACATAGAATAGCAATAGCCGAGTGGTTAGCATTGCGTATTACAATTCGAAAGGTCTGACTTCGAGTCCAGGTTCGAGCAGCATCCAAAATTCTAGAAAATTTATTTTTCTGATTGCGGTCGACCCTCGGTAGGGAATGTCCAGTCCTCCGAGTGTATTTCTGATATGACAATCCATCGGCCATTCGGAGGTAGCTTAGAATAAACTAGGTCGCTCCAATTTTTTGGTAAAAGCATCAAAGCACAAAACCACAAAATGAAGGAGAAGCTCGGCGGAAAATCGCTTCAGCGGTTACAAAGCGCCAAATATACACATGGCAGAAAAAGTCTGCGTTCACTCACTATATTAAAGTATCCAACTAAAAAAAGATAAGCATTTTAAAACAATCACTATTTTATTTTCACTTATTTTGAAGACAATTATTTGAAGTTTGTTTTAGCAAAATTTTGTAGAATTTGAGCTGCGTCGTTCTGAGTTAACGGGATTATAGTGCCGCTACTTAAGTAAGTTGAGCAGAAAAAGTGTGCGTTCGCTTTAAAAAGCTATGGTTTGTTGCAATGAAAATACAAATTATTTGTGTTTAATTTAATTTTAAATGATAAACGATGGTAATCGCGATTAGAAAGAAGCTAAAGCATCTATAAATATAGGAGAAATTTTTTTTTTTTTTTTGACTATGGACCAAAAGCGAAAATGACTAGAAATTGGCGAAAGGTAAATCATTGTTGGTTTGTGGCAGAATGGTAAAAATTATCGGGAAATCACGAAAACTGTTGGGAGAGTGTACGCCTCTGTCCAGAGTGTAATAAACAACTTCAAACAAATGAAATCTCATTAATCTAGCCCACGTTCTGGTCGTCCAAGGAAACTGACTGAAAGATAAGAGCGCAACCTAACCATTCTTGTGAAGTCTAACCCACGTCTAACAGCACTCCAACTTTCAAAAGACATTGAATTGAATTACCAAAAGAAATTATGTCCAGATACGGTACGAAAAATTCTGAAAAGAACCGGATTTCATGCTAGAGTCGCACCAAGAAAGCCCTTCATATCGAGAGTAAATCGTCTCAAGCGGATGATCTTTGCGAAGGAGCACTTAAACAAGCCTCCAGAGTTTTAATAACGTTATTTTTTCAGATGAGTAAGTTTAGATTTTTGGGATAAAAGGCCATAAGATTATTTGGAGGAAAAGCAGAACAGCGCTGGAAAAGCAAAATGTTGTACTTACGGTAAAGCACGGTTGTTGAGGTGCTATGATGTGTAGAAAAACTTCAGTTTATTGAGTCGATCATGAACAAGCATGATTATCTTAATATTTTGAAAACAAATTTAAAAGAAAGTGCAGTAATGCTGGGACTCGGTGAGAAATTTATTTTCCAAGAGGATAACTACCCGAAGCACACAGCAGGAATTTTTAAGGTTTGGTGGCTGTGCAATATTCCTAAACATCTGCTAACTCTATTGAGCGCTTATGGGATTTATTAGAAAGAAAAATTAGGCACTACTATAACCAGCAAGGAAATGCTTAGGAGCGCGCTTGAAGAGGAATGAGAAGCTATAAGCCCAGAAGTAGCAACCAAATTTGTTGGGTCAATGAAAATCCGCCTTCTAGAAGTCATTAAAAGACGTGGATATCCAACAAGTTATTGACTTAACATATATATTTTTTTAATTTTTAGCCTTTTGTTTCATTATTCTTGAAGTGAACGCAGACTTTTTCTGTTTGGTTTGAATCACCTTTTTGTTTATGTGTAATCCCATCTTAAATTTATATTAATTATTGATACCAAAGTTTGTGTTCTAGTTACTTTATATTGAACTAAATAAAATAATGTTAAAAAAGTTTAGGAATGATTTATTGTTTTCGATTTTGCATAGTGCAAACAAAATATACTTAGATGAACGCAGACTTTTTCTGCCATGTGTATATAACAGTTAGTCGCACAAAACTAATAAACAAGTACTCTGTGTACATAAAACTGCAGAGTGTAAAAATACTATGTTTGCGGATTTCGAAGTACTGTTGAAAAGCAAGCTTTAAGTTTGACAAATCGTTCAATATCAACTCAACTTCAAGTTGTTAGAGAAATGTCGGAATTTACACTGACAACATAGGTCTGTTATGCGTTCAAGTCGTGCCCAAACCAAATTTTTTCAATAATTTTTTTTTTATCGTAGTAGAGGGAGATATTTTTGATTAAAAAAAAATTTTCTATAAGTTTACCAGATTGAAAAAAAAATTGCATGCTCTAGTAGCGCTCGAAAGAGTCCAGCAAACATCACAACTTTATGCACAACGCAGTTTCAGCAATTGCCACCTTGGTTAAATTAAAACTGCTTTTACTTACATAGAAATATTTCGTAAACGCAACTGCTAAAGCCGACTCTGAGCTCATCGTTTTCAGTACTCCAAATCCACATAGCGATGACGGCGTAAATAAATTACAATTAAACACTGACCAAATACGACGCGATGGACGACAACCAACCGACAACACTTTGGAGTATTTATGTTCATACATAAGAATATGTACGTATGTATGTATAGCAGTTATTTGAATATTTGCATTATAAATCGAATTAATGGAAAATACCATTTTTGGACACTAAACTCTTTCATGAAATTCAATAAGCGTGTAAATCGCTAAATCGCCGATTTTTTTTTTTTTTGCTAATTTCATTTGCCGCATTTTCACATTTTCACACGTCAATTGCTGGGTTTACTCGAATTTTTTGGCAGGTGTTTGCATTTCCGTCAATAATCGAATTTGTAAAAATTCAAATTTGATTTCATCGTTGACAATACACAAACCATTATGGATGAATTGCTGACAAACCAGCGGCGGTGGTGATTATATTTTTTACGCATATGTATGTATGCAATTTTAGTTTATGCAAATAATCGCATAATGCGATGATAATTATGTGCATGTGTGCATGCCGCTGTATCGTTATGGGAAAAGCGGCATTTTATTTATACTATTTATTCTAGTTGATGGATGAGTCTACACAGTTGTGATTTTAATACACATCTATTCGAGAGATTTATGTGCATTGTGACATCGCTGGCATCTCACTTTGGACATATGTACGTATGTAGGTAGGCAATAAAAAATTGTGGCGCATTTTGAATTTTGCATTTTGTTGCTGTTTTTTTTTTTAATTTTATTAGTCGAAAGCAAAATTCGTCAACTAATCGTCAAAATTATCCCCGTTGAATATTGAAAGTGGGTGAAAAGATTTTGTCTTCCCTCACAATCACGCAGGAAATCAATGCAAATTTATGCCACAAATCCACAAATACACACATTCCCACATATTTACAAATCGTATTAGCGGTTAGCTCTTGTTTTATTGGATTTTTGATTTTTCAGTATTGTAAGCGTATGAATTACGATTACACGCTTGGCATATTACCATTATGGAAATGTATGTTATGTAAATATGGAAAGATGCTGATTGAATTTGATTGTTATTACAATAGTTGTTTGCGAAAGATAACCGTGTGTCATGCAATAATAAGGAAGCATATTTTTTAGATAAACTTAATTTACGATTTCCAAACATTTGATGCACCAAATTATTTTTCGTACCGAGATTTAAAAATTATTGACAAAATTTTGCTTGCAACAGCTGTCGATTGTGTCCATTGGCACTAATATAGGGGTTTCCAATACGAGTGATGATTTCTTTAAAAAAAAAAAAAGACACACTAATTGTTAAGGAAATTCAAATGTTTTTTATTTAATGTAAAATACAATCGATACAATTAAGTTCTGAATATAACATCATTCAAATGGCCTCCACGGCTTCCTTTGCAGGAACGATTTCGATAAACCCAATTTTTGAGTACTTTTTCCACTGAATCAAGTCGCATGTCATGAATAGCACGTTCAGTATTGACTTTTAGAGTTTCAAGAGAGTCTGGTTTATTGCTAAAGACCAATGACTTCAAATAACCTCACGGGTAGTGTCTAATGGTTTTAAATCACAACCTCTTGGAGGCCATTCAATGTCACAATTTCTTGAAAAAATCGCATCTCCAAACCTTTCGGTTTTTGCATGTGCTGTGCGATACGTAGCCCCGTCTTGTTGGAACCAGATGTTGTTAAGATCAACTTCTTCCAATTGTGGCCATAAAAAGTTGGTTATCATCGGTCTATACCGCTCTCCATTGACAGTAACGATGCTACCAGCTTCATTTCGAAGGAAGTACGAACCGATGATTCCACCAGACTAAAAACCACACCAAACTGTCAATTTAGGTGAATGTAATGGTTTTTCATGAATAATTTGTGGCTTTTCTTCGCACCAGAATCGACAGTTTTGTTTATTTAACCGCCCAGTCAGATGAATGAAAGCGAGTCTCATCGGTAAAGATGATTTTCTTAAAAAAATCTTCATCGTTTTCAAGTTGCTCCAAGGCAAAATCAACAAATTTACGACGCTTATGGTGGTCCATGGATGAAATTGTAAACATTACTGAAAACAATTTGAAAAAAATGACAGATCGTGACATATTAAAAATGACCAAAACGATACTTAAAAATCATGTCATCCCTATTGAAAAACCATATATAATGAAATATTATGAGTATGAAATTAGTCGACGTACAGGTTTAATTTCTTAACTTCATCTTTGACACGTCTGTTCCACTTAAATACAAAGCTATCAAACCTTATAACAGGCCCTAGTTTGATACAAATGTTCAACATTTAATTATTAAGCTTAAGCTTAAGCTTACTTTTGGAGGAAGAGGTACAAAATTCCTCAATCACTAAGTAAGTTTAAAAAGACACGCCTCGAAGTAAATAAAGCCATCAGGTTGTCCAAGTCTAAATATAGCTCCTCGCTTAGCTCAAAACAAAAATAAATTAACATAAAGGGGTTTGGTATTGGAAAAATCCAAAGAAACTATAAATCACATATTGGATATCTGAGTAATAAATCTGTGAAAATATCGAATCGAAAATCAAATATATGTATGTCTCGTTTACCACACTGAACTTGTAAATGTTTGTGCCACCCGTTTCTTTGATTTTGTATATGTAGATTAAACCAAGTGCTGTAGTGAAGTGAGAAAGCTTTTCGAGGTGGGGCCAATATATAAGTACATACTAGCAGAATTTATAGATATAAAATACATTTGAAAATGAATTATATTTAAGGTCTTGTATTAACAATAGGTTAAATTATAAATTAAAATCTAATTTATAATATAAATAAAATTCATTTGAAAATGTATTTCATATCTATAAATTTTGCTAGTATGTACTTATATATTGGCTCCACCTCGAAAAACTTTCTCACTTCACTACAGCAAAAGAATGGAAAGTGAGAAAATGTTTAGAATAACACAAACCTACTGAGTGGCGCCTTTGGTAGTCGTTTCCTCGGTAATCATATATTTCGAGGTTTCCTCCTTTTTCTTTTAAGAAAAAAAAACAGAAAATTCAAATTTAATGGGGAATGTTTCTTATCATTCGAAAGAACATTTTTTGGCATTTATTTTTTGAAGATTTCTCTTTCGAATGTTGTCCGCGGCTACGTCTCAGATGGTCCATCCGTTGAGTCCAATATTCGATGACTCGTTCGACTATACACTTTACATATCCCCACAGGAAAAAGTCTAACGGTATGATATCACACGATTTTGGTGGCCAATCGACCGGCCCTAAACGTGAAATTATCTGCTCACCGAAGTGCTCTCTCAATAAATTTATTGATTTAAGCGATGTTTGGGAAGAGATCACGATCTTCAATTTTACGCATCAAATAGTCGGTTATCATGGCGCGATAACAATCGCTATTGACGGTTACGTTCTCACCGGCATCACTTTTGACGAAATATGGACCGATGATTCCATCGGCCAACAAACTACACCAAACCGTTGTTTTTTCTGAATGAAATGCAGCTATTGAATCTCTTCAGGCTGCTCTTCGTCCCAAATGCAGCAATTTTGGTTTTTTACATACCCATGGAGCCAAAAATGAACCTTATCGCTGAACAAAATTTGGCTCGGAAACGTCGGATCTTCTTGGAACTTTTCAAGAGCCCATAGAGCGAAGCGATGTCGCTTGGGAAGGTCGAGCGGCTTCAGTTCTTGCACAAGCTGTATTTTGTATGCTTTCAATTTAAGATCTCGACGTAAAATGCACCGAGTCGTTCCATATGTCAGTCCAAGTTGCTGCGAACAACGCCGAATCGACTCTCCGCGGGCTTCGTGTACACTCTCAGCTACGGCCGCTATATTTTCTTCACTGCGTGCTGGACGTGGTCTATTCGGTCGAATATTATCCAATAATGAATGCTGGGTCTCAAGATGGGTAATGTTGTTGCGAATAGTCCACTCAGTAGGCCGATTATATTGACCATAAGTTGAGCGAAGCGCGCGAGAACATATTCTTTACAGAACGTGAATTTTCGTAATAAAGTTGAATGATTTGTAAACGTTGTTCAGGCGTAAGTCTTTTCATGATGAAATGCCAAACAATACTGAACAAAAATAGCATGACAGCTTGACACGACTCACACGTGATCTGTCGAAAACAAAAAAGGCTGTTGAAAAAATTACATCTACTTGGAGCTCCCTTTATATATAGCCGCTGAAGCTATTTTCGGCCGAGCTTATCCTCCTATCAATGGTTTTTTGGGTTTCGAACCCTAGCTAAGCACTTGGCTATTGCGACCGATTGATAATCATAAAGCACCATGTTATAAAGAAATTGAGTGGGAGAGCGGTTTCACTAGGGTCTAAAAGTGATGAACGAAAGGTATCAAAGTCGCTTGAATTGTCATATGATGGCCGATTACTGCTGGTTCTCAAAAAGAGATTACCCTCTGAACAATTATAAAAGGAAAGCTCATATAATCTGTTATATCTTACTTTTCCGACGTTTTCTACTCTACGTGCTTCGGATGTTTCTTAATTTTTCAAAACAAAACTGACTTTGTAAATATATCTGTTATTTTGCTACTTGTTTTAAGATTTTTTTAAAATGAAATGAAAAAAAATTAGAGCAAAATCCTTGATGATTTTATGAATTGTAAGCTCAACTCTATTCAAAATCAATCTAAAATTTAAGACAACAAAACCACTATAGATTAGCGTATGGTATTTCTGGAACTACTATAACATTCGCTTCGGATCGGTTTTCATCTTCGTTCTGATTCCCTTGGAATGCATATTTAAAATCGTTCTTATTTTATTTTAACTTTTGCAATCTTAACATTATTGTTCGATTATGTAGAAATCGGCTTTTGATTTATGGAACTGTGCTTTTGGTATGTTGAGTGTTTTTTTCAACTATTCTGAAATTGGTTATCAGGTCTCTTTGGAATTGTTTCTTAATGGTTTTGTAACCATACTTTGGATGAATTTCAAAAACAATACTCGGTTCCAACTCTAAATTAATTTTTTTTGCAATGTTTTTTGAAATCTCACTTATGTACAAAGTCAATCATTTACCCAACACCGTGATTGCGGCATTTCATTTTGAAAAGAAAGTTAACATGTAATGATTACTACACACATTTTCATCTGCTAACCTCAATAGAGATGACAAAATCTATGCTTATTTGCATATAAGAAAAATTCACATAATTTAATTTACTGCATTGCACTAGAGAAATATAAAAAATTGTATGAAAAATGGCAAACTCACTGAAAAGATATGGCGAAAAAATAATAATAAAAGAGAATGATAAAAATGGTAAAAATTGCATTTGCACGATTAAAATTAATATATGCAGTTACTCATCATGATGCCAATAATTAGCAATTGCTATAACGGTTGCTTTTTTTTCTGGTTCTCTGGCACTTGACGCAACCTTAGGAGTAGGTAACAGGTAAAAAGTGCAAGTAACATATCCATACGACTGTTCATGTTTTTAAATATGTATATTAAACTTATTTGTTTGTTTATCTCTTCAGTTCTTCTTTCAATCACTCTTAATATGAGCAAGTGTAGTTGTACTCAAAAGCAATTTCTTTTCATAAGTCTCCTCCACCATTAAGTGTAAATGAAATGTGATTGAGTGTGATGAATTGCGGTAATTTGCATATTTTTATACCTTTCATGTACATAAAATGGCATATTAACCTTGGTACGCAGTATGAAAGTACCAGAAGGAGAAGAGAAAGACCCACCAAAATTTATTCCGATCATATGTTTAAAAATTCCATTTAAGATACCGTTAGTGTTTCTTCAGGAGTAACGAATTTTGAATTTCATGAGCCTTTGCATTGCATTGTTTGTCGATTCTCAACTAACATTTTATATTTGAAATAATTCTTAAAAATCAGCTGATGAATTTTGTTCTGTAGCTGAACTTTCTTAAATCTCGACACTAAACAAATCGCTCCTCATCGTGAATCGGCATAGATGAAAAACAAAACAAGTTTCGTACGTCATGCGAACAGCGCCGCTCGTGCAGATGGGCGAGAGGTGAGTAAATCGTTGGCATTAATAATATCATAATGACAAGCTGAGTTAAGTTAGCCATGTCCGTCTGTCCGTCTGTGTGCTTGAACGCTAACTAGTCTCTCAGTTTTTGAAATATTACAACCAAACTTAGTATACTGGTGTATTTTTGTAATATATTGATCATGTTGTCGTTACCGGCCCAATCCGTCGACTATATCATATAGCTCCCATACAATCAATTCGTTCTCAGATATGTGATTTTGGGTCATAAATAGTTCAATAAACCACTTAAGAACATAAAATTCACTTATAATGAACTAAACATTAGTACTGAAATTCATGCAAATCGAAAGACTGTATCGTATAGCTCAGTTAGTTTAGATACGATGTTTTATGTTCAAAATCCGCCACTGAAAACCATCGAAGTCGGAGGACTGTATCATATAGTCCCCATACAACCGTTTCGTCCAGATACGAGATTTTGTGTAAAAAATCCGCCAAATCCGTATGCTACTCATTTAAATTTACATAAATTTCGCACCAAAAATCGTTTGCATTTTGCAAAAAAAAAATTATATCTCCATGAAAGGTATAAAGATTTCGGCATGGCACTTCCATTTTGTTTTCTTTCCTTTTTGTGTATTTAATAGAAACGTCTGTATGGGTTATTTGTCATTTTTCGTGTTTTGACAGTTTAAATTTGAACTTTTATTTAAATATTTAACTAATTTTACCATTAAGTATGCCACAATTTTGGTTGACCAATTAGAGCTTATGCTGAAATCGTAGCTCAATGTGTTGGTGTAAACTTTACAAACGCTCGAACATAATATTTTTTTTTAATTATAACGTTTCAGTTCTAAAATGTTTTTAACTTAGAAATAAATATATAATTATTTAACTTTTTTTTTAAATACTTTAACCTTCAAAGCGTAATATTAAACTAAAGCATATTTACGTACACATGGCAGAAAAAGTCTGCGTTCACTCACTGTATTAAAGTATTCGACCAAAAAAAGTTATGCATTTTAAAACAATCACTATTTTATTTTCGTTCTGAGTTAACGGGATTGTAGTGCCGCTACTTAAGTAAGTTGAGCAGAAAAAGTGTGCGTTCACTTTAAAAAGCGATGGTTTGTTGCATTGAAAATACAAATTATTTATGTTTAATTTAATTTTGAATGATAAACGATAGCAATTGCGATTAGGAAGAAGCTAAAGCATAAATAAATATAGTAGAACCTCATTATTTTTTTGACTATGGACCAAAAGCGAAAAGAAATTGAAATTGGCGAAAGGAAAACCATTGTTGGTCTGTGGAAGAATGGTAAAAGTTATCGGGAAATCGCAAAAAATGTCGAGAGACAGTACGTCTCCATCCAGAGAGTAATAAACAACTTCAACCATTCTTATGAAGTCTAACCCACGTCTAACAGCAAGCCAACATTCAAAAGACATTGCATTAAAGTACCAAAAGAAATTATGTCCAGATACGGTACGAAAAATTCTGAAAAGAATCGGATTTCATGGCAGAGTGGCACTAAGAAAGCCCTTCATATCGAGAGTAAATCATCTCAGGCGGATGGCCTTTGCAAAGGAGCACTTAATCAAGCCTCCAGAGTTTTGGAATAAAGGTATTTTTTCAGATGAGAGTATGTTTTGCATTTTTGTAGTAAAAGGCCGTAAGATTATTTGAAGGAAAAGCGGAACAGCGCTGGAAAAGCAACATCTTGTACCCACAGTGAAGCATGATGGTGGAGGTGCTATGATGTGGGGATGCATGGCAAGTTCGGGTGTAGGAAAATTTCAGTTTATTGAGTCGATCATAAACAAACATGATTATCTTAATATTTTCAAAACAAATTTAAAAGAAGGTTCAGTAATGCTGGGACTCGGTGAGCAATTTATTTTCCAACAGGACAACGACCCAAAGCACATATCAGAAATTGTTAAGCTTTGGTTGCTGTGCAATATTTCTAAACAACTGGGTACACCCCCACAATCACCTGATCTTAACCCTATTGAGCACTTATGGGTTGTACTAGAAAGAAAAATTAGACAGCTTACTATAACCAGCAATGCTTAGGAGCACGCTTAAAAGGAACGGGAAGCTATACGCCCAGAAGTAACAACCAAACTTGGGCCAATGAAAAACGGCCTTCTATAAGTCATTAAAAGACGTGGATATCTAACAAGTTATATACTTATATATATTTCTAATTTTTAGCCTTTTGTTTTATTATTCTTGAAGTGAACGCAGACTTTTTAAAGGAATTTTTGTTTTTATGTGATCTCATTTGAAATTTATATCAATTATTGTTACCAAAGTGTACCAGTTACTTTTCATTGAACTAAATAAAATAATGTAAAAAAAGTTTATGACTGATTTCTGGTTTTAGACTTTTCATAGTACAAACAAAATATACTTAGATGAACGCAGACTTTTTCTGCAATGTGTTATTTCTTACTTTCCAAATTTTGGCAACACAAATCTATATGAGCATATACATACATACTTGACTGCATGAAAATTGCTCTGCAATCAAAGAATTTAACGCTTACAGCAAAATCTTTATTATATACTGTTGTATTACAGTTTAAGCCCCATTAAAGTGCTTCAAAACGTAGTGAATTTTCAATTGTATTTTTGTTTGTGCTTACCTATACCCACGTGCTAAGGAGTGTTGCATTCGCGCCAAAACTATAATTTAGTAATTTGAGTTGGTGCTGCATTAGGTTGAATGATGTGCACCAACATACACACATATGGGCATATATGTTATATTAGGGCAATCTTTTTTGTAATTCTTTTAGGGTTGTTATAGATTTCGTACCTACAAATGCAGCTTAAAATATGGAATCTGAAATTTGAGAATTCAACTGGTTGTTCGGACGTTCTTCACACACCACCAGAATGATGCGTGACTTTGGTTGCAAATGATTCCAATTTTTTGTATTAATTTTAGATTAGCGGAAAATGCCAGCCTCACCACTCACTCGTCTGGCAAGTGTTCTGCAAGTTAGACGATATTGCAATGCCCAAGTGCCAACTAAACTAAATATCTAAAAATGATATCAATTGAGAAAACTTCTTTGTGGGCGGTATGGTAAAAAAGGTGTATCTATGGTTTGAAAAATGTATTTTTTATAACTTAATTCATGTGGTTTGTAAAGAGATGACGTAACTTGATTATGATTCCATCATTCGAACATGCGTTTGAAATCTACTCTCATTGTGCGGTTTTTCCAGTATGCATATGTCATTCATTTGAAGTATAATATGTCGAACTGTGTGTTGTGAAAAACAGTTTTTTCGGGGAGTTCTTTTTCATTATATTGATGTGAAGAAACACACTGCGAAAGAATAAAACTGGTGATGAAAAATTTATCCACTACGACAACCCTAAGCGCAAAAGGTCATTTGTGTTTGCTAGCCAACCAGCCAAAGCAATGGCAAAGCCGAATATCCTTTATTTGGCAGAATCAGAAGGGCGTGCTGTATTTGCGACCGGATAATTTTCCAATAATTTTCAACTCTCATATTGCAATACCGATTAAAAATACCGATTTGGAAAATAGCGGCAGGGAAGTTTTACCTGTTTTATAACAGCTCAGGCTTTGCCCCTTCTGACTACCATTTGTTCCGATCGATGCCGTACGCCCTCAATAGCACGCGGTTCACATCAGAAGAGAACATCAAAAAATGGCTTGATTCATTCTTTCATTCCCAGCTCTTTCGTGATGGAGTCGGCAAATGCCAAAAAATGGAAAAATGTTATAGCTTTAAATGGACAATACTTTTCATAAAACTATTTTACATGTTTTTTCTAAGCGTTCAAATTTTGGAAAAAATAAAATCCTCATTAATTAAGTTGTAGACCCAAAACAGCTTTTTCTAAAAACCCAATTTGCTTTACTTTTCGATTTCAAATGGAACTATAAATTTACATACTTTGATAAATGATCGATATACTGAAGATTCTCATTTGCGGTGGAGGAAATGATTTCTCAATTGCAGCGGATTCAACGTTAAGAGCTTTAGTCCAAGCATCCAGAGGCTAGGGGCCATTTTTTTTTTGCTATGGGGCTCAAGCTTCTACGAAAAAAGGTACTAGCTGTGAACTACTATTAGTTTGCATTTTTACACAATTACTTCATCTTAGTTAGCAATGTGTATTACTATGTAGAAGGTTATTAGACTCGAATTCTGACTCAACATTCAAAATTATTGAAAATTTATTGCGATCGCCCCTTACCTGGAAATGTCAACCTTTTTGAGTGTATTTCTGACATAAAAATGAAGCTCCTCACAAAACTCTTCAGCCGTTCGCAAGAGGATTAGAATGAATTGCCATTTTTTTGATAGTTTCATAATTTTATTAGTGAAGAACATTTATGGTTTATCGGCGAAGAACCAAACGATATTCAGCGGCTCTTCGGTCGGTCAACTTTTTTACCATCAAGAGAGTTTTATAGAGACCGAAATAAATGGTACTCAGATGGCGCAAGGCTCGGACTATATAGAGGGTGCATCAAAACTTCCCAACCAAGGTGTGGCAATTTTTGTCTAGTAATCAAATATGTAAATGATCTGACGTTGGAATGATGAAACACAACACTTTTTCTATTGAACAATGTTGGACGGTTTTTCTTTTAGAAAGCTTGTAAGCTGGTTAATTGTTGACGGTAAAGCTCAGAATAAGCCGTTTCGCCAGGTTGTAGCAGTTCATAAAGGGCAACTCTCTTCCAATCGTACCATACAATTCAGGCTGTCGTTTGCGGAAGATCACCGGTTCTGTGTTCTCATGTTTAACCAATTTTTTTATCGTACTTGATTAGTCGCTTCAGAAATGGTACGATTTTATCGTGTTTCAGAAGCGTTTCACTTGATTGACTGAGAAAATTTTTGTACGTGAATTTATGTGACACCCAAACATCGTGCTTCCTTAAGTAGTCAGCTTTTTTTTAAATTGATTCCAAGCTGTCAAATGGGAGATTGCACGCCAGTCTTGCTCCACCAGTTGTATAATTTCATCGGCTTTTTGAGTGACTAGTCGATCAGCACGAGGTGCATTTTTGACAACAACAAAATTCGCGGAACGGAATCGGAAAAACCACACCTGAGTGCGCTTATCACTTACAGCATTCTCGGCGTAAACTAAATAAAATTTTCGACTCGTTTTTGCAGAACTTTTACTTTTTTTTTTTTTTTGTAAGTAAAACAACAACACATTACATATTTCTTCGGAAAATTCACCCGTTTTCGAAAAAAAAATAACTTCACACAAATGACATTCTACAGTCAGCTTTCAAAGACGTGTTAGTTTGACACAATCGGGTTAGTGTTACACGTAATAAGACTATCTTTAATATTACGAAGGAAATCTCATTCCCTAAAAAATAGTCAGCCGCAGCTTTAGACAAGTTAGATGCCTAGTCTGCATTGAAATAGTTATCTACAGAGCTTGGAACTTTAAGTACTTCGTGAATAAATGACGGATTTTCGTTTATACATAGTTTCAGGATAAAAACCTCAATTTATTGAAAAAAAGGGAAAAGACCAGTTTGTATATGTATTCGATGGAAAATTTGGTTTACAGCATAAAACCTCTAGCAACTAGAGCTCCAGATTTTACTCAAAAATTATCGAGCCGTGCGATCATTTGAACAACGAGCACTCGCTCATCTGCTAAATGCTCATTACTCGAAAACTTTTCGAGCCAAGCACGAGCATTTTGAGTATTTTGGCAAATATTTTGACTTTTTTCCCAAAACTTTTTTTTATTATTAATTTAAAGTTTTTTTATGCAAAGTATGAAAATCATAAAAATGCCAAAGAAGCTTTGGCAAACAAAATCAAATTTTTTTTTCCCTGCTGAGCAGTTGAGCAATGAGCGAGTATGCGGCGAACATCGAACTGCTCGCAGTGCTCGATACTCGAGTATCTAGAGCTCTACTAGCAACCGCCAATTCTACGTATTTTCATTCATTTTTATGATTTTTTGAACTTTTTACTAAGAAAAAAAGAACTCCGATCATTTGTTTTCGTCTGAGCTGCGGGGGCGTAAAAGTAGGAAGTTTAAAATTTTTTTTCTTATAGCTTGTGGCCATTGTTAACGCTTTTATTATTGAAAATTTACCAAATTGACCGCTTATAGCGCGAGACACACCCAAAGTAGAGTTTTGTTGTCTTATATAAGTAACAGAAAAAGGAATTACGGAATTATTGTTTGAAGCATTAGTGCCACAATTTATCACACACACATACACACACAAATATCTTCGAGGTCAACTCATTACCTCGACTAGTAGCTGGTGGCGCTTCCTGAAATCATCGCCTTTACTGCTACTCACTCGTATATGCAATAAGTGATAAATATGTGTGTATGTATGTATATTTTCAAATCAATCAAAATGTAATTTTTACACTTCTTGCAGCCACTTTTCAACTAAGCTGCCAATTGCTGAAATAGATTTGTAGCATATGAAATTATAAAATTATGTGTGGCATTAAATGTTGCGTTGCCTCAATGTTGCTGCTGCTGTGGGTTTCTTACGTTGGCACTAAACTAGCAATTACATTTTCACGCGCTTTATGCCATTATATTTACTAGAGTGTCTTCCTGGTTGAATACTGAAAAATAAAAATAAAAAAATCACAATTACTACAACACTTTGCCTATCACAATCCTTCACATTGTTTTTAATTTTTACTTTTTTGTGCTGCCAGCATGTCTTACACCTTTGTCAGGCACATTCACTTTTTCACTTTTTAATTTTTTTTTGTCTTTTACAGTTACTTATGCTCCATATTTTAGTCTAAGCTCGAATTTCCATTTTTCACAATTTTTATTTATTACTTTTTTTTTCTTTGAACTCCGCTGGACTTCGGCTGCAACTCAGCGCCTGGTGAAAAACTTGGAATCCATTATTATTGTTTATGCACTCCTACATTGTATTGTATATAAGTATGTATGTATGTATGTATATATATTTAATGTGGTACGTGCTCATGGGTTACGATGTCATTTTGGTCCGCCAGTTGGACATCAGTGACTCCAGTTTGTGTTGTATTTATGCCAAGTTAGTTGCAGATAAACTTAGATATGTTATTATGACAACACACACTTCGTTGTTGTTGCTATTTATGTAAAGTAGAAACAATTATAATATTTGTAATCTAATACAGCTATGTGCGCAATGTCGATGACAACTTATCGAATAACATATTATCTCTTTCTCTGCAAAGAGAAGTTTTCGGTGACCAAACAGCGTTGGTTGCGTGCGGGTAAATGGGTCAAAGTGCTTATGTGTCGCAGAAAATTGTGAAAATGATTTCCTTTATGTAAGGTTTCATTATTGGTCAATATTATAATAAAACTTTTGTATATTTAATTACTTTCGTCGACAATGCAATAGAAAAGCTAATACCATAGAAATGAGTAAATTTATTTAATTTGTATGTTTTTTTTTCAATTAATAATATTTAACGATACAGTTTATTTCAACTTCTTTCCCTTATCATAAAAAAAACAAAAAAAAAAACTCCAACATTCACAATAGTCTACATACAGTACATACATACATAACTTATCTTAGCGCAAAAACTTTGGCTAATATCAGGTAACATGATCTTTTTAGTGTTTAGTTGGTCCACTGTTCGCATCAAAGAGAGCTTGAAGCCGTCGTTGCATCGCAGCTACTAAATTTGTCAATTCCGAGGAAGTAATACTGTCCGAAGTTTCTTTGAGTAATGCTGAGCTGGAAATCTGATATTTTTCAAATTGTTCGTTCAAAAATAGCCCAGAAATGTTCAATAACATTCAAATCTGGGATTTAAGGTGGTGTGTGTTATTATCTTAAGTCCTCTTGAAAGATCCAGCCTGCGCCAAGCTCTAAGCTGTCCACCGAAGGCTTCAGATTAACTTCCAGCAATGACTTATATTTCAACCGATCCATATTACCCTCAGTAAAAGCCAGCTTTCCAACTCCAGATGCCGCAACAGCTTCACAAACCATTACGTTGCCGCCACCATGCTACACTGTTGGTACTATATTTTTGGAGTTAAGTGCAGTGTTTTCCTTTCTCCAAACTTTTGCTCTTCCATCGCTGCCGAATATATTGAACTTCGATTTGTCTGTAAACAAGACTTTTTGCCAAAAATCCATTCCCTTATGTAAATGTGCTTTAGCGAACTCCAAGCTAACTTTAGGATCATCATTCATGTTTTTCAGAAAAATAAAGCTTTATACGTGGCGTGGAAGCCGTTATCGTTCAGAACTCTTGGAAATGTTCTTATATGGACACACTTTCTTCATGAGCTTGCGATGTTTTCGGCTGATTTTGGAGCAGTAACTTTAGGATTATCATTGACTTTCTTCAGAATAAAGCTGATGTCTCTTCGAGTTAGTTTCTTTGGGCGGTTGGCAAGCGCCGTTTTTTCGGTGGATCCATTTTGTTTTCCAAGTTTTTTTGCAATGGTATGTACGCTTTGTGGACTTAAGTTTAAAATTTTTGAAATTTCACTATACGGTGTCTTCTCTTTTCTATGCTGAATAACCAAGATTCTTACGTCAATGGATATTGTTTTTCGCGGAGCTATTGTTGATGCTAATGTGTTTAAACCACAGCAAAGTAGAAAACATAATTAAAAAAAAAAAATTGTAAAAAAGGGTACCTAACCGCCACAACAACACAGCATATCGACGTACCTTCTAGTAAACCCATTAATAAATTTAAAATTAATAAAATAAAAATTTGAAAAAAAGTCAAAAAGTTTGTCCAAATACTCGAAATGCTCGTGCTCGGCTCGAAAAAATTTCGAGTAATGAACAATGACCAAGTGGACGAGTGCGCATTACTCAAATGGTCGCACTGCTCGATTATCGATTTATAGACGACTTCGCGAATTTTAACGAAAATTAAAAAAGTGAATTTCGTGTGCGGATTAAGCATTATATTTTGCATAAAAAGAGCCATTAAAGCGAAAGACTTGGTAAATACTATAGGGTCTCTGCACCATAAATTTCAATGGTTAAGGAGTGGTTTAATGAGTTCCGTTGTGGTCGTACCGGTACACATGACGCCGAACGTTCAAGTTGCCCAAAAGAGGTCGACACCCCAGAAATCGCCGATAAAATCGATGGAATGATATTAGACGATCGGAGAACAAAAGTGTGTGGGTGGCTTAGGCTGCAAGCATATCAACATGGCGGGTACATTTACATGAATATTTGAACATTAAAAAATTATCCGCGCGATTGGTGCCGTGGTTGCTCACACCATAAGCGCCACCGTGTAACCATTTCAAAGGAGTGTTTGGCGATGTTCAACAAAACATGGATCCACCTCACCACACCTGATACTAAAGAACAAACAAGACTGTGGGTTTCTGCGAGTGAACGTGCAGGAAAGGGGACCACGGTGGGTCTGTCGACCAACAAAGTCGTAGGCACAGTTTGTTTTTGGGATTCACGAAGTGTTATTCACATCGATTACCTTGAAAAGGGTAAAACGATCACCGGCAAATATTATTCAAAGCTTTTGGAAAGATTCGAAATTGATTTGAAGCAGTAATGACCGCATTTGGCTAAAAAACGTTGTTTCATCAGGACAACGCACGCATGCACAAGTGTTTAGTCATCATGGCAAAAATTCATAAATTCGCTACGAGCTGCTGTTCCATCCAGCATATTCTCCAAATATAGCCCCCTACGACTATTTATTTTTTCCAAACCTGAACGAATGGTAGGTTTTCTTTTAAGAAAATAGGGTACCACGAAAAAATTAAACACGTTTAATGTCAGGCAGTTACGAAGGCGACTGCGAAGAGAGAATGAAACTACCTTTAAATTATTGTCTCATGATCCCGACTGTGAAAATCAAGACAGTTCAGAATGCAGAAATTTTTTTAAAAATTCAAGCAAAACACAAACTTGATTTGGTATAAAACAGAAACATAATTCAGACAAATTTTTAAATTAATTTTATAATTCATCGGAATTCTTTGTATAAATTATGTTTTGTCGTAGTTTTTTATTTATTTCGAGGTACGACATTTTTTCTATTTTGTTATAATTTTCTATTATTTAACGCACGCTGAAGTTTGATCGTAGCGCTTGTTTATCCGTTGTGTGGTTTTTTTTTTTTTTTTTTTTTTTTTTAGTTTGTTTTGAAGCAGTCGGGGTTTTTCCATGTTAAACCGATCTGGTAACCCACTTTCAGTGCATATTCTCTTCATAGAGGAAACACTTCTCCAACCTGCTTAAACACAGGTATAAAGAAAACACTAGAGATACTGAACCCAAAACCCCTAATCGCTGACGCTTGTATATCCATTCGTTCCATTTCCCGTTCATGATGGAGTTCGAGTATTAAGTATCGGGTATCGATTGTTTACCGGCTAAGCTATTCAAATAGGCGACGAGGAACGCATCAGCTGCTCTCCAATGCGAATATACGAAATGTTGTAGTTGTAATAATCGCAAAAAATTCTCCAAATTGGGTTTCGAGGAATATTGCGAGAGTGACAGTCCTTGGCCGGATAAAAATCCGGGTCTTTCCGGTATAAATACCCGACTGTCGCGTGAACTTTTGGATTTTAGTCGTCTCTTACGACAGGCATGCCTTACCGCGGGTAAATTCGTGAACCCCTAACCCGCAGGGGTGGTTGGACGAAATCATGCCCGACGGCTTGAAAGCAAACTCTCCCTCCTCAATAATCTACATAAAGTCCTATCGGACGCATTTTGTTAAAGGCTAAAGCCCATCATGTTCACCACGCGCCAATCTTTTATTGGATCCTTAAAAAAAATCAGTCATTGCTTCTGATGTTGTCACGAAAACTTTTACGCCTGAGTAAACTGAGTAAACTTACGCCGAGCAACATTTAAACCTCAACAGAATTCAACCAAACTTGTTACTTTTAATGACAACTAGAGTCTCACCGAAAATGGCTAACATAGGCCCAGAAATGGATGTAACTCCCATATAACAGACCTATTTTTGACCGATCTGTGAACTTAATACAAATATCAGCCAAAAATTTATCTTCGGTTCAACTAGAACTTAGGCCTTCTTACTTGTTTGTTATTATTTTTATTTTTTTAACTTTTTTTTTTAAATTAATCCCTACCAAATTTTTGTTTGACATTTATTCTTTAAGTTTATTAAAGTCGCCAAACCCGTACACATGAGTTTATTTACACAATCGCGATTGTATTCTAACCATAAATGGCTAAAGGTTTGACCTTTACAGTCTAAGTGCGCACTCTTGGAGTTCATTAAGTAACTAAGTGTATACTTAAGTGAATACCAAGAGGCTTTGCAAGTATTAGAAATGAAAGCAAATAAATCGGTAAGTATATGTGAATGAATTGGGGTTATACATTTATACATACATACATATACATGTATATATTTAAATAACGTAAGCCCCTTTGACATGTCACTTCATATTTTCTAACCTAATTTTTTTCCGCTGTAGTAAATATATAGTTCGCAGTGTGGGCGTAGCTCACGCATTCCATGGGAATTATTTAAATTAGAATTAAGCTTTTGTGTTGAGCAGTTGTTGTTAAAGCGCCAACCTTTGTTCGGTGAATGAGTCACTTTATTTTAATTTTTTTTGTTTCTTCTTTTTTTTTTTTTTGCTTTGTACTGTTAATTTTTTTTTTTTTTTTTGGAGAACGCGATCTTTTAAGAGTTATGGGAAT
Source organism: Neoceratitis asiatica (assembly GCA_030068015.2). Taxonomy (NCBI): domain Eukaryota; kingdom Metazoa; phylum Arthropoda; class Insecta; order Diptera; family Tephritidae; genus Neoceratitis; species Neoceratitis asiatica. The sequence goes on along the minus strand of CM061528.1, from coordinate 43,839,390 downwards.
TGTATTCATTGGGAATGTGTATGTAACAGTTACATACGTATGTATATATCTGTTATTTACCGTGCAAAAAATCTGCAAAGTAGCTTGATCGACCTTGTCTCCTTAAGTACATAACAGTTCAATTGAAGTTCCCGGCCTACCATAATGAAACAATTTTTTTTGGCAAAATCCCTTTTGTTATTCAGCATAGTTCCCTTCAAGGGGGATATACTGAATATAGCGACCCTCCAACATTGCTTCAAAATAGGCCACAATTTCAACGATCATCTCTTCATTCGACGAAAATTTCTTCCCAACGAGCATTCTTTTGAGATCTGAGAACGGGAAGTAGTCGCCGGGTACCAGATCTGGAGCATACGGTGAATGCGGAAGCAATTCGAAGGTTAATTGACGGATATTTGCCATCGATTTCACCGACTTGTCACACGGTGAAGCGGCTTTGGAGCGGGTTCATCGTGTGCAGTCCACTCGGATGACTGTCGATTGGACTTCGGATGGAGCCATGTGTCATACATTGTCACATATCGACGCAAAAACTTGGGATTATAATGCTTGAACATCTCCAAACACTGCTTCGAATCATCAACTCGTCGTTGTTTTTAGTCAGAAGTGAGCTCGCGCGGAACCCAGTTTGCACAGAGCTTTCTCATTCATACCCAAATATTCGTGAATGATGTGATGTAGACGTTCAGTTAATATCTTAAGAATGCCATGCTATTTCCTTTAATTTCAATTTACGATCATTCAAAATCATTTTGTGGATTTCTTTGATGTTTTCGTCGATAACAACCTCTTTTGGGTATCTACTGCGTTCACCGTCTTCGATGCTCATTTCCCCAAGTCTAAGCTAAGCATAAAAATTATTGATGGTTGATTTTCCTGTAACAGCGTCCATAAACTCGTCATCAAGCTAAGTTTATACTTTAACTGTATTTTTATCCATTTTTTTCACAATAACGAAAGTTGTTTGACTCAAAATGCTAAAATTCAGAAACTAATCATCCGATAGTTTTCAAATTTATGCACGCGTCTATTGAAGTTTAGGGCTAACTAAAAATCATATAAATTTAGATTATTCTAATTCCATCTGTGTGTCAGGCCAGGGTTTTTTCAATTAACCTGTTATGATCAAGCAGAAGATAGATCAAATTCTAAAATTTTCCTAAGTCTTATGAGAAAATACTACAAAATTTAAAAGATGTTATATAAAAAAGTTTAGGCACAAATTATACCTTCTTTGGGTCCGAATTTTTATGAATCCAATAATTTGTTAGACCACCTTTGGGCTGGATAACTGCTTCATTGTTCACACTTTCAACTATATCAAACGTCTAATAGGACACAAGTTTCCCAGCAAGTCGTTCGATGCTATGTGGTGAGTCGATATTTTCTATCTATTTCTGGTAAATTTTAAAATGTTTAAGGGACTCGTATCTGGAGGTGTGGATAGTTTTTATTTGCAGTGGTGAAAAATTCATTCTTGCACAAGACCTCGCGGTTGTTTCGGATCAATATCTTGTTGAAACTTTTAAGCTTAACTTTTGAAAACTTTTCTTTTCAAATATTTAAATGAAAAATTAATAAACCAACGAACACGATATTGCTCGCTGATCCATTATAAACAGTTCTGTGTGGTTTAATGCGTACAGGTCGAAATTTTTGTAAAGCTTTGCTGCAATCTGCCAAAGTTTTCGAATTATGAGTAGCGCCAGCTACCGCTGTCAATGACTTTTTGAATTTGCCGTGCAGTTACTGTAAATAAAATACTGCTCCCGTCAACTGTTATCGACTAATAGACTGTTGTAAAATTTTGAGCAATCTGCGGCATTTAGTTTGTGTTTGAACCACCTCATGCATTTTAACGAAATTGGAAAAAAAGTGTATTTCGTGTGCTGATTAAGCATTATTTTTTACGTAAGAGAACAATAACCGAAACCAGGAAAAGGTTTGATAAATAATATGGGGACCTTGCACCATAAATTTTAATGGTTAAGAAGTGGTTTACTGAATTCCGTTGTGGTCGTACCAATACAAGTGACGCCAGAAATCGCCGCTAAAATCCATGGAATGATATTGGACAATTGAAGAATAAACGTGAGTGAGGAGGCTTTAGACGTGAAAAGCTATCATGAATGCCGGGATTGCTCGCACATGACCATAAGCGTAACCTTGTAACCTTGTAACCATTTCAAAGGAGTGTTTGGCGGTGTTCAACGAAACATGGATCCATCTCAACACACCAGTGACCACAGAACAGTCAAAACAGTGGGTTTCCCCAAGTGAACGTTCCCCAAAGAAGGCTAAGGAGGGTCTGTCGGCCAAGAAGATCATGGCCAGTTTTGTGGCATGCACGAAGTGTCATTGGTATCGATTACTTTAAAAAGGGTACAACGATCACCTACGAATATTATTCAAACCCTGGGGATTGATTCGATATTGTTTTGAAACAGAAACGACCACATTTGGTGAGTGGAATAGCACAGGACGTGGTTTATGGGTGCACACGTGTACTCATCATGCCAAAATTTCAGAAAGTGGGCTACGGACTGCTTTTCCATCCAGCATATTCTTCAGATTTGGTCAACTGCGACTATTTCTTGTTTTCCAACCTGAAGAAATGGCAGATCGATAAGAGATTTGGGTCGAATGGAAAAGGCATCACGGAAAAAACGCCTATTTTGAGGGCCTTGGAAAGCCCTGTTAATTGGAAGGAAAACAAAAATTGGAAAGACTGGACTAAATGTATAAAGTTAAAAAATATATAATTAATTCAAAAATCACTGAGCTATCAAACTATCCTCGTAGACATGCAAATATATAAAAAAATTTCCTAAACACTTTATCAAACGTGGGAATTACATACGAAGTATGTTCACAGAAAAAGGTAAAGGTTTTGTTCACTGTTTTCTTTGCTTACAATGGTGTGGTGCATCATGAGTTCCTGCCAAAAAGTCGTACAGTTAATAAGGAATACTACAAGGAAGTTATGCAACGTTTGCGTGAAGCAACACGTCTTAAACGATCGGAATTGTTGAAAAACTAATGGTAGACTCTGCTTCACGATAATCCACCGGCTCACACATCAATGCTTATTAGTGATTTCTTTTAGCCAAAAACAAAACCGCAATCATGACTCAACCACCGTATTCACCAGATTTGGCTCCCTGCGACTTTTTCCTATTCCCAAAACCAAAAAACCCAATGAAAGGAAAGCGTTTTGCAACAATTGATGAGATCAATTCAGAATCGAAGAAAGAGCTGATGGCCATACTGAAAAGCGCACTTCAGAAGTGCTTCGAGGATTGGAAAAAGCGTTAGCACAAGTGTGATATATCCGAGGATGATTACTTTAAGGGGATGAATAAATAAGTACTTTTCAAAAAAATTCAAAATTCACCTTTTCCTTTGAACACACCTCGTATACACAGTGAATCAGAAAAGTTTTGGCATAGGCGTCGTTTCCGGGAAAAATTTTGTTTAATCTCCAAGCCACGAGAAACGCTTTGCGATGCAAATCGATTAACGTCATATTCAAAATTAATAGTAAATCACAATTTTTTTTTAATTTTTTAGTCTATTTCAATATGCGCTTCAAATCATATAATTAAATGGTGTTAATTTTCACGCAACTCATGATTTCGATTTTAATTAAAAATATGAACAAATCACAAACAAGAGCATTTAAATTTCACGACACGAGCGTGGACAAGCTAAAACGAAAAATCACCACAAATGGACAGAGCCAGCGAACTAGTCGCCTTTGAGAACAACACTATAGCGCTTGTTCATGGGCTTGGCGCTGCCGAAATGCGCGTGAGCGCCATGTCTTCTAGTCCATTCTGGTGTCGTGTGATTGCTATCAATCAGCAACGAACAGCTCCAGCACAAATGACAAACGTCAAAAATCGCCAAAAAGGCAATCGTTAACTAGATTTGCCTGTGAGTAGCATGAAAGTCTACGTTTTTGTGCATAAAAAATTACGTTGGACTGATAGAAATGTCAACTTTGTTGTTTTCTGGCTACACTCGATTGTGGCAAAACTAACTGTGCATTTGTTGGTCGCTGAAATTTTTCACAATCACCGGACACTGCGCGTAGAATGAGCGCTAATTTGGGTGACTTTAGTTAGTCAGTTAGTCAGTTAGCCGATCGATATGCCAAATGTGTAGACAGCGGAATGGGCGCGCGAAAAAGGTTTTTCATTAAATAATTTTTGAATTTTTTTTTATAGTCTATTATTTTATTTTATTATTGTTTCCCCTCGTTGTACAGCCTTCATGTAGCTGCATTCCTAACACTAACTACTTGATATTACAAAACACTTTGCAACATTCACTTTCGTGCCAATATTTTGACTTCACCTTCCTAACTTAAAAAAAAAAAAGAAGAACTCAAACCGATATTTTCCACGATTTTTTTAAGCTTGCAAAGCGTTTGACGTTCTGTTTATGGCTTGGCTTATATGTGCACATAGCCAGAGCTTTGTCGGACCCAATTATTTATATTTAATTCCCTAATTTTCAGTTTTTATTTATTGTTATTATTTACTTAAATATTTTTTTTCCCAATTTTTTATTTTAATCTTTTTACTCTTTTGTTTGCTTCAGTTGCCATTAGTAATAAAGTCAGCGTTAATTTTTCATATGCTGTTAACTGCTACTAATTCGTTTATACCAATGTTTAATTATGAATGTATTTTTTTCCTTCCTTTTTGTGTATGTGTGTGTTTTTTAGCTTCTTAACTTGGTTGTTTGTTTAGATTGTTTGCGGTAAATCGCTAATTCAAAGTCATTGTTCTAAATCGTCATGCTGCTGTCTACACCTTGATCTTTTGATATTTCTTTTATTTGTAATTTTTTTTCTTTTGCTCTATTATTTATTAACATTTAATGAACTGAGTAATATCCGCGTGCTGTGAGAGAAACTTTTTAATATTCCTTAAATATTTATATTTATTCTTACACATTGCACATGTGTATGTGTTTACATAGAATGTATCTTTTTTAATATACAGTCAGCGTCATAAGTCTACAAGTAGCTAAAAATAAAAAGTTTGTTTGAAAATATCTTCTAAACTAATAAATTTATTGAATAAAAATTTTCTTATTCTTATACACAAATTCGCTAAACAGATGAGATAACGGTACTTTTATCCTTCGGGGTAACAAAGCAAGCGATCAAAAGTCTACAAGCACTAAATATATGAAGGCATTACTGTGTAAAAATAAAACTTTTTATGCCATTTAATAACGGGTCGGGTAGCCGCGGCACTTAAGGACCTCTTCCACACGGTTTTTCATTGAATCGACAAGCTTGGTGGTCTCCTGAGTTGTTATTTCAGACCTGTTGTGTACTCGATATTGTGTGTTTGCGTATTTTTCTTGCTAAAAGTGCCCATAAATGCTCAATTGGCTTTAAGTCTGGTGACTGTGGAGGGGTGTGTGGTTTCTTGGGGGCAGCCGGAAAATTTCTGCTGTGTGCTTCGGATTGTTATCGTGTTGAAAATTATAACCAGCTCTTAAACCAAATTTTTCAGCACTCGACCGCAAATTACGTTTTAAAATGTCTAAATATATATTCCCATCCATTGCTGTCTCCACAAATTCCAAGTTGTCTGTCCGCTGGCTGACACACAACCCCAGACCATCACACCACCACCTCCATGCTTCACAGTTGGAAAAATATTACATTTGTTGTATGCTTTGCCTTGTTTATGATGCTGTTAACCGCAAATTTTTGTTACCGCGTTCAATATTGACCGTCTTTCACGGAACGTTAATTTCGGTGAGCGACCAGATCGCGGTTTTGAAGTGATAATTCCCGTAGATTTGACATTTTTTATTACGGTATAGACTGAACTATGCGATATTCCAATCAAACGTGCAATTTCGCGATTTGAATTACCTTCCCGCAAAAATTTAATAATAATTTTCCTTTTGTCCACACTGATTTCTTTTCGATTAGAAACCATTGTAAATTTTTAGATCAAGGTTATAAAATTAAAATATTTTAGATGAAATTTTTTATTAATAAGGTGAATACAATAAAGTATCAAAAATTTGCGGAAATACCTTAAAACAAAAACAAATGCAGCGACAACACTGAGTGCTTTTAGACTTTTGATCGCTGCGATTGCTACCTAGAAAAGTACAAGTACCGCTATATTGTCTGTTTGGTGAATTCGAGCGAAAAAAAAATCCGTCATCATTCTACCTTCAATACTGCACAAGTAAAAGAAAATTTTACTTCTAGAAATTTATAAGTTTAAAAAATATTTTCAAACAAACTTTTTGTATTTAGTTGCTTGCAGATTTATGACGCTGACTGTAGATTTAAGTAACTGTAGTAATTGTCTTTTGTTTAGAACCCATTCACAATTCGTATCAAAATTAGCCGTAATGAATGAAAATCATGGTCGTGTTACATTGTTTAGGTTTTGGCTTTGATTTGTAGTCTCAACTCGTGACTGCTAAGGACACGTGTTCAACTTGTTCAATTTCCGCATCTACATCTTTCCATATAAATTTCTCCTACAGCTCATCGTCGTATAAGTCGTACAGCATCGCATCGCAACATCGTCTGCGATGCGATGCTGTACGACAGTACCTCGCTGACATATTTGAATAGCTCGGCCGGCAAACCATCGTGGCACTTTGCTATTTTTTAAGCAGGCAATCGCTAATCGTACCATGTCAAAATCGAGTATTGGAATGTCTACTCCATCGTCTTCATTTGGGTTCACCATCTCTCCCTTTCATTGCCATTCAGCAGGTCGCCCTTTCATGCCATTCAGCAGGTTGGAGAAGTGTTCCCTCCAAATGCTAAGTATGTCCTGAACATCGGTTAAATAGTGATCCTTAAAACATTTGCAGGGGTCGTCATCTAAAGGGGTCTCTCATCCGAGGCATTTTTTGATTTTTGATTGGGGCAGGATTTTCATGTGCGAACCCTCCACTCATTCTCACATTAATTCGCCTTCAAAAGGATTTATATTGGCTACCCAGAGGATTCTTGGTCTAAAATCGGATATCGTGAGCTGCTTGAACCATATGTATGTAAAAAATCGTTCCTGGCCACTCCCAGATGTATGACAGTGAAAACCCTTCCTCACTTGCGTGAATTTCTACATATGGGTCCAATCTCCATTCTACCTAAATGCCCGTCTCTCCATATATTTTCTGCATGATTGTAACTTGTAATTAAACGTAGCATGGTTCTGCAGCCCTTAGAGGCAGTCCGAGCAAAGATTGGGTACATCTCGCTGTCTTTATGCATAACCTTGACCGTTAACCTGTTCCATCTCGCTCTGTTCCCGATTTCTGTGTTCTCGTATACACAAATTAAGGCTTTTTAAGATTCTTATTGGTCCCAGGTTCCCCCGTTAATTTATATCGGGAGATTATTCTATTTATCAAATCCGTTCTTGTAATGGTAAGTTTCTCCATTGATGGTGCAACGTCTATTTATTGCAGAGGTTCCTCATCATTCGATTGCTTGGTGATAATGCAGACAAAAACATGAATTAACGTGTATATCTATACAATTCAGAGAGAGATGCCAACCACTGTTGGACTTGCAGCAGATGGATGGAAGGAATAAATAGGGTGGCGTATCAGGAATCGCTATATTACGAATACCGGACGAATACAAATTGAACCGGTCTGTCCATTCATTGCATAGAGCTCCGTTAAACCGTTAAAGTCTTTAGATAACATATGGTATGTGTGTATTTTGATGAGGTTGTCGAGCTTGGGAATGCTACACTAAGTCTATTGAGAACAATTTGGCCGTTTTCGCCTGGGCTTCCGTCAGGATGGGATTCTATGTCAGCTCGGTTTAGAAGTATTTAGTTTGGCACCGATTAAAGCAGGTGTTTATTTGATTTCCCTAAAAAAAGGTTTAATTTTACTCAACAACATAAATAGCGACAGATTGCCGGAAAATTTAGGCTTTTGTAAGTAATTTGGTTCTCTGAACTTACTGAAGGAGCTTACTTGTTAATAACAGTAGGCATGCGTAGAAAATGTCATCAATTGGGTATACAAGACCTTTTTCGATTGTTATATAAAATTATGCAGGAAGAACACTTAAAGTTCTAAACTCAATTCTAACTCTGCTATTTCGGCCGCAGAAGTAATGAGATTTTAATCCGTCGAAAAAGTTTTTGTTTTCTTCATATCAACAAATCCTACTTTTTCCTATATACTTTGTTTTTATTCTCCCGAATACATTCTTCGTGTTCATCAGCGATAGGTGGAGGATACATTTGTCCATTCAAATACTAGAATTTCGGGTGAATTTAAAGAAGTGATCATTTAAGGGTTTACTCGTGAATGGTGATCCAAGTAGAGGTACTTTTTTCAATAGCCTTTTTTGGCAGATCAGGCGTGAGTCGTATCAAGCTGTCATGTTATTTTCGTTCAGTATTGTTGGACATTTCATCATGGAAAGACTTATGCCTGAACATCGGTTACAAATCATTCAACTTTATTACGAAAATTCACGTTCTGTAAAGAATGTGTTTCGCGCGCTTCGCTCAACTTATGGTCAACATATTCGGCCTACTGAGCGTACTATTCGGAACAACATCACCCATCTTGAGACCCAGCATTCATTATTGGGTAATATTCGACCGAATAGACCACGTTTAGCACGCAGTGAAGAAAATATAGTGGCCGTAGCTGATAATGTACACGAAGACCATGGAGAGTTGATTCGACGCCGTTCGCAGCAACTCGGACTGACTTATGGAATGACTTGACGCATTTTACGTCGAGATCTTAAATTGAAAGCGTACAAAATAGAGGTTGAGTAAGAACTGAAGACGCTCGACCTTCCCAAGCGACATCGCTTTGCTCTTTGGGTTATTGAAAAGTTCCAAGAAGATACGACGTTTTCGAACCAAATTTTGTTCAGCGATGAGGCCCATTTCTGGCTCAATCGGTATGCAGAAAAGCAAAATTTTCGTATTTGGGACAAAGAGCAACCTGAAGAGATCCAGGAGCTGCCATTTTATCCAGAAAAAACAACGGTTTGGTGCGATTTGTGGGCCGGTGGAATCATCGGTCCATATTTCTTCAAAAATGATGCCGGTGAGAACGTAACCGTCAATGGCGACCGTTATAGCGCCATGAAAACCGATGATGGCTGGAATTGAAGCGCGTGACCTCCGCGACATTTGATTTCAACAATACGTCGCCATTTCCCACACATCACATAATCAATGGATTTAGTGAGAGAACACTTCAGTGAGCAGATAATTTCACATTTTGGGCCGGTCGATTGGCCACCAAGATCGTGTGATATCACACCGTTAGACTTTTTCCGGTCTAAAGTCACATCACGCGTGCCAGTCGAAATGCTCGAAGGAGTCATCGAAAATTGGACTTAACGCATGGACCATCTGTGACGTGGGCGCGGCCAACATTAGAAAGAGAAATCTTCAAAAAATAAATGCCAAAGAATGTTCTTTCCGATGATAATAAACATTCCCTATTAATTTCGAACTGTCTGTGTTTTTTCTTTAAAAAAGTAGGGAACTTCGAAATGGATTATAATGAAATCCCGACACACAAAATTTCGAAAGTTGAAGAACAAAGCGGACTTGAAACTTATATTGAGCTTTCGAGATAAATAGTCGTTGGGATTTTCTCTGTATTTTGCTTCCCTTGGAGTATCGAATCGCTTGCTGGTACCCATAAGTTGTATTTACAGCTTCTTGGCTGCTTAAATAGACATAATAAAATTCAATTATGGGTATGTATGTAAAAGGGTAACTATTTGTAGAGCGACCTTGTGATGCGTTACGCGATTCAGCAGTGGTTTAATGGTTTAAATAATGTAAACTACTTAACTCCTAATTTATGAGTTGAAAGTTGAAATCGTAAATGAAAATACAATGTACTTGCCAACTACGAAAAAACAGAAACAGAAACAACAGTTGTCATGAATCGCAAAGAAACCACTGCGCATGCGCGCCCTAAATACAGTTACTAGTTGTGCTGTGCTGGTGCAAATTGTAGTCGCAACATTTTGACAATTTGACAAGTTCTTTCGATTCTCGATTTTTTTTTGCTATAAAATCGGCACGATTTTTTACGACTTCAATGCAATAATAAAGAAAAACCCACAAATTTTATTATTAGCTTACTAAACTCATTCAAGTAGATGCTAACTTTTTGTTTACCACAAAAATCGACTTGATTTATACCGCACATTTGTAGAATAGAGATTAACAGAAGGAAAAAAAAATCGAAATAGAAAATTTACTTTAATACGTAACAACATTGCCGCCTAACACACGCAGCAGGCAGCTACAAAAACCGTCGCTCAAGCAATTATTTATCTGCAATTTTACATACATACAAGGCTTGAGAATTGGGCGATTCTTTTGAGAGGCGGATAAGCAACAAGAAAAACAATGTAGCATACACTAAATACACTAAAGAAAAATAAAAGAAAAACTTGCCATTAGTTATTACATATTGCTTCACAGCAGCTGTGTGTAGTGGCGTGCGAGTCACCAGCCAACAGCAGCGGCAGCTATTGACGATACTTTGGCAAGCTGACTTTTTCGCATAGACGTTCGTTGATCCGCATATTATAGCAGACCCCAACGGCCTTCAATGTTCTCATTTCTACCGTCGTTTTCTGTTGTTGTTGTTGTTGTTGTATAACTAACTGCTTCATATTGTGGCATGAAACCCACTGATGGTGCATATAACCCAATCAACGTTAAATTTTGAGTTTGAGATTTCAACATGATTTTTTCTCTCTAACTTTTTCAATAAACATGATCAAAAAGGCAACAATTTTAATGAAATTTGATATCAACTGAGCACATTATTTTTTCAATTTATTAAAAGTTATGTAGTGTTAAAAGTGACATTTATCGCTTGTTATAATTATGGATATGTCCGACTACGAGTCATAAACTCTACAAAAAGCTTTAGAATAATGTGATATAAATGATAATTATCAATTTGGCAACTATAAACTTGGAACAATAAATTTTTCAAAGACATCTGAACATAATGGATTTGAATTTCTTTTGGTTAGTAGAATTGAAAAACGACAAATCGAACGATTTCGGAAGCAACGCATCGCGAGAGCCTAAAAATTGGGTTAGATACAAGAATATGAAACGAAAGAAATCAGAATCGGAGGCCGGTGACTTGACCCTCCACAAACGACTTCGAAGTCTGAATTGACGGCAAACAATGAGTGTACGGTGGGATTGGATGGGATTTGTTCATTATGAGCTGCAAAATTTACCAAGTTTACAAAAAGCTTTTCAAAAAAGCGTTCAGAATTGATCAATAGAAAAAGAAAAAAGAACTCATACATCTTTGATGACCAGGCAAAACTTGACGCAACTTGATTGGAAAATTTTAATGCACCAACCATATAGCCCGTAACTTTTAGCGTCTGACTACTTTTTTTCAGGACTGGCAAAACTGTCTTGATGGTAAAACATTGGTCGACCGAAGAGCGGCTGAAAATCCTTTATCCCACTTTTTCGACGATAAGGCGGAGAAGTTCGACACTGATAGAACTATAAAGCTAATAATGGCCAATATGTACTTGATTAAATTAATTTTCAATAAAGAAAAATTTTGTTCAAATATACATAAAAAAACCATGAATACCTTTATATTATCCAATATATCAAAGGCTCAAAAACAATTGGATAATTTTACTAGTTATCAACTTGGGAACTACAAGTACAAATATGTGTAAATACTTTGAGAAAGAATTGAGACAGAAGTTTGAAACCAACTGAAAAGTTTTAGAACAATGGAAGAATGATCTTAGATTAAAAATAATAATAATGATAATAATAATAATAATAATAATAATAATAATAATAATAATAATAATAATAATAATAATAATAATAATAATAATAATAATAATAATAATAATAATAATAATAATAATAATAATAATAATAATAATAATAATAATAATAATAATAATAATAATAATAATAATAATAATAATAATAATAATAATAATAATAATAATAATAATAAATTTCCACATATACCAAAAGCTGGAAAGAATTGTAGAATTTTAGTTGTCATTTATGAATTTGGAAACCAACTGAAAAGTTTTAGAACAATGGGAGAATGATATTAGATTAAAAATAATAATGGTAATGATTATAAATTTTCAAACATACCAAAGGCTGGAAAGAATTGTAGAATGTTAGTTTTCAACTTGAGAACTACAAATACGTATAAATGGTTTGAGAATGAAGTTGAAAATCAACTCAGGAGTTTGAAGACAATGGAAGAATGATCTTAGATTTAAAAAAAAAAAATAATAATAATAATTTTCCAAATATATCAAAGGCTGGATATTGTAGAATTTTGGTCATCGACTTAAAACCCATACATTTTTGAATTCAAAACTACAAATTTATCAAAAGCTTAAGAACAATATTAGTACAGTATTAACATGATAACTAATATTAAAATTTTCAATGGATGAAGAAATATGTATTTATGCTTGCTGGGTAATTACTCTTACTTTTATGTACAAATACTATGTAGTTAGGGATATAAATGTATATATTTTTTACACTGCTCTTATTAACTTTACAATTTATTTTTGTTTTCTTTATTACCAGCTGACGTTCGATTTAGTTTAGCTATGAATATATTGCATTTAGTATCGTGGACGCAGTCTTTTAATGCATATAAACATACATATGTATGTACGTACATCTGTATTTGATTCTTTTTCTATTCTCAGTTGCTCTTTGTCCTCTACGGCTACTGTCAATTTACTCGACGATTTTCTTTGACAACATTGTATTTTGTATGTATGTGTGTATATAGCTGGTTTGTAGCTTTTGTAATTTTCTGAACGTTTGTCAATATGCAATTGCATAAAGTCATTTAATATTTGTAATATGTATGTAAATCTGTATGTATACACATTGGTTTATTAAAAAAAAAAACAAAGTCATAAAATCCAAATACACGATTATGTATGCTCGTAAATGTCGATAGTTTTTATATTCTGCATTGCCATTTGAATCTGATTCGATTTGCTTTGATTGAAGTTTAGTTGATTTGAGGCTGTGCGTTAGTAAACTGCAAATCAAAAATTTTGGAACAGAAAATTAATTTTGGTTTTTATGTTTGATTTTTTATTTTATCTCAAATTGTTGAAAAATTTTGAAAAAAAAATACGTATAAATATTTAAAATTATTTTCTAACATTTTTTTTTAATTAACCTTCATCTTTTCTTTTCTTTTTTTACAGGTAAGTGAGCAGTCGTTTTTGTGAAGAATAATGGTGGATAGCATTTGGATTGTTTAAAAAATCTTTAACAATTATAATCGGTAATGAAACAACTGACGCGTTGGCCAAGTCTGTAGCATCTATTGACGTATCCGAGACGGAGATAATACCATCTCGCTTAGCAATTAACAACAGAGAACTCCACTTGCAATTTGAGCGACTAGCTCGGAGTAAATCTTCATTGAACTGTAAGACAACAAGACAGATATTCCACAAAAAATCTAGACTTCTCAAATAGTTCAAAGACAAGTATGTACAGCCTTATATAGGGTTTTCGAATAAGAGTGATATAATTTCTTAAAAAAAAAACACACACACTAATTGTTAAGGAAATTCAAATGTTTTTTATTTAGTGTGAAGTACAATCGATACAATTAAGTTCTGAATATAACATCATTCAAATGGCCTCCACGACTTCTTTTGCAGGAACGAATTCGATGAACCCAAATTTTTAGCACTTTCCACTAAATCAAATCGTATGTCATGAAAAGCGCGTTAAATATTGACTTTTAAAGCTTGAAGAGAGTCTGGTTTATTGCTAAAGACCAATGACTTCAAATAACCCCACAAGAAGTAGTCTCATGGTGTTAAATCACAACTTCTTGGAAGCCATTCAATGTCACAATTTCTTGAAATAATCGAATCTCCAAAACTTTCTCGCAATAATTCGGTAGTTGCACAAGGTGCGTGAAATGTAGCCCCGTCTTGTTGGAATCAGATGTTGTTAAGATCAACTTCTTACAATTGTGGCCATAAAAAGTTGGTTATCATCGATCTATACCGCTCTCCATTGAAAGTAACGGTGCTACCAGCTTCTTTTCGAAAGAAGTACGGACTGATGATTTCACCAGACGAAAAATCACACCAAACTGTCAATTTAGGTGAATGTAATGGTGTTCATGAATAATTTGTGGATTTTCTTCGCACCAGAATCGACAGTTTTGTTTATTTACCGCACCACTCAGATGAAAGTGAGCCTCAGCGGAGATGATTTTCTTAAAAACTATCGTTATCAGTTTCAAGTTGTTCCAAGGCAAAATTAGCAAATCCACGACGTTTGTGGTGGTCCAATGGCTTCAGTTCTTGAGTGAGAACAATTTTATACGGATTCAAGTCCAAAACCTTTCTCAAAATCCGCCTGGATGTGGTTTGAGAAAGTCCCATTTGTTGAGAACGTCTTGGAATCGACAAATTGTGGTCTTCAGCAACACTTGGCCGAACAGCAGCAATATTTTCATTACTTCGGCCAGTTCTTTGCTTATTGGCACTTTAACTTTATGAAAGAACGCTACGTACGCTCGAAATTTTCAACAATTCGTCGAATGACGAGCACAGGTAAACGATTATTAGGACCATAAAAGTGCGACAAGTGCAATTGCAAAACAATTATTTCGATAATAATATTGAATAATTTTTAAGCGTTGTTCTTGCTTATATCTTGCCATGATGAAATTATAAATATTACTGAATACAATGAAAAAAATGACAGATCATGACATATTAAAAATGGCCAAAACGACACTTAGAAATCATATCATCCCTATTGGAAATCCCTTTATCAGCAATAGCGGTTCAAAATACATTTCTGCTGCATGCCGCAGTTGCAATAAAGCAAGAAAAAAATTGTCGATTTTAACCATCAATTACCAAAATCATGAACCGCTATTCACCGTAAGCATATCTTTTAATCGACATCAGTATTTCAATAATATTGTTACGAATTTGCTAAATTAACTTGGATGAATTTCCAAATACTTTGAGAGAGATCACTGGATTGTTAAATAATAGTCGCCAACTTTGTTTGCAGTTTCTTATTTACAAAGAATTTCCTCAATGTCTTTTATTACTCAATAACTAGCAATTCAATTCACAATTCACTTCACTATTTACGATCACCCATATAACAACTTTCACAATTTACTTTTTTTTTACTTCAAAGTAGTGTTATCACCAACGCGTTCACTTTACGTTTGATTGAGTCTGCAGTTGTG
Organism: Neoceratitis asiatica; assembly: GCA_030068015.2. Taxonomy (NCBI): domain Eukaryota; kingdom Metazoa; phylum Arthropoda; class Insecta; order Diptera; family Tephritidae; genus Neoceratitis; species Neoceratitis asiatica. Next base: position 43,824,084 of record CM061528.1, on the reverse strand, counting down.
TTTCACTCTTATATACTGAATCGATTGTTCGCAACTGCCGCCGGGAATAATCGAATTGTTCTCGATTTACGCTCTAGACCATGAAAGGTTTTCGGCTTCTCTCTTTCATCTGATATTCGCGTCGCATTTTCGCCACAATATTGATTTTACTAACATTTCAATTGAACGGCTAAATTATTTTCGCAAATAACATTCTTAAACTGGCCGAAATTCTGTTTAAGAAACAAAAAATTATTCTACTGCGACCTCTTACATCTCTTGCGTTATTTGAATTTATTGTAATTATTTAATTATCAATAAATTTAATTGCAAAACAATTTTAAAATATGTGGCAACTCTTTTCAAATAAAACTTTTAACAACAAGTCTTTTTAAATATTTTTTAATTTCCAAAAACTATAAAAACTCAAAAATTTATTTATTTTTATAAATTATAATTACAAATTCCCAATAGATAACAACAATTCTCAAAACTATTTCTCACTTTAAGCTTTATTGAGGACCTTTAGCTCAAAACTTTTATTGGAATTTTCAATAAAATTTTTTTTATTACAATTTTTAATGAGTTGGCAACCCTTTTTGAAAATATTTTTCACTTGAGGCCTTCCTGAATCTCCTTATATTGATTTCTTTATTGTATTATTGCAGTTATCTTATAAATTTTGTTAAACAAATTTGAAACAAGTGCAACTTGCAGTCAAAGCACCATCTATGGTATAAGTTTTTAGTCAAAATCCTAATTGTAATAGATATGTTCTAAATATAAACCAAATTAAAAAAGTATTGCAGTATTTAGAAGTCTTCCGAAAATAGCGCCCACTCGAGGATATTTTGTGGTAGCAAAAAGTTTTGAATTTTTTTTCAACGAAATGCTACCCATAAAGAAGGTTCAATAAATGATGTAAACAAATCGTTTTTAACTACTTCTCACCTACCAAAATAGCTGGACAAACTGTGTCTGGACTTAACAATCTCTAGGCAGTAGAGACACAAATAATTCTAGACAAAATCTACACAATTTCACTGAATCTGGTAGTCCAAACTAATTTTTTTTTTATTTACGCAAATAATTTATTACTGAATCTGATTAAACCTACTTAAGCCTAACACTAAGTGTACAAATCTTAAAAGTAAATCAAAAACTTGTTAGCACGAGCTAACACCTTTTCGAACTATGCCGCTCTCATCTCTGCATCTCTTCGCTGCAATCGGGAACTTTTTGATGAGTTGCTGAAAGCGTTAGCTTACAGATTTGGATGATTTCTGTGTTTTGTGAGGTACTTCATTTCAATGTCTGGCTTAACCAGTAAGATATCAAGGTCTTTGTGTATGTTTATGTTACGAACGTACGATGGGGCATCTGTTAGTACCCTCAGGATTTTGGACTGGAGCCTCTGTATTTTCTCACTTCCAAATTGGCTTTTTAACCGCATTGTAAATTAGTACTTTGTAATCTCGTTTTAGGAAAGAGTTCCTATGTAAGACCAATTTAAATTAGCTGAATTTTATTTCATATGTAATATTTTGAAAATACTCGTATGCAAGTGAGCATATGTACCGTAGCAATACCCCTTGAATTCGAATTCCTTCCTAATTTCATTACAAATTCGGTTGACTTGTTTTTCACGAAAACCGAATTGGTGTTTTTGTATCACTTGGAGAAAATGACATAACTTTGATGTAAATTTTTTTCGAATAATTTAGAAAGTCAGGATATTAGTAGGCTTATTGGTCTATGAGAACTTTTGTTTGGCTATCATTAATATCTGCGACTTATCCCACGCGTTTAAAAAGTAAAGGAGTTTCAGAGTGACATTAAAGAGTTAAGAGAGCTGTGCTAGTGCAACTCTTGAAAGTTTTTTCAACATATTTGGGGGCCATAGCTTGGGCAATTTTTTGGGTCCGATAGCTGATTCCCATTTTAAGCTTCCCTTTAGGGATGCTGGATTGCACCTGAGTTTCAAGGCTGTTCTCGATTATTTCCGGCAACATAAAATTATTAGTTGCATGATTTTGCTGGAGCACATTACAAAAATCTTTTTGAACCCTAACTTTGAGGCAGGAGAGCGATATGCTTGCTAATCTCTCCGTAAGCGATTTATTACCTATTTATTACTAATTCGTTCATTTCAATATTTGTTACGATTTTTGAGCTCATAGAAACACTTTTCCTCTTTGAAGCTGCTAAGGTTGCCGAAGAGGCAAGTATATTATTGAAATCGTTAATTTATTCATCAATATTATTTTCACTGCTCAACATTGGGTTGATATTAATGTGAATACTAAAAATTTCAGCCAGTTTGTTTTACTACTTGTTAGTCTTGGTTCTTGCGAAACCATCACTGATTGATCGTAAATTTTCATTAAAACTGAGTCGATTTTTCTTGATTTTCTTGGTTGACCTGGGGAAATTCATACTAAATAATTTAGTTTGCGTGTTTTTGGGTTTAATTATCAAGACCACCCTAGACGTGTTTTCCATTGTAGTCTCCTCTGGCTATACATCTATCACATAGACTAACTTCTGATAGGTCAATAAAAGTTGTATTGGTATATGCTTAAGTCGACAATAACGGAACAACTGTAGTTCCCTCTATTTGTTGGAAAAAACATCAAGACAAGCGGAGTGAGAGCTCAGCGGAAAATCACGTCAGCTTTTATAGGGTACCAATTCTATAGTTTAAAAGAGAATTCTGTCCGTGTCAGCTGAGAACTTTTTGGATCAAGGTTCAGAGAATATGATCCTATACGATTATATACTAATCTAATTTATGTGAAGTTTCCCAGGCAAATCATCGCATGTGTGGTACGTACGTAAAATAGTAATTTTTCATAAGTATCTCGACGTTCCTCAGCTCTTTACACAAATAAATAAATACGTACATACATGCCATGACAATTACGCTACTGATCGCATATACTCTAGCGAATTCTTAGCCAAACCATTTGACCAACAAAAAAAAAACGTGCATTTACAAGTACCGTTAAGCAATTTTTTACTTTTTTGTTGCAAAATGTTTGCTAAATACTATGTACAGCTGTGTGAAACTTAACTCAAAACGGAATTTACTTGTCGTAAGGTATTTGAAAGTGAGATCACACACAAATGTGCAGCTTTTTTTTTTTTAAATGCGTCAATTGCGTTAAGCGAGGAAGTCACGCATGTGCCATGCAGTCCGTTCGTGTCACATAAAAATGTCAAATATTACTCTCGTTTGAGTTTTACTGTATTTAATTGTATCTTTGGTTTGCTGGCAATTCTTTTGCTTCAATAACATATTTATTTGCTTCGCTCGCTGCTACTCTTATTTGCCAATTTTTGTTAACTGTTTTTAATTATACAGTGCCAGACAAAATTCTACAAACACCGCCTGCATTTCTTGTGTAGAAAGTACTATCGCTTTACTAAAAAATGTAGGTATACAGTTTTATTTTAAATGCTTTTCTAATGACATGTTTTAAAACAAATCCATTCTCTAATATAAAATGAAACAATTATGGTGAAAAAACGCAAAAATATCCTTGACAAAAGTCTACATACACCACGGGTTTACTAGCAGTTATGTCGATATGCTGTGTTGTTATGACAGTTAGGTACCCTTTTTTTACTATTTTTTTAAATTATGTTTTTTACTTTACTAGTATTGAATTTAGTTGTGGTTTGAACTCATTAGCATCAACAATGGCACCGCGAAGTTTTAAAAATTTAAACATAAATTCGCCAAAGGTACAACCATTGTAAAAAACTTTGAAAAAAAAAATGGATCCACCGAAAAAAAGCCGCGTGACGGCCGCCCGAAGAAACTAACTCGAAGAGATCTCAGGCTTAATTCTGAAGGAAGTGAATGATGATCCTAAAGTTGCTGTTCCAAAATTAGCCGAAAACATCGCAAATTCATCAAGAAAGTGTGTCCATCGAAGAACAATTCGAAGATCTCTGAACGATAACGGGTTTCACAGTAGAACGCCACGTAAAAAGCCTCTTATTTCTGAAAAAAAAATCGTAAAGTTCGCTTGGAGTTCGCTAAAGCACATTTACACAGGGGAATGGATTTTTGGCAAGAATTCTTGTTTACAGACAAATCGAAGTTCAATAACAAAAATTTGGAGAAAGAAAACACTACACTTAACTCCAAAAATATAGTACCAACAGTGAAGCATGGTGGCCGCAAAGTAATGGTTTTGGGATGCTATTGCGGCATCTGGAGTTGGAAAGCTTGTTTTTATTGAGGATAATATGGATCGGTTGAAAAACAAGTCATTGTTGGAAGCTAATCTGAAGCCTTCGGTGGACCGTTAGGAGCTTGGCGCAGGCTGGATCTTTCAACAGGATAACGATCCAAAGCACACGATCCATATTATTAAGGATTGGTTGCTTTATCATGCTCCAAAGCAACTACACGCACCACCTCAAAGCCTGGATTTGAATATAATTGAACATGTCTGGGAGATTTTTGAGTGAAAAATTTGAAAAATGCAGATTTCCAGGTCAGCATTACTCAAAGAACGTCTTATTAAAGCTTGGGACAGTATTACTTCCTCGGAATAGATAAATTTAGTAGCTTCGATGCCACGACGGCTTCAAGCTCTTATTGATGCGAACGGTGGACCAACTAAATACTAAAAAGTTCAACTTACCTGATATTAATCAAAGTTTTTGCGCTAAGATAAGTTATGTATGTACTGTATGTAGACTTTTGTCAATGTTGGTTTTAAGTTTTTTTTTGTTATACTACTATTTTAAGTTAAAAAATTATATATGTTGGTTTTTTATGATAAGGGAAAATAATTGAAATAAAATGTATCGTTAAATTTTTCAATAAACTTTTTGGACTTTCAATTCAACGAAAGTAGGGGGTGTTTGTAGACTTTTGTCCGCCACTGTATATGTATCTTCACTTCGCTTCGCTTCTCATTTTTATGTCAATTTCAGTTTTTTTTATATTTAAGACCGTAGTAATATTCCCCTGGCATTAGTCTCGCCAATCCACGGTTTGTCTCGATGTTACATCATTGAAAGCTGCAAATTGCTTTTGTACAAGACATATTTTTTTCCTATTTTTTTCTTTTCGCTTTAGCACATGTGTCTGCATTGACATTATTTGTTGTTATTGCCACTTTTATTTTTTTAACTATATTAATTATTCCATATTTTTGATTTTTATGTATTTCTTTAATGTTTTTTCTTTACTTTGCTCCACCGCCGACCAATTTTGGTAATACCGTTGATATTTTTATTATTATTTATTATATTTGTTGCAAATATTTTAACAATTAAGATATTTCCTTTAATAGAAAACTTGATATAAATGCATTCTTCATAGTGTTGGCAAATTATTTATGTTTTTATGAATCTATTATATCTGCATTTTTTGTTTGTTTAAATTTTTCTGGGTTTAACCAATTTAAAAAGAACCTGCTTAGTTTATTTTAATGATATGTTAGAATCAACTTCTTTGTTCTAAATTCTAGAACACCGAAAATGACATAATATTTTGAAACCTAATTAGCATTTTAATTTGTTTCTTTTAAATGGTGTTTTGAATTCCTGTTAGTTTATTCTCTGTCATTCAATGCTAAAGTAGATTTAACATAAAATTTTATTAAAGAAACAAAAAATTATAGATAAAATAAATTCTCAAAAAATAAATCTGTTTTTAGAAATGTAGATTTTTAACTAAATAACGTTAAATCACTCCCAAAAGATGTATTTAGTGAAATTTAAAGTAAATTAAAAATATTTAAATATTCCACGACATGTCCCCGAAATATACTAAAAACTGGAAAAAAAATTGTATAAACCCAACCGCCCAGACGAGACTTATTTTGACAAAGGCATTTCCGAAAATTTACATACAAATGAGTTTGAAATGAAAGATATTCGAAACTAGAAATTATTCGTTCAACATATTTAATTGTTAGATATGTAGAGATGTTATGTTTTTCTATGCAAATAATTTTTTTTTACTAGAATTATTCCTTGTACTGCAAAAACTTGTTCGTCCTAAATTTTTTTGCCCATTTTTGACCACAAATGGATATTTGAGTTTTCGTAGATTGGGACAGACTCGACGCCAACTTTGCTTTTACCTTTCTAAATCTATCTGGTAATGTTCTTGTCAGAACAAAATTCGCCATTTTACAGAAAATGTGTTTTCGAAATAATTTTTTATACGAGTGTTTTTGTAAAGCATTTATAGCATATTTTTTGCGATGCAAGTTTGTCAGCTTTTGCGCCTCATTTATTGATATTTAACTCTAAGATGTTTTGCATTTAGTGGTACCAGAAGGGCATCCTACCAATGCCTCATTTGTTCCGGTCAATGCAGAGTTGTCTTAAGGGAGTACGTTTCACTTCAGTTAGACGGGACAAAAATATTTAAAATTTACTTGTACAAATAAGTTTACTCCTTTTTTCTGAAAAAATAATATTATTTGTGAGAACACGGTAGTTTACATCTAATAGAAGTATTGTTTATCTCTTTGCCATCATTCAAGTATTATTTCATGTCTGAAGAACTCCTCATTTTTTGAAGCGACAGACTATGACGGTAGAGAGGCGCAATTCTCGTGAATGATGCGGTGCTTTTCCCTTACGAGTTTTGACGAGTTTATCATGAAGAAGATTAATTTTGTCTTGTCTGGAGTAATATTTAGTACTATTGAGTACTCCAGATAAGACACAATTACTCTTATTCATGAAACACTCATCAAAAATCGCCCTCCGGTTTTTCCCTTCAAAGCTCGGCTCATTCTCAATAGCTGAGTTCTGTCGAGGGTTCCAGTAATTGTTGTGTAAGAAGTACAACAAATACTTTCAGACAAGTTATCTGTGTTTATCGATAAGTTTTTGGCGCTAAATTCAATTCAAAGGGAATTAAATTAGAATTAAAACTATTTCCGTCCTGAAAATTCAAGCGGTTTTAGTACATTTGGAATCGAGTTTTCCATTCTCAAGTAATATGCCTCGGTTCTTTGGAAACAAATAAACTATACTATATAACGAATGGATCAAAAAAATTTTGCGTTTAAAACTTGTTATAAAAAAAATCGAATAAATAGCTTTTAATAAAATGCCACAACATTCCGGCTAATAATGGAACTCCACCCTATGCATATGGCTGTCCCGACTGACGTTTCACTAGCCCATTCTGTCGACTTAAATTTTCAACAAATTTTCGATTGTGTAGTCCTCTATGGCTGCAGTGGCGATATTAATTTCCATTTTCAAGTCATGAATCGTCTGGATAGTTGGCGTAGCACTTATCCTTAACGTCCTGCCACAAAAAAATTGTCCAACTGAGTCAAATCGCTAAATTTGTGATTTTTAAACGCAGTGCGCCAAATATTGCTTGGCTAAGTGGCACGTAGTGTCGTCCTATTGAGAGGACATGTCGTTCATGTGATTCCCTTTATCACGGAACGATAACGATCGGTATGGCCGGTGTCAGCAGCTCCTTCCTCGGATTTAAAGAAAAAACAGCCCACGGACGTCGCCGATCCACATGCCGTACCAAGCAGTCACTTGTTGAGGATGCATTGGCTTTCTTTTGGTAACAAGTGGGTTTTCTGAGTCCCAAACGTGGCAATTTTTCTGTTAATGAAAATGTGAAATGAAAACGTTAATGAATGAAACCGTTTAGGTGAAAATGAGCTTAATAGAAAAAGATTTTTTTTCGGTAAAAATTTTCATCTTCTATCAAGCGATCTTATTCAGCCCAAAGAGCAAAGCGAAATCGTATCGATTTGTCATGAGGCTTCAGTTCTTGGAACAATTGCAATTTATAAGCCTTCATAACGTGGTTTCAAGGCAAAATCCTGCACAAAGAAGTGTGCGAAATGTTTAATACCTGTAAACGGTGTTGAAATGATGTTGATGACTGTTCGTACACGAATTAAGCTAGAGCAGCAATTTTGTCTTCCCCGCACACTTGACGAGTACGCACGCAAGTTCTACGAAGGCGAGGAAGGCCTGGAAGGCGAGTTATTTCGCCCGAATCGCGTAAGTTTTCAATATTTCTCAATTTTCGTCTCGTTAGCCGCTAAACTGATGCTGATTATTTGATACATCGGAAATGTAATTGAAGATGTTAGAGCTCAAATAAGCCGTAATTCTAAATGATAGATGACCCACCCTTTTTCTTTTGAAATATATTTGCACATATCCAAGAAAATTCTTTCTTGATTAATAACTCGGCTACACATTCACAAATGTGTTATTTTATTTTATTTATTTTCTTATATCATTATTTTCTCTTTTCATTTCTTCGGTATTAATATGTCAAAAATGGATTTTTAACATTATTTTGACTAAAATTTAAGTAGAAATGGAAAGAAAGCAACATAATTGTGAGTGTGTAGCCGAGTTATTAACCAAAAATGGTAAAAATTTGGCCTTTTTTTGATTTTGTGGCACTAGATGCCCTTTCTCCGGGCAAGTTGTTGTAACAATCATTTTCTCTCGTTCAATATCTTTCAATAACTGTGCTAAATACACCAAAACAATATTCCTTACGGTTAATCGAGATATAGCCGTGTTAAAATATGAAAAAAATGTTCAAAAGTGACTCTGAGTCAACAAACGTATGAGGTCATAAAATCCGAACGGCAGCAAAACTGGCAAAAGTAATGATGCAGAAACTCTAGTTTTGTTAAGTACTTTCAGCAACAATCGCCAAAACCTAGGCCCGAGAGTATGTGTTGCACTGTATTATATTTTTTAAATTAAATCGAATCTCAAGGTCACTTAACTATTTTGTTTAAATATAGCGCATACGTTCCAGCGTATTTACGCGGCAAGTGGCAAGTGCACCTGTGAAAACTATTTGTTGTATAATAAAATTTATTAAAAACAAAATAAATAAAATTTCATTAACCTGTCGCAAGTGATTTAATGAAGCGTAAGAAATTATAAAATTCACACGGTTACCTGCAGATTATTTACATAATAACCACGTCATTCAGTTGTAATTAAATTCTTCGCTTGCATATAAACGAATCGAGATATAAAACCTAATAAGTTAATAATAAAAGCGGGCATGTGTGAATATGTGAATAAAAAATATGTATGTATGTGTATACATATACATATGTATCTCTAAGGTTATAAAATTGTATGCAAATCACTGAATTAATTAGTTACAAGCGAAATGCAAAAAAAAAAAAAATTAAAGAAAAAAAGTATTTATTTTTTAATTTTCCTTAAGCTACGAAAAAATTGCATGCAATTAATGTGGCATGCTTTGTTGCAACAGCGGTGATTGTAAAAGAAATAAACACACTTGTAAATATATATATATATTTTACATTTCGTCAATTGTCTTCAACAACTGTTAAAATAAAAACAGTTAAAAACAATGACCTTTAAAACATGCAAGCCGTACTTGAATACTCTTTTATCTATATATTTATGTATGCTTAATTGTCTGCTTATTTCACTGCCAATTTGCATAAAATATCATAGTAAATTTAAAGTGTGCATTAACAGAGCACTCTTAATTGAATTCACAAGTTTGTGAAGAAAGTAAAATAATCACTTTTTCATTTCACACATGTACACATGGCGGAAAAAGTCTGCGTTCATCTAAGTATATTTTGTTTGCACCATGAAAAGTCGAAAACAATAAATCATTCATAAACTTTTATTCCATTCTTTTATTTAGTTCAATGAAAAGTAACTGCTACACAAACTTTGGTACCAATAATTAATATAAATTTAAAATGAGATCACATATAAACCAAAAGATCGTTCAAACCAAACAGAAAAAATCTGCGTTCACTCCAAGAATAATGAAACAAAAAGCTAAAAATTAAAAAAAAATTATATTAAGTCAATAACTTGTTAGACATCCACGTCTTTTAATGACCTACAAGGCGGTTTTTCATTGACCCAACAAGTTTGGTTGTTACTTCTTGGCTTATCGCTTTCCATTCCTTCTCAAGCGCGCTCCTAAGCATTTCCTTGCTGGTTATAGTACGCTGTTTAATTTTTTCTTTCTAGTACATGCCAGAAATGCTCAATAGGGTTAAGATCAGACGATTTCAGGGGTGTACGCAGCTGTTTAGGAATATTGCACAGCAACCAAAGCCTAACAATATCTGCTGTGTGCTTCGGGTCGTTGTCCTGTTGGAAAATAAATTGCTCACCGAGTCCCAGCATTACTGCATTTTTTTTTTTTTAATTTGTTGGCAAAATATTAAGATAATCATGTTTGTTCATGATCGACTCAATAAACTAAAATTTTCCTACACCCCAAATTGACATGCACTCCCACTTCATAGCACCTCCACTACCGTGTTTTACCGTGAGTAGAAAATTTTGCTTTTTCAGCGCTGTTCCGTTTTTCCTACAAATAATCTTACGGCCGTTTATTCCAAAAATGCAAAACTTACTCTCTTCTAGAAAAATAACTTTATTCCAAAACTCTGGAGGCTTGTTTAAGTGCTCCTTCGCAAAGTTCATCCTCTTGAGCCGATTTACTCTCGATATGAAGGGTTTTCTTCGTGCGACTCTGCCATGAAATCCGGTTCTTTTCAGAATCTTTCGTACCGTATCTGGACATAATTTCTTTTGTACTTTAATGCAATGTTTTTGAAAGTTGGATTGCTGTTCTGTTAGACGTGGGTTAGACTTCACGAGAATGGTTGGGTTGCGTTCTTCTCTTTTCGTCAGTTTCCTTGGACGGCCAGAACGTGTCTTAAACTAATAAGATTTTGTTTGTTTGAAGTTGTTTATTACTCTCTGGACAGAGGAGTTCTGTCTGGCAACGGTTTTCGCGATTTCTCGATAAATTTTACCATTCCACCACAAACCAACAATGATTTTCCTTTCGCCAATTTCTATTTATATTCGCTTTTGGTCCATAGTCAAAAATATAATTAGTTTCTCCTATATTTATATACGCCTTAGCTTCTTCCTAATCGCAATTACTATCGTGTATCATTTAAAATTAAATTCAACGTAAATAATTTGTATTTTCAATGCGATGGCTTGGCTTGCTTTTTAAAGTGAACGCACACTTTTTCTGCTAACTAACTTAAGTAGCGGTACTAAAATCCCGTTAACTCAGAACTACGCAGCTCAAATTGTACAAAATTTTGCTCGAACATTCTTCAAATAATTGTGTTCAAAATAAGTGAAAATAAGAAAGTGATTGTTTTGAAGTGCATAACTTTTTTTTAGTTGAATACTTTAATACAGTGAGTGAACGCAGACTTTTTCTGCCATGTGTATACATATACATGCATGTACATAAGTAGATGTCTTACCGAAAATTTCTTTTAATTTACTTAAACCTCTTTTGCTTATTATTATTCTCACCTTTATTTAACAGTACAGTTTTACCCCATTAGATGAGCGGCGTATCATTAACCCCCACGGTGTTATGACCGTCACTCTCCACTCCCATTAATGACATCTAAACAATACACTTGTTGCTGGTGTTAAGTTGTTAGCACCGGCCCCTATCATATTAATTTCATTCTCTCATATTCAGTAATTTATCCATTCAGCAAAGTCATTCATTCATTCATTTCATTGTGTTTGCCATATTTTTGGTGTTGACTTTTAATAAATCAACTCAAGCGACAACACGCTGTCAGAAACATCAACAAACATTAAAAAAAAAACATACAACACAGTGGCACACAAGCTCAAAGGTGAATCGAAGCGTTGCGCTATAAAAAAGTACAAAAAAAATTATCATAAAATATTTCAGCTTTTATTATGTACTATGTTATGATCATTAATGGGTTATGATGTTGATGTCGCCGCTTAGAGATTAAAAAAAAACTATATTACAAAACGAAGCATGCCCAGCTGCCAAAACTGACAGTTGGCTGCTAACAACCTGTCACCAAATTTTTTATGTTTCTTTTAGTGTAATTATAAAATATAAATTATGATCTTATAAAGCTGCCGTCCATTGTCTAGTCGTTCGTGGTGATTTTTATATTGTAAACAATTTTTTTATTTCCCAAGTTAATATATTTTAACTTAATATTAATATTTTATATTTTTTTTGTTTAGTTTTTTATTTTATTTTATTTTTTAATATTTTTTTTTTTAATTTAGGGCAGACCGTTTTTTTTAAGATTTCAGTAAAAAAGTTGAATGGGTTTTTTCGTAAATACAACTTCTTCATAACCTACTAAAAACATAACTTAAGTAAATTAATAAAAATTAAGATCCATACTTTAGACTTTCTTCTTCTTTAAGTGGTTAGGCCGCTCTAGAATTTTCTGAAAATAAATTGTTTTTCCCTTCTTTCAAATGATACATTATGGTCTCAACAATGTTATCCCGAAAGATTACGACAGTTAAACAATTTTAAATATCTCATTATCGTTCTCAAGTTGAAGCGTCTGTTTCAGACAGTAAGGCATACTCAAAACTTTAAACGCGTTTATCTCAAAACTGCTTTTTTCAAGTGCGCCGGAAACATAACTCAAACAATTTACAACCGATTCACTTGAAATTTTGACAACATCTTCAGAAATACGTTATCTACAGAAGTACGCAGGACTCTTTTTTATCTCGTAAGCAACTTAATTTCGTTGTTCATCTGTTTACAGTTAATCACCAAAGTTTCAGCCATTTTTTACGCGCAGTTTTTATACGATCCAGAAGGTAAGTGTAATGAGTCTCTCACGGCCGGAACGCCAAGTAGCTGAGAGAAATATGTAGAGTTAAAAGCAAACATATTTTTCTTCTTTCACGTACTTCCTATTCTTATTTCTTCTTTGGAAATACCAATTGAAACAAGATTGCTCTCCACTTGATCCTTCCAGCGGATTAGAGGTTTTTCTCTTCCTCTGCTTCCATCAGCTGGTACTGCATCGAATACTTTTCAAGCTGGAGTGCTTTCATCAATTCGGACAATATGACCTAGCCAGCGTAGCTGGTGTCTTTTGATTCGCTGTGCTAACATATGTCAATAACTCGTACAGGTCTTCGTTCCACCACCTGCAGTATTCACCGTTGCCAACGCGCAAATGACCATAAATCTTCAGAAAAATCTGTGCCTCGAAAACACCTAAAGTCGACTTATCGAATGTCGACATCGTTCAAGTTTCTGCTCCACATTTTAGGACGGGAATGATGAGCGATTTTGGTTTTGGTTCCTCGAGAGAGGACTTATTTTTGAATACTTGTTTTCAAGAGTTGGCAATGATATCAATATCAACGGCAGGTCGAATTATTTTCTCCAGCATCCAGATTGAAGAAATCTCACGCTAAAAAACGCCCGGCAACAAGCACAAGCAAGGTTCGACGTCGAAAAGCTGCAATAACAGCAGACAGCCAGCAGGTTACAAGGAGACTATGTTGTGAAAAATGTCTTGTATTTTTGTTAGGTCGGAAACTTTTCAGACCTCTATCGGAAATCGATTATACGGTTATGAATCGTTGTTAATTAAAAGTGTACTTATGGCAGAGAAAATATCTTGATTTCATGATCTTTGAGGGAAGACTAAAGAGATCAGAGATGATCATCTAACGAAAAGATGCCTTTTACAGATATTCAATACCTGCGTTTGAAGTACAAAGCGAAATTCCTTTCACACTTGTGAAATCCTCTCTAAAGTGTGTGGCATTCGTTAAAAAGTTCTTGCACCAGTGGTAAGAAATTTATAATGCCCTGAGAAGGAACAGAAGGTGAAATTTAAATTCAAATTTTATATTTAAGATCGCTTACCAATGAAGTATCAAGCATATGTAAAATAATTGATATTACATATGTAAAATACAAAAAAAAAAATATTCGAAACTCTCAAAACTTATTCCTTCTTTTATGCACCCACCTTAATTCTGAAACTTGCCAAACATTTCAATATGACAATTTAGAGACATTTTTTTTTATATTTCCTCTTACCAAAATTTCCTATACTTTCATACACTCACGAATAAAAACTATTTCTCCACTTCCAACTCGCTAACGGTAACAGCAGTTGTGATTATAGCGAGCTTTTTTTTTTAGCAGTGCGCTGAGAATAGCTTCACTTGCTGCCTGGCCGCCGCTTCCCCTATAATAACATATGCCAGACCCACGGCTTGGTTGCAGTCATTTCAGCTCATCAGAGCATGAAATATTTTGTTTACTATACGAACATATACATGTGGCCGACATCAATATGCCACATATTAATATCTTTTATGTGACGATGCATGTTTCAATGCATTTGCACGTACATAGTTATGTATGTGTGTTCGTTTGGTTATTTTATAATACCTTCTCAATTGTATTTTGCTACAATTTTGCTTGCTATTTTAGTCATTTCGCGGCATATTTCTCATTCTGCATGTACTCTCATAGCTATGCTTGTATACCTATGTGTACATACTTATATGTAGATGTACTATGTATTTGTCAAGTTTCTCTACACCTGTTGCGTCTTTTTGGCGCTTACTTTTATTAATTTTTTGAAATTTTTTTTTTTTTTTTGTTGAAATATTTTTCTTCAGCGCTTGTTGATTTCGTTGAGCAGAGTTTATGTAATAATTGCAATTAAAATTTTGTATCGCATATTTTTCTTCATTTCAACACCAAACATTTTTGTTAGCTTTTGCTTTTATTGTTTTTTTTTTTTTGGTAATGCATCTATAAATTTGCCACATTCATACATACAGTCAGCGTCATAAGTCTACCAGCAGCTAAAAATAACAAGTTTGTTTGAGAATATTTTTTAAACTAATAAATTTATTGAATTAAAATTTTCTTATTGAATTGGAACGTAGATTGAAGTTGTCAATTTTTTTTCACGAGTTGGCCAAACATACGAAATAACGGTACTTTTATCCTTCGGGGTAACAAAACAAGCGATCAAAAGTCTACAAGCACTAAATATATGAAGGCATTACTGTGTAAAAATAAAACTTTTTATGCAATTTAATAACGGGTCGGGCAGCCGCGGCACTTAAGGGCCTCTTCCACACGGTTTCTCATTGAATCGACAAGCTTGGTAGTCTCCTGAGTTGTTATCTCAGACCTGTTGTGTACTCGATATTGTGTGTTTGCGTATTTTTCTTTCTAAAAGTGCCCATAAATGCTCAATTGGCTTTAAGTCTGGTGACTGTGGAGGCGTGTGTAGTTGCTTGGGGGCATTGTAGAGCAACGAAAGCCGGACAATTTCTGCTGTGTGCTTAGTATCATTATCGTGTTGAATATAATACCCAGCTTTTAAAGCCAATTTTTCAGTACTCGACCACAAATTACGTTTTAAAATGTCTAAATATATTTTCCCATCCATTGTTGTCTCCACAAATTCTAAGTTGTCTGTGCCGCTGGCTGACATACAACCCCAGACCATCACACCACCAACCACATGCTTCACAGTTGGAAAAATATTACATTTGTTGTATGCTTCGCCTTGTTTACGCCATACTAATTTGCGCCCCTTTGTGCCGAAAATACAGTACTTCGTTTCATCGGGGAAAGCTACATTGTTCCACACCTCATTTGGCATGTTCATATATTTATTTGCAAAGCAAAGTCAATGCGCTTTTTTCGGTTTATAGGCAAAACTAGAAATTTTTTTCGTGCTACTCTACTATGTAAACCTGCCCGTTTCAAAGTTCTCCGCGAAGTAACCACTGAAATATTTTTCGCAAACCTTTCTTGTACATCACGTGCAATTGTAGATGTGTTAACCGCGGATTTTTCTTTACCGCATTCAATATTGACCGTTTTTCACGGAGCGTTAATTTCGGTGGGCGACCAGATCGCGGATTTGAAGTGATAACTCACTCCCGTAGATTTGAAATTTTTTATTACCGTGTAGACTGAGCTATGCGATCTTCCAATTAAACGTGCAGTTTCGTGATTTGAATTTCCTTCCTGCCAGAATTTAATAATAATATTCCTTTCGTCCACACTGATTTCTTTCCGATTGGAAAACATTGTAAATTTTTAGGTTATAAAATCAAAATATCTTAGATGAACTTTTTTATTAATAAGGTGAATACACTGAAGTATAATGAAAAATTTGCGCAAATAACTTCTAACGAGAACAAATGCCGCGACAATACTAAGTGCTTGTAAACTTTTGATCGCTGCGATTGCTACCTAGAAAAGTAAAAGTACCGCTATCTTGTCTGTTTGTTGAATTCGAGCGAAAAAACCATCATTCTTTCCGCCATCATTTTACCTTCAATACTGCGTAAGGAAAATAAAATGTTACTTCTATAAATTTATTAGTTTCAAAAATATTTTCAAACAAACTTTTTGTATTTAGTTGCTTGTAGACTTATGACGCTGACTGTATATATTACAGCTAATTAAATTTTTGAACGTTACTTTTCTGTTGCTGTTGCTGTTGTTCTTGTTGTTGTTGTTGTTGTTGTTGTTGTTGTTGTTGTTGTTGTTGTTGTTGTTGTTGTTAAGGTTTTTGCTTTTTGTTGCGATCATTAACGGTCGATATTCACAACATTTGCTCTAAATATTTAAAATTACTCAAATTTTGTGGGGTTTTCAATTAAGTTCGAAATCAATTTTATTGAAGTGGTCTTTAGATAATTATTTTTCACCTCTTGTTGGCTTAAATATTTTTATTAAAAAATATATTTGTAATTTTATTTAATTATTTTTTTATATTCACTTGGCATGCAATTATTTTGGCTTTCACGTTGATTAGCCTTTCAATTCCTTTTGCTGTTATTAAAATCATTATCTGCATTTTTATTATTTTAAAAAATATTTTTTTTTTACATAACTATTGATATGTTATTCTAAAAAAACAAATATTTTTCTTTTTTGTACTTCTTCGATTTTGCATACGTACATATTTTCGAGGTTAATTATACCGTGGATTTTCCATAAATTAAAATTTAACGTAGCAGTCCAATCATGTGGAAACATTGTAAATTGTGCTCTACTAAATTTTTGCTATTCTCATTAAATTGCATAACTACAGAATTAGAAAACAAAATTATTTGCCTTCCATTCTTTACTTTATATCTTTCATGAACATATCAAATTTATTGCAAATTGCAAAATTCGTTTTCCATGATTTTCAGCGTCAATATTAACTTGAATTCACCTCTATAGAGTACCAAATTTCACGCCGTTAGAGCTTTTTTGACGGATTTATGGCTCAAAATTTCAAATCTGAAAATTCGGTCATATGTATATATGCTTTAGAAACTAGTTTGAGTTCAAACAGACGGGCAGACGTACATGGCTATATGAAGTCAGCTCGTCATTCTGATAAGATCGGTATAAATTTTGGTTGGTTTACCTCATCTCCTTCTGATACTTTATTTCATGTGCATGAAATGAATATTAAAACCAGATGCAATTTCACATGAATATATAATTTTTTTTCTTTTTTTTGGAAAATTAAATGCAAACTAAAATCTTTGTACCGGACATTTATAATAAAAACGATCATAAAAGTAATAGAAATAAAAAAATGTGAATTTTTATTGACATATTTCATCCAAAAGCTTTCGAATACTTTATCGGTTTATTTTCCAAAGAAAATTATTACACAATTCAATAGTTCTTAGCTTGAGTGGCATAACTTTTTCTGCTCTGTTGAATTTCGAATCAAAAGCTTTATCCATTCCAAGCTTTTGAATTTGGAGTCGTTAAATTCTTTCTTTCAATTGCTATCTTCTATATATGTATATATTTTTTTTTCTTTTTTTCTATACTTATTCAAAGCTTTAACGAAGTTTTTTATGAATTCCAATTTTATATGAAGTTTTTGTTATCATTGGCTTTCAAATTTATATTTGTAGCACAAATAAACGGTCTCATTTATCTGAATTTTCTGGAAAACTTAATTCTTGAAGAAGGCATTTAACCTCGTTACTAACATATATAAGTATACCATATCATTTTCTTTGGAAATGTAACGTAAAATTTTCTGTCTTGTGCGAAAATCAGATCCCACACTCGGAGAGGACCTTCCCAATTATTACTGCGCCAACTGGCCTTCCATAAGTACGATTCATAATGATATTTTGACTCTGGCGACACCTATTGGAGTTTTTTAAATAATATATTTGCTTTTGTGCGTGAACAAATATGTTTCAAATTCTTTTTTTTTTAGAATAAACTATTTTTTATTTATTTATTCATTCATTTACTTACTTACTTTGATTTATAAAAGATTGATTGGTAAATTTAGCAGATTTCTATCACTATTAAATGATAATTATTTAATATTTCGTGTTTATTTTATTTATAATTTCTTTTAATGCATATAAACATATAAAGGGTGATCCAAGTAGAGGTACTTTTTTCAATAGCCTTTTTTCTTGACAAATCACGCGTGAGTCGTGTCAAGCTGTCATGTTATTTTTGTTCAGTATTGTTTGGCATTTCATCATGGGAAGACCTACGCCTGAACAACGTTTACAAATCATTCAAATTTATTTCGAAAATTCACCTTCTGTAAAGAATGTGTTTCGTGCGCTTCGCTCAATTTATGATCAACATAATCGGCCTACTGAGCATACTATTCGCAACACCGTCATCCATCTTGAGACCCAGCGTTCATTATTGTTATATGCTGCACCAGTTTGGTTCGAAGCTTTGGGCAACAACTCGCAAAAAAGAAAGTTGACCGCCCTATATCGATTAAGCTCAATTAGAGTTATTTGTGGATTCCGAACGATTTCGGATGAAGCATAATCTGTTCTAGCTGGTCAGCTCCCAATTGACATCCTCGCTGAGGAAATGGAAATAGTGTATTTAAGGCTCTCGGTTCTAAATGCTTCGATATCCGAGACATAGCTCAGACACCACCAGGGCTTTGAATGACAGCAATTTATTAACTTATATGTTGCTTTCCCCTGAAAATTGGCAAAGAATATGTATGATTTCGAAGGTCATATATACAAGTTTAAGACAAGCAGAAATTTTAAGGCACCAGAATCTTTAATATAGAACTTGTAATGTGGTGCAATTCGCGATGTATGGCAAATGATATGATCAAATGCAAAGTTAGTCTAAATCGGAAACTCGTCCTTTCCGACAACGCCTTTTAGTTGAGCGGAGCGGATACCTGAAATTGAAGCTCGTGATATCCGCGGCATTTGGTTTCAACAAGACGTCGCCACTTCCCATACATCGCATCAATCAATGGATTTATTGAGATAACACCTCGGTGAGCAGATTGACCACCTAGATCGTGTGATAACACACCGTTAAACTTTTTCCTGTGGGGATATGTAAAGTCTATGCGGGCAATCCCGCTTCGATTCAAGTCTTGGAGTAAAACATCACGCGTGCCAGTCGAAAGGTTCGAACGAGTCATCGAAAATTGGACTCACCGGATGCGGCCAACATTTGAGAGGTAATCTCAAAAAATAAATGCCAAAGAATGTTCTCTCGAATGATAATAAACATTCGCCATTAAAATTTTTATTTTTTTTTATTTTTATTTTATTTTTTTTTTTTTTTGTTAAAAAGTAGGGAACTTCGAAATGGATCACCTTTTATTTTCTTTTTAATTTTATTTTATTACTTTAATTTTTAATTTTATTTTACTGTTATTATTATTATTATTATTATTATTATTATTATTATTATTATTATTATTATTATTATTATTATTATTATTATTATTATTATTATTATTATTATTATTATTATTATTATTATTATTATTATTATTATTATTATTATTGTTGTTGTTATTATTATTATTATTATTATTATTATTATTATTATTATTATTATTATTATTATTATTATTATTATTATTATTATTATTATTATTATTATTATTATTATTATTATTATTATTATTATTATTATTATTATTATTATTATTATTATTATTATTATTATTATTATTATTATTATTATTATTATTATTATTATTATTATTATTATTATTATTATTATTATTATTATTATTATTATTATTAATCTTGTTACTATCATCATTTTTTTACTCTTTTATTTTTATGTATTTATTTTTTAATTATGTTTTATTATAATTTTTTTTAATATACAATTTTTCTTGATTTTTCTATACCTTCTACTCGTAACGGTTTCCTGCTTTTCTAATTTTCAACTAAATTTTGCGAAGAAAAAATTCCACCAACATAATATTGACAAAAAATAAAAATTTAATTAAAACACAAAGTTTGTTTGCGGTTAGGTTGTGACATGAAAGCCTCTCTTACACATTAATTTAATAATTTCATTTCATTTGTCACGAGTAATTTCGTCGCTGAAATTATTGACTAAGGTGTGTGCACATGAATTTATTTACACTTACTACCTGTTACTACTGAAATAAATTATTCGAAATTATTGCGGTTTTTGCGCTGGCACTTGCTGTCGCATGTTGGTGTTTGAGCCACCAAGCTCATGGTTGCACGACAAGGCGACACAGATTTTGTGCTTAATACTAATGCTGCTGACAACTTCTGATTATCATGGTTACCAATTATTTCTGATTTTTTTTTTCTTCTCATTTCATTTATTTTAATTAAAAAAATTGGAACGTGTAGGCTCTTTCATTAGCGAAAATCAAAATTTATATTTGCACCCAATAAGCGGTTTGCCTTAAGATTCCTTGCTGCACAACTTTTGCTAATACTTAGTTTATGTGTGCAGAAACTGGATTAATACAGGTAACTTGATTTTTTTAAGTTACTTTTAAACAAGCTGGTAACATAAATTTTTTTTTAAACTTGTCTGTAAAAATTGTAAATTAAAGAAAGCAAAAGTTGATCATTTTTAGCCGAATTTGTTTCTTCAAAATTTCTTACATTTGGTTTGCCTTGAGTCCATATGTTTCCCCAACGCACACATTCAGCTTTGTACTTATGAGCTGATGTAGCTGGACTGATTTGCTTGCTTACCTTTTTAATTGAATGTCATTGACTTGGTCATATATTTTTGGTAAGTCAATGTTGTATAACAGCACTTGTAAACAGTTAATGTTTCATCACAAGAAAAAAATATATATAAAAATCTACACAATGTGAAGGTACGTACATCTATGTAAATACAGAAGAGTATCTATGTCCATATGTATATGTACACACGTACAAATATATGCGTAAAGTAATGGGCGCGATTTTTCTGTTATTTTCTTCCTTTTTTAATTATCGTTTTTTATGTTTTTCCTTGCTTACAAAATTTTATTTTCGTTTGCATTTAATTGCGAATTTCCAAAAAAAAAAATATAAAAAATAACGGTATCATTTACTTTCTGCTATACTTTCAGGCTATTTTTGTTTTGCTGTAAGTTTCAATACACATGTTGTTTTTGCACTCATTCGACTTAGAAAAAAAAAACTTGTTTAACTTTGTTCACATATGTATGTACATACATATGTTTTGTACATGTGCACCATCTTGTAAATTCACAATGGTTTTTATCTGCAGTAAATGGAGCATTTTGGCCTTTCATCTTGATTGAATAATTTGCAGAAATTGCTCAAGTGCAAATGGATTTTTCAACTATACGTGCTTTTGGTGGTATGATAAATATATATATATATATATATATATATATAAGTATATATATGTATTTGGGAGTAGTGAAAATTTCCTAATGTTTTAGGTAAATATTTTGGTAAATTGATAGTAAAACGTTTTTCATGTATTTTTGCAAAATACTCGAAATGTCGAGAATCATTGGGGTTTGATCGATTGATTTCAGGTTTGGTAAACAAAAATTATTTGTTTTATTTTTTTGCAGTATTTTTTTTATTTTTATTATTTCATTTTGTTTTTTATTTAATTCTACTTTGTCTTACTTTATTTATTTATTTATTTTCTTATCTCATGTTATTTAATTTAATTTTGTTTTTTATTTCATAATAAATTTTTTTTGATTTTTTGTTGCTAATTATTTTAATTTTTTCCTAATTATTATTTAATATTACTGTATTTTTTTTTTTTATATATGTAAATTTTTGAAATATCATTCTATTTTATTTTTTATTCTAATTGATCTTATTTTATTTTATGAAATTTTAATTTATTCTGTATTTATTTGGGTTAATAGTTTTGCATTTTTTCATTTAATTTTTTCTTTTTTTTTTATTAATATTTATGTATTTTTTTTTTTGTCTTATTATCTTCCATTATTTTATTATTATTATTATTATTTTATTTTAATTCATTTATTTCATTTTAATTTAAAAAAAGTCTCGATACCTACTTAAAGGCTCCATATTTTATTTTATTTCATTTGGACCTAATTGCTGCGTATTAAGACCAAGAGAAAATTCAGCATCTTTCCGATGGTTCTGTAATTCTGTAATTTTTGATCTCTCTTAGCGATTAATAACAAATTATTCAGACATATTTAATGTATAGGGTTATTCATTTAGTGGTTTCGAAAGTGCAGAACTGTATTTTGACATCTGTCATCATTTTTATATTGCACATAATCGTTCAACTACTCGAGCAATTGGTAAAATTTTGAAGATATTTGAAAAGACTGGATCGGTTACAGATATTGTAAGTCCTGTGCATCATCGTTTTGCTCGTTCCACTTCAAATATAGCTGGTGTAAGTGAAAGTGTAGCCGGAGACCTGAATTTGTCTATTTCTCAACGTTCTCAAGAGCTGGGACTTTCTTACGGTATGACGTAAGGAATGACGTATTTGGCACTTTGACTTACACCTACATCCATATAAAGTCCAGCTCACACAACAACTAAAGCCAGTTGACCATTCACAAGGCCGTAGTTACATCGACTGGGTGCTTGGATCGCGATTTGTCCAAGAGAATTTTCTTCAGCGATGAGGCACATTTCTCACTCGGTCAATACGTAAATAAGAAATATGCAAATATGTTGTAAGACGAAGTTTCACAATTCTAAACTTTTAGGAATGTATGCTTTCAGCAACAGCCAAGCCACAATAAAAACTTCACGACAAAATCGGTCTTGACTGTCGAAGATCTCTCTAAGAAATGGTTAGAAAAAATTAGACCACCAGTCATTAACATTTTGCACCAGGTACCACCAAACAAAGAACGCATTGCGAACTCTGAAAAATCTCAGCAAACTTGTTCGAAATTGAGGGAAAACATTAGATTTCTAATGTCACGAAAGCCCCTACGGCAGGAGGTCATTTCTCAACTTCTGTCCTACTGAGAAGGTGTACATTTTGAACTTTAAGAGTTGCTTTTTCAAATGTTTTTTTGTTACATATTAAGATTCGTTAGGGAAATCAAATGAAAGGTGGACTAAGGCCGATTTTGGATTGGTTGATATTAATTTTTTAGAATTTTTGCAACAATTAATAGAAAATACTTTCTGCAAACTTTGAAAAGAATGTTATTAAAATTCTCTAGCTACTATTCAAGGCGACAAAAAAAATTGGATTATGTTTTACACCTTTTTTTCTTTCAAAATATGCTGTAATTGTTACACTTGAGTTAGTGTTGAAAAGAAAGAGTTTTGGAAAATATGTTACTTTGCAACACAATCTGCAGTGGAACTCAAACCTAATTATTACTTTGGTTACAATAAATCCGTTCAGCTACACCGAAGCTTTTGATAGTTTCCGTTGTAGACTTAATTTTTTACTTTACTTCCTCCCTGTCACTTTTAAATTAAATTTTGCGCATTGTGCATGTCCGGCATGGATTTTGTCCAAAGATAACAATTCGATGTTTTTGCATTCCGCAAGTCTCCCAAAACTTGAACACTTTCTAATTCACAGAAAGCATTCCAAATGCAACTCACTTGTTAAATCGCATTATAGAGCAGCAATCTTTTAATCCACACCCAACGCACTTACATACACATAACCATTAATATTTACGTATATATGTAGTTGGAGACATACACGCCGCAGCCATCCGACGTGTGCTGGACTTGAACCACTTGAAATTTCGCTATGGGTGTGTATGACAACAGTATTATTAAAATTTTTTTTTTTTTTTGCTTTTTTCATACATCCTATATACATACATGTATGTACTTGTATATACAACTACACATTTATTTGCGTGCCTTCATATGCACTGGCAACATGTAAACCAGTTACGCCACTCTATGCAGATATCACAGGAAAGTTGTGGCAAAAATGTTAGTAAAATCTGTCATTTTATAGACTTTTCTCTTGCGGAAAAAGTCAATGTCAACATACAAATTTTTTTTAGCATCGCGGCGGATTTGCATACTGCGATAGTAACTTCTGCTGACATGATCTTTTCATGCACCGTTTTTTTTTTTTTTTTTTTTTTTTTTTTGTTTTTTTTTTGTTGTTTAATGATGAAGTCACTCAGCACAAGTCAAGATACAAGTGTTTTGACCATTTTTAGTTGTTGTCTCGAGGAAAGTGAAAGATGTCTCTTTGCCTTGCCTTTTAATTATGTAAGCGAAAAATTATTTAGCATTGAATAGCTTTGAAAACTTTGCAAGGTTTGTGAGCATGCATTTGCAATATGCAGTATAAATTCATAATTCGATTTTGTAGAAAAAAAAACCTTTGCCGAATGCTTTTATGCAAAACACTTATGCGGAAAATATGATGATTTGACATTTTTGTACCCTTTCGGGGGTTGAATTATTATTTTTTTGGTCATAATTTTTTTTATTTATTTTTTATTTCATTTTGAAATTTATGTTTTCTTACATAAAATTTGCGGAAGTCAGCCTTCTTTTAATTTAGTTTTAGTTTTAGCTAGTTAAAAATTCATAAGCATAACCCAGGTGAAATAAGTACTAATGAAACAAACTGCAGTCGAGTTTAAATATGTTACTTTTGTTATGAAGAAATATCTCAGTATACTTATTTGCGGACTCAAATTTACAGACAAAACTCTGCATATCAGTTTTTATTTTCAGAAAAAATACAAAAACAATAAAATCAAAAAATTTTATTACTTAACTTACAACTTATAATACTTAGGATTTTCGTAAATGTTTGGTTTTTGACAAGTCCTTTCTAAGTCTCCAAAAATAATCTTCTAACACTTCTGGACTCCATTTCCTTTAGTAACAGTTTTCCATTAGGGATATATCCTGATAAAACCTCTCACCTTGTTCGCCACTCACAGGACCCAGGTTTGGCGTTAAAACCCCCAAATGAGAGTCAGCATATGTATTTTAATGACATATTACACCCCAAAGCTTTATATGGCATTATAAGTTCGCTTATTAAGTCTTTATAATTTGCTGATTTATGGTTTACAAGAAAGTATACAACATTTACAAAACATTGCCAGTTCTCCTTCTTATCCTTTATCAGTTGCCGTATTTGTGCACCTACAAACATGTCCTCTTTAACTGATTACTTGGGTACCTAACATGTGATACCGAGGTCAGACTTTAGGCTGCCAGTAGCACTATTAACGGTGGTGTGTTTTCCCCCACGGTTTACGGGTTATTAATTTATCCTTGGTAAGGCATGCCTAATGTAAAAGGCGACTTAAATCTAACAGTTCCCGCGACAGACGGGTCTTTGTACCGGAACCACTCGGATTTTTATCCGGCCAGTGGCAATAACTCCCACAATATTCCGCGAATAACAATTTGCAGAATATTACTAAAAGCATTACCTGTTGAAGTCACATGCTTTCATGTTATGACAATGGAGCACGTAGTCTGTGAGTTTCCGGCATTCTTCCGGTGCTCAACAGGCAAAGGTGGATCTTAATAAGAATAATCCATCAATTGTCCTTTTTTTTATAATCCAAAAAAATTTTTATTGAAAAATAAAAATAAAAAATAAAAACATCATTCAAAGTATTGTCTTACTGTTAATTTTCGAATGCCATCTTTAAAAAATTAGTCCTCTTTAGCCTCGATCCATTCATTGAGCCATTCTACTATTTCTTCAAAAAACTGGGACCGGTGATACCCAAAATCGTTTTAAATCCGTCGAAAAACTTAGTAGTCGGAAGGAGCAAGGCCTAGAGAATACGGCGGGTGGGGTAAGACCTCTCATTTCAGCGATTCCATTTAGTTTTTGGCCTTTATAGCCACGTGTAACCAGCCTTGTCATGTTGCAAAATTACCTTGTTTCGACTTTCGGTCGTATCTGATCGTTTTTCGCACAATGCACAGCCTAAACGCCTTAATAGTAGTCAATAATGACTTCAGCTTGCCTTTGGCACTGATCTTGTTACAGTAAAGCCTCCGATTCTTCATCTTCAAAATTTTTTTTTGCCACTTTTGAATCGTCGAAACCAATCTCTGCATAACTTATCGGTCGGCGCAGATGCTCCATAATCTTCCACAAGTATTCGATAGGCTTCAGCCGCACAGATGTGAAACCTTTGCAATGAAATAGTTTATCTTTTCCAAGATCGTCCACAGCTTGAAGATGGCGCCATTTTTTGAGAATTTTGTTTAATAAATAATAAGAAGCCTTTGCTGAAGCGTTCATTGAGGTCGATTCTATGTATCTTCTCTTGAAGAATATTGGACCACAACTCCAGCCTATTACATCAACCGTAAAAAGAGGAGAAATCATCCCAATGAGTCTGTGATGTCTTACCATAAATACGCTACGTATGACACTTCAGAACTACCAGTTCTTTTTTGCTGATGGTAAACTATGTTAAATGTAGTTCAAGGGTTTGGACTACCTAAAATTAGTACCTCGAATTATTGAGCTTATATAGTGACTTGGATTAGGTTTCCGCCTAAAAAAAAAAATAGGCCGCCTCAAACTATTCAGACATTGTAATTTTTTTTTTTTTTTTTTTTTTTTTTTTAAATGGAAATGAATTGTATTTGTCATGCAAGGGATGTGGAAAAAACTTTCGGGAAACTATTTTTGGATGAGCAAAAAAATATTTTTTTTCCTCGAATTCGTTTTCACTTCAACGGGATGTCGGCTCTAAATTTATTATTATTAATATATTTATGTTCAGGTATTAAGTAGCTGACATTGAAAAGAAAACATCATATAGTATTTAATTTACAAATTTATTGGTTGCAATAAACTTTACTAATTCATAAAATTCAAATCACAGTTAAATTGGCCAGTGACAGTGGCTGGCCGTAGCCATTTGTTATTAATAAATGATTATTGTCACAATTTCACCATAAAAAGTTTAAAGAAACTCCTAACCGAGAAACCGCTACTTTCATTGTCAACGTAAATGCAGGCATAACTATATACATATGTACATATGTATTAACGGGTTGTAAGTGCAAACAACTAAAGCAATATTGAGATAATTAATTAAAATATGGTGTTCGAAATTGCTTAATACAACATAATACAATGTAAGCTGTCAGTGATCAACTAGTTTAACTAGTCTTAGACTACATATGTACATAGTATTTTTTATATAAAACGTATTTAAAGAAAATACAATATAAAAAGCCGCAATTGTTAAGTATAAAAAAAATAACAACATTGACTCACTGCACACAGATATGTGGTGTAAAAAACTTACTTACATGCATATGTATGTATGACGGTTTAAATGGAAAACGAAAGTGTTGAGCGGTGGTGCCGGTGCCGACGCCGGTGGATGACTTTTATGACGAGTGTTGGCAAAAGTTTTTATTTAATGGCAATTTAATTGTAGACGTAGAAAATTCGTTAATTTAATAGGAATGTAAATAATTGTTCATATATATTTATGTACCTATTTATGGAAAGTTTTGTAATTCTTTAAGATTATTTAAGCCGTTAAAGCAGATAATTTGAGAACAGTTTTAATGGCAATGGTTAGGCAATGCGTATATGTTTCTTCGCTTTTACTGCATCATCAACTCACAGTGGGTCGATATAAAAATAAATTGTGGATCAGAAGTGTAGAATGTATTTTTCAGTTGTTTTTAAGCAAAATCAATGCAAAAAATAAAATTAAAAAATAATAAAAAAATTAAATAAACAAAAAATTAAAACAAAAATTTAAAAATTAGAAGGATTGAAAAATTAAAATAAGAAAATAATTAAAAATTAAAAAATGTAAAAATAAATATGAAACATTTATAAAAAAAAACTGTATAAAATGAATTCTAAAAGAAATAAATTTAAAAAATAAAATAAAAATAAATATATAATTAAAAAAATTAAAACGAAAATAAGAAAAATTGAATTTATAAAAATGAAATATAAAAAATATAAATAAAGTAAAAAATAGAAAATAGAAATTAATAAATACAATAATGTAAGAAAAATAAAAGATAATTAAAAATTAAAAAATTACAAAATCAAACAAATCTTAAGAAAAAAATAAATAAATAAAAAAAAATTAGGCTAAAAAAAATAAACAAAAATAGCAAGAAAAAAAGTTAAAACAAAAAATATAAAACTAATACTTAAGAAATCTATAAGTAAGAAACGAAAATTCAAGAAAAATTTAATATAAATTAATTACAAAAAAAAAAAATAGAATAAAAGAATTATGAAATGAAAAAAAGTAGAAAAAAATTTTTTAAAAACAAAAATAAAACTAAAAATTCAATTAAAACAAATTTGGAAATCAAAATTAAGAAAACAAAATAATAATAATAATAAGTAAAAAAAATATAATATTAAAAATAAAAAGAAAAAAAAAGAAAAAAATTTCAAACAAAAGTTGTTTTCCTATTGTGCTTTAAATTTTTTTGTATTTGTTAAAAATAATACAAAAATTATGAAATTTAATTTTTTTTAAAATAAAATATAAAAATTTCTAATTAAAAAAGGAAAAAAAGAAATAAACAATTAAAACTAAACAAAAAAAAATCATTCAAAGATAAATAATTGAAAAATTTTGAAAATAAAAAAATAGAAAAAATATAACTGTTTAAGAAAATACAAAAATTGTTTAAAAAAATTAAATGTAAATATAAAATAAAAATAAAATTAACACTAAAAATAAAATGATAAAAAATTAAAAATTCAAAAATATAACATAAAAAAGAATAAAAAATAAAACATGAATAAGAAAGCAAAAAGTAAAACCAAAAAATTAACACAATAATAAAAATATTTATAATTGTTTAATAAATAAATAAAATATATATAAAAAAATAATTAAATTTAAAAAAAATAAAAAAGAAAAAACAATAATAAATAATTCCAATAAAAATTAAAAAGTAACAGGAAAAAATTAATAATTCAAAAATTTTAAAATTAAATTAATATAACTATTTAAAATTATTAAAAATTAAAAAATTTAACAAAAATTTAGAAAAATGAATTGTAAATATAAAATATAAAATTAAATTAATAATAAAAATTAAAATAATGAAAAGTTAAAAATTTGAGAAGTAAGAAAAAAAGGATGTAAAAGTGTAAATTATTAAAAAAAATTGTGAATTAATTAAATTAAAAAACCAAAAATGAGAACTAAAAAATATTCTAAAAATTTCAAACTAAAAAATACAAATATTAATAAGGATGGAAAAAACAAATTTTTTTCGAAGTAAATGGACATAGTTTTGAAAAAAAAAAGAAAGAATAAAACCAAAAAAATAAAAAATGAATAAAAAAATAAAATAAAAATATATAAAAGAAGGTAGAAAAATAAAATAAAAAATAAGAAGTAAAAAACAAAAATTAAATTAAAACATAAGTGAAAAAATGAAAAAATTAAAAAATTAAAAATAGAAAAGTAAATAAATGGAAAACAAAAAATTAAAAACTTGGATAAAATTAAAACTTGGGATAAAATTAAATTAAAAAATTAAAAAATTAAATTAATAGTATTTCTAAAAAAAAAAAACTGAAATGTATTGCATTATTCAAATGGACAAAGTTTTGAAAAGTTACAAATTCTCCTCGCTGCATTCACGATAGCAACTTATTAAAAAATAATGTAGATTCAACACTAAAACATTGAGGACATAAATTTGGAAAAATATTTTTGCAGAAGAAGGCTTGCTGAATAAAATAAATATAGTAGAAAGAACTCAAGGTCATAGCAAAAAATAACACCAGCAACAAAATTTGTTATCTAACATAAATCTTAAGATCTACCAAACAAAAAAATTTCGAAACTTGTTTTCAATTCTAACCCAGTGTGTACATTATTATCAAAATTATCTTACGCTCCACCTCTACTTCTGCACACTGCTCGCATCATGACCTTACTCTACTCCAGTTATTTACCCAGCACTTATTTCTGCTGCACACTCATTACAACTTTTTTTGCTCTTTAATTCGCAAGAGTTCACTTCACAGCCTTGGCCAGCAAAAGCGTTACTAATTGAGCGATTAAAGACAATTTTGTTTTTGAAGAGCCTCTTTCGTTTTGCTGTTTTTCCATAAATTTATTTATCTTTCGCTTTGATTTTATATCTCATCTATGCCTATGTTAGGGAGGCTGTGCGTTGTGATTTTTTTCCCCCTTTTTTCTTAAGTTTCATTCAACACTTTAAAGGTTTATGTATTTAAGAAAGACTATAAACTCGTAGTTTTACAGCAGCAAAGAAAAAATAATAATAATAATAAAAGAAACACTTTGAATGAGGAGTAGCTGAAAAAATGTTTGTAAGTACTTATAACTAATAACGGTTTCTTTTGTTATTTTTTTTTTTTAATATTTTTTATGTTTTTACTTACCAAGCGCCAGCAACAGGCTAAACCGCAACCAATTGACCGCATCCATCTTGTTGCTGCGTGGAGATTGTGTAGCTCCAATTCTGTTTTGTGCCGCTTTACAGCGTGGCTTTGTTATGTTGTTATTGTTGGTAAGTTTTATGTTATTGTTAATATCTGTTTTTATTGTTGTATTTTTATACAATATTTGTTTTTATTGATTTTGTGGTTTTTCGGTTGATTTATGCTATGCTTTTGAAGTTGGTATTGTTAGTATTTACTTTTTTTCGTCACAATTTTTATGCCTATTATTTACGTTTTTGTTACACTTAATAATTTTAAATTAAAAAAAAAAATTTTTTTTGCATCACTGCAAATCAACACAATTATTTACGCTAAATTTGGTCATCAAGGCACTGAAGTTGTTGCACTTTTTGTTGTCGGTGTTGACATTCGCTATTTTACGTCAATTTTTGCTCTTTCATACTAGAATGTGACACACAAAAAATTCCGAAAAAAATTAATTAATAAATAAAATGTTATTTTAAACGAAATCTTTAAAAGAAAATCTCAAATGACTCTACCCAAAATATAATTTTAAGGTCGCATAATTTTTTCATTAACTTTCTTTTTTAAATGCCTTTATTTGGATATTTAAATAAATGTTTTTTTGTTTATGAAAGTATGCAAATAACAAAAGAACAAAAAAAAAAATTTCGAAAACCCCAATTGACTCACTTTTAGGTTTATTCCTAAGCCAATATCTCAATTCCACGTTCTACGTTTCTCTTTTTGCTGAATTAATAAATATTTATAAACCAAAAAAAAAAAATTCTTCAGGAGAAATAATCACAAACGCCGCTCGATTTTATAATATATATGTATATGTATGCTTGCTAATAATATTTGGTATTTCACTAGGAATCCTCGGCTATATTTCTTCATTATTATTATTACTATGTCTTTTTCAATTCACTTCTTTTATGCGCTCTGTGTTTTTTTCTCTCTTTAATAATCTTTATTTTTCGTAAATCGATTTCAACATCACTATTATATGTTTGTATATATGTAAACTCGGCTATTATATTAAATGTTGTCGCCGTGAAAGTGAAATTTAATTTAAGGTTCATTATTATCGGTTTTGTTTTTTTAAATATATATGTTGATTTGTACAAAAGGGAATGATCAAAGCGTGCGCTCATTCAGCTGGTCCATTTACAGTTTGCAAAGAATGAATCTATTTAATTCTTTGTTTCTTTATTGAATTACAATTCAATAGAAAAGAGGTTCAAATAGCGGTATTGAGGATTAGAGCCAAACAAAGAAACACACAAATGTGATTTTCATTTGTTTTTTATTTGTTGTAAGAACAAAAGTGGAAACATTTTGCAGAAAAAGCTTAATATTTTATTATGTTATTCTATTTTATTGTTTATTAATTTTATAATTAATTTCAATCAAACAATTTGAAGAAAATTTGATTATTATCCATTATTTTCACTGTGAATATTTATTTGAGTTTACGTGAATGAATACCAAATTTCACCCTCTTAAAGGCTTTTTTCAAATTTTTTACCTAAATCCTCACATAGTATTCCGATCTTGCCAATTCTGACAAATCTACGTGCAGATTGGTTGAGATATCGCATAAACTGAAGGCATAGAATCTCTCTTGGTGAATGTCTCTCCTCTCTTTTTGGTACTTACATACTTCAGATCAAATATTTTGTGTTCAAGAAAGATATAAAAACGTTGAGATCGACACATTTCCTCATTAGAAACTAATAGTGTTTGAAAAAAGTGACTCAATACAATGATGGGGAAAAATATTGCAATCTTTATTTACTTAAAAAAAGCCATTTTATATATATATATATTTTTTTTTTTTTAATTTTTTATTTTTTAATTTTTTTTTTATTTTTTTTTTTTTTTTGATGGTGTTGGGGAACACTTGAAATCTATTGGTTCAATAGTAAGTGAAAGTGATCAATAAATGAATGTATGACTATGCTAGATGATGGTTAACCCAAGGATAATCCGTAGCCAAAATACAAATTTAACATTTAATGAAAAATGGTGGCATAATTCACCGCCTGGGTTTTTCAAAAAAAAAAAAAAAATCGTTGCAGCGCACCAAAATCTTTTGTATTTTCGGAAATCATTACGAAATATTCGCATAAACTGGTATACAGATACCAACTATTTGTTGAGAAAATATATTGGCTAACATTTTCATGATTCCTAAAAATTTAATAGGATTTACTCACTTAACACTTAATAATCTGAAACTCCTCGCATAAAAAAGCGATTTCTTTGGGATAAAAACTAAAAAACTTGTTGATAGAATCTCTGATTATAATTAGGACTTCAATTAATCTAAAGCTATTAAGAATTGTTGTTGGTGTTGCAGCTGTAAACATATTCCCCAAAATTGTTGTTGCCAGTTAAATTTTCGCGTGGTTCCGGTATAGAAACCCAACTGTAAAGACAATTACTCTATTTTAGTCTCGCATTACGAGAGTCATGTCTTATCGCGGGTAAATTCTTGAACTTCCCAACCGCATAGAAGGTTCCCTTCATCCATCAGATCTTTTTTCTGTCGCATACCACAGTGTATACTATTTAAAACTCAAACTTGCTCTAGACACGAGCAGCAATAAAATATCAATTCTATAAAAAAAATTCGGCATACGCTCCAGACATAAATAACTGCCCAAAAGAGGTTGTCCCCGACGAAAACATCAAAAGAAATCCACAAAAAGATTTTGAATGACCGTAAATTAAAATTGAATGAAATAGCAGGGCACTTTAAATATATCAACTGAACGTGTACATCAAATGATTCACGCTCACTTTTGACCAAAAACAACGACTAGTTGATGATTCGTAGCAGTGTTTGCAGATATTCAAGCGTAATAAACTCGATTATTTGAGTCGATATGTGACAATTGATGAAGCATAGCTCCATCATTTCACTCCGAAGTCCAATCTACTATCATCCGAGTGGACTACACACGAAGAACCCGCTCCAAAGGGTGGAAAAACGCAGCAGTCAGCTGGTAAGGTTATGGCGTCTGTATTTTGGGATGCGCATTGCATAATTTTCATTGACTACCTTGAAAAAAGCAGAACCATGAACCGCAACTATTACATAGCGTTATTAGACCGTTTGAAGGACGAAATCGCCGAAAACCGTCCGCGTTTGAGGAAAAAGCTGTTTCACCAAGACAGTGCACCGTGTTATAAGTTAAGGAAATCGATGGCAAAAATCCATGAATAGGGTTTTGAATTGCTTCCGCAACCATCGTATTCTCCAGATCTGGCCCCCAGCGACTATTTGCTGTTCTCAGATTTCAAAAGAATGCTCGCTGGGAAGAAATTTTCGTCGAATTAAGAGGTGGATGATCGCCGAAACTGAGGCCTATTTTGAAGCAAAGGACAAATCGTACTACAAAAATGATATAAAAAAGTTGAAGGGTCGCAATAATTAGGAAACTATGTTGAATAAAAAAATATGTTTTACCATGGTTGGCCGGGGACGTTTCAATTGGCCTGTTATTAATACTATCTGCCAGCTATCGAACTTTTTTTGGTACGATCTAGGCGAAGCTCTTCGACAGCTTCTGACTTTTTTTTTTTTTTTTAATATATAACCTGTTTTATAAAAAAACATACAGACGGTTTTGTTGAAAATTTAAAAATTATTTAAAATGAAAATTATTATTATAATTTCTTTTTTTTTTTTTTAGAACTGATTAGGGATCAACAATTTTTTTGTATTATTTAGTTGAGTTGCAAGTTTAAGTGTCTTTTGGAATAACAAGAATTAATTATATAAGATTAAAAAGAAATTTTTTTTTTCAAACCCCAAGAGCACAGATACGCATTTTATCCTCTCATTTAGTACGTGATCTGCTCTGCAGCAGTTCTTTATTTTATTTTTTATGTTTTGTACAATATTTTTGTATTAAACTTTTTTATTAATATTTTTGTATTAAACTTTTTTATTAATATTTTTTTCTTTTAATTTTTTTATTTTATTTTTTAACTTGAATGAAATGTTGAATGTTGTAAAAAAAATTTTAATATTTGCTTTTTTAATTTTTGTAGTAATTTTTTTTAAATTTAAATTTTTTTTCTTTAAAATTTAACTTTTTTTGTTCTTTTTTTCATAAATTTTTTTCCTTATTACAATAGACTTTATTACATAAAAATATTCAAAAATATCAGAATTCATTTTTATTCAATACCGTTATACACAAATTAATATGTCACTTTTCATTAACCAAAAAAAAATTATTAGCTTTTCGAGGAAAATAAACTAATATACCGTTATAATAACTTCAATCGCAATAATAAGTATCCGCGCATGCGTTTTTACTTTTCAACGCGCATCTACATACTGTTTACAAACCGCGCACAACAGCCAGCTTGCACCGAAGTAAAAAGACTGAATCGAAAGTGAATTCACTAGAAAAAAAGCTAAGACGACAGCTTGAGTAAAAAAAAGACAACTAAACTTGGTTGGCTCAAAAACTTGAAAGCGTTTAGAGTTGTTAATCGGCAAGTTTAGTTGAGCGCTCATACCACATTTGATTTGAGAGAGCAAGCGCGTCTAAGAAATTGTACTGCATTATCGACTTATTTTGCACGTGCTTAACTAAAACAAGGCTTAGTTATTTTGAGACTGTGTGTCAAACTGAAATAAAATAAAATTACTACAACTACAAAATTATATGTTTGCTGAGAGCATAAAATATATATATATATATATATATATATTTGGCGCTTTGTAACCGTTGAAGCGATTTGCGGCCGAGCTACTTTTCCAATTTGTGGTTTTGCGTCTTGATGTTTTTACCAACAAATGGAGGGACCTACAACAGTTTATTCTAAGCCGCCTCCGAACGGCTGATGGATTTTTATGAGGAGCTTTATTTCATGCCAGAAATACACTCGGAGGGTTTGACATTCCCTGCCGAGGGGCGACCGCAAGTAGAAAATTTTTTTTTCTATCATTTTGGATGTTGCTCGAACCTGGGCTCGAACTCAGGCCTTCCGAATGTCAGTACGCAATGCTAACCACTCGGCTATCGCGGCCGCCAAAAAATCCCGCTCAAACGTTCTCTCCTCAACTCAGCACGTTTTCTATGAGCTAATGATCATTTATTCCATCATTTATTTTACAACTTGCCTACATTTGGCATTGACGTAGGTCGTGCTGTGTTGACTGGGCTTGTTACCGTTATCTCCGCCAAGTGCTGCGAACGTGTTGCGCTTGTGTTTGTGTTTGATGCTTTTATTTTGTGTGTTTTTATTTTTATTTTCATTTTAATTTCAATTTTCACACTTAGCATAATAAAGACATTAACGACTCAGCGGCAG
The DNA here is from genome assembly GCA_030068015.2 of Neoceratitis asiatica. Lineage (NCBI taxonomy): Eukaryota > Metazoa > Arthropoda > Insecta > Diptera > Tephritidae > Neoceratitis > Neoceratitis asiatica. The sequence goes on along the minus strand of CM061528.1, from coordinate 43,788,281 downwards.
GCAGCAGCGCATGCCACGGCCCTCCAGATTGATATGCAGCTAACAGCAGGCAACGTGATACTCACAGATGTGAGGTGTAGTTGCGTGCCGTACGCTGTGGCTTATGACTTTCGTTGCAATTGATTTTTGTTGTTGGTTGGTTTCCTTCTTCGCTTTTTATTTCATTTTTTTTTATATAATAACAATTAAAATATTGTGTGTTATGGTTTTGGTTGGTTTGTGGTTTTATGAATTTGCATACATACATACATATTTATCATTGCAAAGTTATTATTCAAAGCGGTATCGTTTTTTAAATAAAATTATTTTTGAATTAAAAATTACCCGTTTTTGTCAAGATCGCAGTCTTTAGTTGCGGAGAAAGCGCTCATAGCTGAATACTGGCTACCGTATTAATCTACTCTTACTATAGAGTGACAAAATTATTCTCTTAAAAATGTAAAAAAAATAAATATTAAAGCACCATTTCTCCATTCTAAAAACAATAAAACAGAATTAATAAACAAGGAAAGACCTCTTATTTGGATGCCTTTATACAATTTAATTATCGAAAAAAAAACTGTAAAGTTTCCGAAGTATGATGCCCAGTACCATTAATTTAAAAAAAAATCTGACGTCCGATGATGAATTCAATGAAACGGTTGAACATTTTAAACCTTGAGTCCAACAAGCTGCCTTTAACTCAACTCCCTCAGACACAGTCGAAAGTATGAAATAGCCTCCCTTGTTGTGGGATAAGCGGGCGCAACGTGGTTTGGAAAAGGCAAATACATTTGCACACCATCTGAAAATAGAATTCACCCAACAATACTTGTATATAGAGTCTCCTGATTTTATAATAAAGGCTGATCCAAGTAGAGGTACTTTTTTTCAGATCACGTCGTGTCGTCGTGTCAAGCTGTCATGTTATTTTTGTTTAGTATTGTTTGGCATTTCATCATGGAACGACTTACGCCTGAACAACGTTTACAAATCATTCAACTTTAATACGAAAATTTACGTTCTATAAAGAATGTGTTTCGCGCGCTCCTCTCAACTTATGGTCAACATAATCGGCCAACTGAGCATACTATTCGCAAGACCATCACCCATCTCGAGACCCAGCATTCATTATTGAATAATATTCGACCGAATAGATCACGTCCAGCACGCATTGAAGAAAATATAGCGGCTGTAGCTGAGAGTGTACACGGTTTGGCGCATTTTACATCGAGATTTTAAATTGAAAGAGTGCAAAAAACAGCTTGTGCAAGAACTGACACCGCTCGACCTTCCGACGTTTTCGAGCCAAATTTTGTTTAGCGGTGAAGCCCATTTCTGACTTATGTAAACAAGCAAAATTGGCTCATTTGGGATGAGGAGCAACCTGAAAAGGTTCAACATCTGAAATTTCATCCAGAAAAAGGAACGGTTTGGTGTGGTTTGTGGGCCGGTGGAATCATCGGTCCATATTTTTTCACAAATGATGCCGGTGAGAAAGTAACCGTCAATGGCGACCACATGATAACCACTATTTGAAGCCTGAAATTGAGGCTCGGGATCTCCGCGACATAGATTTATTAAGAGAACACTTCGGTGAGCAGATAATTTCACGTTTTGGGCCGGTCGATTAGCCACCAAGATCGTGTGATATCATACCGTTAGACTTTTTCCTGTGAGGACATGTAAAGTCTAAAGTCTATGCGGACAATCCCGCTTCGATTCAGGCCTTGGTGCAAAACATCACGCGTGTCAGTCGCCTGTTACCAGTCGAAATGCTCCAACAAGTCATTGAAAATTGGACTCAACGCATGAACCATCTGAGACGTAGTCGCAGCCAACATTTGAAAGAAATAATCTTCAAAAAACAAATGCCAAAGAATGTTTTTTTTGGAATGATAATAAACATTTCCCATTAGATTTGAATTTTCTGTTTTTTTTTTCCTTTAAAAAAGTAGATCACCTACTAAACCACCCTCATGAAAGAAACCCACCCATGCAAAAAAAATTCAAAAGCCGAAGTAACAAGTGTGACTCCAGGTTATGACTTAATTATACTTATATATATATTATTCCAAAAATAGTAATTATTTGCAAAATAATCCGATTGTGTCAAAGCTGATATAATTCTTGTGTTCTTGTGAATGCTATACGTGCTAGTGGTTTACTCGATTCCGTTCCAGGAAATTTGACGTCAAAAATGCAGACACTCAAAAGGCCATGAAATTCTGCATCTGATTATGAAGCAAATACTAAGCTTGAATGCAACAAGAGTGTAGAAGTGAAAACTCACGAAAAAACGTAGCAAGGAAAATACCCTCAAATGCAATTTCTGTCTCTATATCAATATTTTTATGCTATCAATCGAAGGGCTTTCTGACTTTTTAAACTTTTAATTACCATCGAGTAATTTATATAAGGAAACTGCTGCATACTATTTTCACATTAAATAATTCAAAATACTTAAAATAACTCACTAAACATTAAACTGAAGTAAAGCCAGATATTTTGATAGAAAATGCATTTCAAACTCCTAATCCAGCAAATCATACGCTTTATTACGAGCAGTTTTCGATTGAAAATTTCGAAAATTTGGCTTAATCTACATATATACAAGGATATACAAATCAATGCAAATTTTGATTAACGTGAGAACCACCAGATGAAATTGCACCAAATTTTTTGGAGTTATAAAGGGATATTAGGAGAAGGTTAATGTGTTTGCTTTCATGAGATTGGCGCAGCCGTTCCAAAGATATGATAGTGAACATTGGTTTCTACCCATACAAAATACATGCAACAACAACAAATACATACATGTAAAATTCCAAAATACGCGTGCATTACGTTGTATGTGATGTTGAAAGAAGAGAGTGAGAAAGAGTGAAAAAAAATGAAAATGAAATAGAATTTAAAAAAATTTTAATTAATAGAAAAATATTTGGAAAAAATAATTTGAATCAATTGTTTTCGCTTCCTTTTCCAAAAAAAAAAATCGAAAATTCAAAATTTCAGTTAGATTTTTTTTTTTTATGGGTGTAGCAAAGGGTTCGCTAGTTTTAATATAAATTTGTAATGAACTAAAAACTAACATAATTTTCACATTTGATAAGTCATTTTTCACACTTTTGCCTAAGAATGCAAAGCGAAAGTAAACAAAAAAAAATATATATTTAAAATTTATTTCACTTTATTATGCAGTTTTTGTTATAGAAACTAAACAATCTTTCTACTTATATAATGATGTTATGTAATATGTATATCTCAAATTATTGCCCAAAGCATCAAAGAGATTACACAAATGACTCATAATCGCTTTGCAATCTCTGAATTGGCTACAATTAATCACTTTCATCTCAGTCGGCTTTATCTCACACAACATATGAATTCGTTTTGGTGAAAGGTGCTGTAATAAAGGGAAGTAGTTAACCAAATATAAGCTGTTAATGGCAGGAAAATTGTAAAATTCATAATTTTCTTTATCGTTTTCGTGTGGGAACTTTTTGGACTGCACAGAAGTCTAGATAACTTTTTAAATAGTACACTTTGTAGGAATCTTTTAAAGTATTAAATACAAAAAAATTAACTTTCTACAAAACAATTTATATTTATATATATATAACAGGTCAATTGAAAAGTTTCCGGCCTGACACGTAGATGGAATTAGGAAGAATTAAATCCATATGTTTTGTAGCTAGCCGTTACCTTCACAAGACGTGTGTATAAATTTGACAGCTGTCGGATCATTAGTTTCTGAATTTTAGCATTTTGAGTGAAGCAACTTTTGTTATTGTGAAAAAAATTAATTGAAAGGAATTTTGCGTGTTGATAAAATATTACCTTTTGAGGGAAAAAATACAGTTGGAGCAAAAACTTGGCTTGATGACGAGTTTCTGGACACTTCTACAGGAAAATCAACCTTCAAGGATTGGTATACTAATCTTAGACGTGGTAAAATGAACACCGAAGACGGTGAATGCAGTGGGCACCCAAAAGGGGCTGTTACCGACGAAAACATCAAAAAAATCCACTAAATGATTTTGAATGACCGTAAATTGAAATTGAATGAAATAGCAGGCACCCTAAAAATATCAACTGAACGTGTATATAATATCATTCGATTTATAAACATACTTAATAAGAAAAGAAACATATGTATGCGAATAACATTACCAAAATGAATATCACAAAATTTTCCGCCAAGTACCTTGTAGTCCAAAATAAACTAGTATATAAAAATTATAGTTCCCAACTAGTATTTTAAATTAATTCAGTTAGCTATGGTATCTCTTGACAAATAAACGTCAGTTCACCAGGAACGGTAATAATAAGGATTTCTATCCCCGTAAACTGAAAATTATGAACGAGATACACTTGGTTTAAAATCCGATATCATTCATATACAATATTAAAATAATAATTTTTTCAACAATTCGCGGTTTCTTTTTTATCAATCCTTTTAGCGCCTCTTACATTTCAATACAACATTTCTAGAACGATTTGTCTTTTGGCTTAAAATCAGCCACAGTTTCATCGATAATCTCTTAATTCGAAGGAATTTTCTTAACGGTGAGCATTTTTTTGAACAGCAAGTAATGGCTGAGTGCTAAACTCAGCGAATCGGTTGATGTGGGAGCAATTCGAAGTTCAATTCATGTAGTTTTGCCAATTTTTGTAATTGACTTGTGACCCTTCATGAAGCAAAATTTTACCTTTTGTGATAGTATTCGTTCGTTTCAATTTTGAACTGTGAAGCGCTTCACTGTTGGTGGTATCTCTCTTCTCAGATTAGTTGATTAATATTAGACCACGCACTTCCTAAAATACGTAAGTCATAAGCTTTGCAGCCAATTGTTGCGCTTTCGGTCCCTTTGGACGGTGTTCACCAGCTGCTATTCACTCAAATGACGATCGCTTTGATTGCGAAATGAAGGGATGCATCCATGTTTTACATATTGTCACATATCGATGTAAAAATTGCAGCTTGTTGTGTTTAAATATGACCAAACACTGTTCAGAATCACCAACACGTTAGTGCCTTTGATCAACAGTAAGCTAAGGCGGCACTCACTTTGAAACAGATCTTTCTCATGGTCAAATATACTTTCGATGTGTCCATTGGTAACTTTACGATATCAATTAACTTACTCCTTACTTCACTTAAATGATAATAGAGATTTTGTAGATGTTTTTTGGTGTGACGGCGTCTCTACGACGATCTTCATCAGATGGCGTTCGACTGCACGGGTGTTTCAAGGTGAGCCAAATCCAATAAAAGTTTTTCGTGTACGATGATGTACTTCCAAGCGAATGGTTGCTTTTTTTTTTTTTTTTTTTTTTTTTTTTTTTTGGAAACTTCTGTGCTAGTTATGCAATGACTTCAAATAACCACACAAGAAGTAGCCTAATGGTGTTAAATCACAACTTTTTGAAGGCCATTCAATGTCACAATTTCTTGAAATAATCTAATCTCCGAACTTTTCTCGCAATAATTCGGATGTTGCACGTGCTGTGTGACACGTATCCTCGTCTTGTTGGAACCAGATGCTGTTAAAATCAACTTCTTCCAATCGTGACCATAAAAGGTTGGTTATCATCGATCTATACCGCTCTCCATTGACAGTAACGGTGCTACCAGCTTCATTTCGAAAGAAGTATAGACCCATGATTCCACCACACCAAAAACCACACCAAACTGTCAATTTAGGTGAATGTATTGGTTGGATTCATGAATAATTTGTGGATTTTCTTCGCACCAGAATCGACAGTTTTTTTTTTTATTTGCCGCACCACTCAGATGAAAGTGAGCCTCATCGGAGGAGATGATTTTCTTAAACAAAAAGTCGTTATCGTTTTCAAGTTGTTCCAAGGCAAAAGCAGCAAATTCACGACGTTTATAGTGGTTCAATTATGAAATTGTAAATATTACTGAATACAATGAAAAAAGAAAAAATGACAGATCATGACATATTACAAATGGCCAAAACGACGCTTAGAAATCATACCATCCCTATTGGAAAACCCTTTACTTACACACAAGAGATCATTTGGTTATTCTACTTTTTTGATTTACCTTTGAGTTATCTACTTTGAAATTGAAATTAAGAATTATTTGATAGAATTCAGTTAGATATGTTACATTAATATGATGTCGATGAGAAATAAATTAATACAAGCTACAATTGTTTTTTTTCATATTAATTTTTTTGTTATTTAAGCCGCAAATATAATCGCTTTGAGTTCATGTAAACTCAACTAAAATTATTGAGCATCAAAAAAAAAAAGCGTTGAGTTTCACACCCTGCAATTATCCACATCCTTTGTACATACCTGTCTAAATGTCTTTTTTTTATATACGTAATTTCATTTTTAAACTCCATATTCCAACCAGGTAAAAGTTGAATAAATGCACAAATAATGTTCGTACCATTACCATTGCAGGGAGATTGCAGCAATAACAATTTTTGATTTACCAAATAAACTTGATGCATCATTTCTGAAAATTATATGAAACCATGTTGAGCTTACTTGAATACATATGTACGTACGAGTATAGGCACATATCTACAATGAATGCAAAATATATTTAAGTACTGCACACGCCCAAATGTAAATAAGACTAATTGCTGGAAAATTCAAAATAATATTGTATAATGGCAAGTGATGTTTTCGCATAATAATAACCTGAATGAGTGGCACATCCATGCATGCAGGCACACATACGCGTGTATATGTATGTATGTTTGTATGTATGTACAACAAATTCGGCTTAACACCATGAAGAAGCATAAATAACAATTTAAGTGCATGTGAATTTGTTTACAGTGTGTATGTTGTGTGTGTGTTTATAAAGCATGCCAATTACCTGCTGTAAGCTTCACTTTAAACTGACACACATGTACGTATGAACATCCGCATCTCGTTATCATTGAGTATGCATTTGTGTTAGTGTAAGTTTTAAAAATCTAATAATTTGCACAATAATAACAAACAAAAACACTGATACACACACATACATATAACAACAAAATGTCAAACACGTGTACGCACACGCACGCATAAAATTGGCATGAAATGCAACCAGCAAACAACTACAACAACAACGTCAGCAATTAATGTGGCACATGTCAATGAATAAATTAATTTACTCTAGAAACTCATATTCATACAACAACAACAATAACAATAACAAATGCAACAAAAATATAGAGTAACGCATTAAAATAATACCGAATGAAGAGTATAATAAACTCATAAACTTATGCAATTGCATACATACATACATGCATATGTAGTTCGCCTTCTTTAAATAAAAGTGATATAAGTCCAAAATTGGCAATATTTTTTAAACTGGTTTAGCGATTTTTGGTCGAGCTCCTCCCTCAATTTGTGGTTTTGCGTCTTGATGTTTTTTTACCATCAAATGGAGGTATCAAGAGTTTACTCTAAGCTGCCTCCAAACGTCTGATCGAGTTTTGTGAGAAGTTTTTTACTATTACGAAATTAATTTAAAATAAAATTTCTATAATTTTTGAAGACTCGAATCCGTAACCACTCGCCTACTACGACATTTTTAGTTTAAACTCGTTTTCGACTACAACTAATGTGTTTGAGCCATGCATTGCACAAAAAAACTGCCAGATACGACCGAAAGGCGTGACAAGGTGATTTTGCAACATGACAACGCTCGGTCTCTTGTGGTTGTAACGGTCAAAGACTACCTGGAAACACTGAAATGGTAGGTCTTTTTCCACCCGCCGTATTCTCCAGATCTTATTCTCTCCGAATACTGGGTTTTTCGACGAATACAAACCGATTTGGGGGGTCACCGGTTCGGGTCTTTTGCAAAAATCATAGAATGGCTCAATGAGTGGACACTCTTGAATACAAAAAAAACGGACCAAATTAATTTGTACATCCAATAGAATTAAATTTTTTTTTACCTTGGAACGGATTTTTCTATTTTCAAAAATAATTAATTGGAAAAAAGAAAATATTTTTGAGAAAAATTATAAATTCATGTTTAAATGAATTAGATCAGTATGATTGGTTTTTTTTTTTTTTGAAAAAAAAAATGACCAGAATTAAACCAAAACAATAATTCTATCAGTATAGAACTTCTGTGATTTATCGACGGCTCTTCACTGACACTTTTTCTATTGATCAATTGGTTAACAGTAGAGCTCAGAATTGACCGTTTCGCCAGGTTGTACCATCTCATAATGGCAAATTTGTTTTTCTAATCCCACCATACACTCACACAGTACCTTATTCGCCGTCAATTCAGACTTAGCAATTGTTTGAGTAGGTTCACCGTCCTTTGAGCATAATTTTTCGTTTTATAATCTCGTATTTGACACATTTTTCATTGTCCGTGACGGTCTCTTCAGAAATGGCACGATTTCATCGATTTTCAAGAGCGCCTCAATGACTCTAAACTTTCACGTGAGTGATGCTCAATGCCTCGAATTGAAAAATACATAGAATTTCTTCAATTAAAGAATCCCTAACCTACATTTACCCATCTGTTTGCCGGATGAAATTTCTATTTTATCAAACAAATGTGTCTCGAAGCACAGCCGGTAAACGATAGACTTGAAACGTTAATCTCTAATCGAACTTCGTCATAGTCGGGTAACGGAACGCATAATCCATTGTCGTGGAATGGGGAATCGCTTTCACCATATCCGGATGTTTCACTTTCTCTGTAATTCAGCAGGTTGAAGAAATTTGCCATCAAAAAGTTAGTATACTCTTGACATCAGTCATCAAATGATCTGTTTGAGTGCTCTGATCTTGTATCTTGTAAGTCGCCTTCATCAGGATGGAGAAGTATTCCTTCCATAAAATCAGTATGCTTTGGACATCGGTTATCAGATTACCACCTTGGTTCCTATATAGAATTTTGAAGCAGCCTGGCAGACTCTTCATACTCACGCATTTCGTCCTTTCTACTTATTTGTATGTATGTAAGGACAGGCGTTCTTTGCTGCACAGGCGTGTGTGCTTATCTTCGCTGTGACAAGATAGTGATCCAAGTTTATGTTAGATCTTCGGCGCACATCTAAAACACTGGAAACGTGTTTTCCACCTGTTTTGAAGCAGTAAAATAACTTAGACATGTGGGCTTTTCTATAAAATGTTTATTTAGGTTTCCTTTATACAATCGAAAATTTTGAGTGTCGGGTGTCAAAAATCGCGCCCAAAATGGCGGCTCCAGCAAAAGGTGTTTTGAAAACCGACCTCATCTGCAGGCAGGATATAGATCGCAATTCGTCGTCTACAAGCAGAAAACGGAAATAATCCTGAAGATTACATTCCATAGAGGCACCCCAACCTAAAAAACATTAAAACTTTGGCCGGCTGTAAAAAATCATTACTGATCAAAATATTGCGATTTTGTAGGTTACAGCACCGCGGAATTTTTTCTTCTTTTGGACGGGCAAAACGCGAAATTTATTTGTCAAATGGTTCACAAACGAGAATGCCCGCAGATTCGAAAAGGTTGTAGGTTTCTATGGTCACTAAACACGAATTTGATGTTAGATTTGGAAAATTCAAAATGGCGGATCCAATATGGCGAACTTAAAAAGTGAAATATTTATCAATTTAAATGAAACTTCGTTTATATAGGTTTTTCGGGTCGTTGAACACCAATTTGAGGTCAAATTTGACAAATTCAGAATGATGGATCCAATATGGCGGACTAAGGAATATTCATTAATACCAATGAAACTGAATATAAGGATATTTAGGGTCACTGAACACGAATTTACACTTGAGATTTGAAAAATTGAAAATGTCCGATCCAATATGACGGCCAAAAAGTAATCTTGAATAATGTATATGAAATGTTTTCGGGAAGAATGAATAAAATTTTGAGATTAGTTTCGAAGAATTCAAATGTTCAACTTACAACGCTCAGAACATAGGTCCGTTCAAAGCCGTGTAGCGACGGAACTAATTACGGATCGAAAAAACATTTTACCAACATATTCTAGACACTATCAGCCTTCGATTTGTAAAATAAAATAAAAATAGATTTTTCAAAAAAAAAAATTTATAAGAGGACCCCCTTAAAACAACAAAAAAGCTAAACTAATGTATATTTTAACATTTCCTTCATCTGCTTTGCATACAAACAATAATTATTTTACTCCTAATTCCATTGTGTTGCTATTTGTTTGCGGTTAAACAGCACACGCGTGCATACAAACGGTGCACCACTTACATACAAATTTCAATGTATGTATGTACATATGTACATACATTGATACGATAAAGTAAAACATGTTTTTGACATTTCGTCCTTTCACATTTTACGCCGAATTGGAAGCAGTGCATTCACTTCGATTAATGCAGCAGCCAACATACAACTGTCTCTGTGGCTAAAGCATTAGCATCAACAAAAACAACAACAACAACAAATCCAAAAGCACCACACAACTACAATACATACATGCAAAAACGTGGCGACAAAGCTAAGCGATCGACCAACAAATCACCACGACCACGACCACGATTAAGTGCCGCAAGCACATTTTAGAGACCAACAAGCAAACCAAGCAGCAAATGAACGCAACGCAACTGCAACAGCAATTAAACAACAGACAGTAGCAACTAGTGAAATGTTACACCCCATCCACCCCACCATTGTCGTCACTCTTCTACTGTTGGCATATGGTATTTGCTTACAAACCGTATCTCGTCATATAAAAAATGTGTGTGTGTGTGGTGAACAAACCCAATGGCAGAGGACCAGATCCGCCTATCCGTCGTTGGTTTGTTGGCTTGACTTGCCTTGGCGAGCTGAATGGTTGCTGCTATTTTCTTTTTGTGGACGGTTGCTGGTGGTCAGGTCGAAACGTTTGGAGTTTTCAGAAAAATTAAATCACTTGCGAATAAACAGAGTAGTGATTATTTTTATAATTTTTTTTTGTGCATACTGCATACCTACATACACTAACAAATATATTAACAGTTACTCCTTTAGTATGCCGTTATATACTGTTATAGATGTGTTTGTTTATTTACAATTATAATGCAGCAGACCGCATGGATTTTATGTTTTTATGAAGTTTTTCATGTTAACGCGATTTTTAATGAACATTCACTCTGAATTATTAATATTGTGTTGTTACACTCACTAACTAACGGCATAAATTTTGCCTTTTTAAGCTTTTTTTTTTTTTTTTTTTTTTTTTTTTTTTGAATTCATAACTAATTTACCTTTAAAAATGGGAACTTTTAGAGCTGAAGAGTTAATTTTATAGAAATAATTATAGCTCAATAAAAATACCGTAAATTTTTAAATATGCAAATCTCTACTTGTTCCATGTAGAACTCAATGTAGTTTCCAGTTTGTTGCAGTTCTGAAGGTAAGCAAATATGAAAAACAAATGGTCGAAGAAGGGCGTATGAGTGATCAACTGTATTGCTTTTTGGTTACGCAAGAACCTAAGACATGAATTTTTTGAATTTCAAAACACGATTACTTATCTTAAATTATAGTAGATTAGTAGAGTATAGTAAATCGGTGCTCACAGAATGGTCATAATTTTAGGATGTGTTGGTACATACAGTGGCGGACAAAAGTCTACATACACCCCCTGTTTTCGTTGAATTGAAAGTCCAAAAGGTTTATTGGAAAATTTAACGGTACAGTTTATTTCAACTATTTCCCCTTATCATAAAAAAAATTATTTTTTAATATGAAATAGTAAAGCTATGACGAAAAAAGCGTAAATCCAACAATGACAAAAGTCTACAAACAGTACATACATAACCTATCTTAGCGCCAAAACTTTGATTAATATCAGGTAACGTGATCTTTTTAGTATTTAGTTGGTCCACCGTTTGCATCAATAACAACTTGAAGCCGTCGTGGCATTAAAGCTACTAAATTTGTCAATTCTGAGATGAGTAATACTGCCCCAAGCTTCAATAAGACTCTATGAGTAATGCTGAACTGGAAATCTGATTTTTTCTAACTTTTCCCTCAAAAATCCCCAAACTTATTCAGTAACATTCAAATCTGGACTTTTAGGGGTTGTGTGTGTAGTTGCTTGGAGCATGATAAATCAACAAATTCTTAACAATATGGACCGTGTGCTTTGGATCGTTATCCTGTTGAAAAATCCAGCCTGCGCCAAGTTCCTAACTGTCCACCGAAAACTTCAGATTAGCTTCCAACAATGACTCAAATTTCAACCGATCCATATTAGCCTCAATAAAAACAAGCTTTCCAACTCCAGATGCCACAACCCCAAACTATTAATTTGCCGCCACCATGCTTCACTGTTGGTACTATATTTTTGGAGTTAAGTGCAGTTTTTTCTTTTCTCCAAATTTTTGCTCTTCCATCCCTGCCGAAGATATTGAACTTCAATTTGTCTGTAAACAAGACTTTGCGAAAAATCCATTCCCTTGTCTAAATGTGCTTTAGCGAACTCCAAGCGAAGTTTACGATTTTTTTTTTTTTTTTTTTTAGAAATAAGAGGCTTTTTACGTGGCGTTCTACTGTGGAAGCCGTTATCGTTCAGAACTCTTCGAATTGTTATTGGATGGACACACATTCTTGATGAGCATGCGATGTTTTCAGCTAATTTCGGAGCAGTAACTTTAGGATTATCATTCACTTCCTTCAGAATAAAGCTGATGTCTCTTCAAGTTAGCTTCTTCGAGCGGCCAACACGCGACTTGTTTTCGGTGGATTAATATTTCCAAAAATTTTTATAATGTTCTGTACCTTAAGACTTGGACTTAAGATTAGTTTTTTTTTTAATTTTCACCATACGATTTCTTCTTATTTCTGTGCTGAATAACCAAAACTCGTACGTCAAAGGATATTTCCTTTCGCGGAGCCATTGTTGATGCTAATGCGTTTAAACCACAACTAAATTCAATACTAGCAAATTAGAAAACATAATTAAAAAAAAAATAGTAAAAAAGTGTACCTAACCACAGAATATCGACATACCCGCTAGTAAACCTGTGGTGTATGCAGACTTTTGTCAAGGAAATTTTTGCGTTCTTTCACCATAATTGTATTATTTTATGTTAGAGAATGGATTAGTTTTAATACGTGTGATTAGAAAAGTTTTTAAAATAAAACTATATACCTACATTTTTCAGCAAAGTGATAGTACTCTGTACACAACGAATACAGACGGTGTATGTAGACTTTTGTCCGCCACTGTATAAGATACATTGATGTTGCAGTTTTCAGATTTGTCTTTTAACGTTTCCGAATAAATCAAAAATTGTTGAACAACAAAAAACATTATAGATACTCATGCAAAAAAACAATTAAAACAAAAATAATTTAAAAACACAAGATGAGTAAAAACTCGACTCCGCGATAATTCTTTTTAAATGCCTAACCCAGTTATGTGCCAGACTTAAAGATTTTTTGTTCGCAACGCTAATGAAAAAAGGATGTCATATTGAAGGTTTCTTCCTCCTTATTATAGAATATTGATTCCTTTATGATATGTTTTATTTCACAATTTCAATCAAATTTTGTATAATCGAACATCTCTAAGACATATATACATAATGGGCTGTGCGCATGACCCAGCTGACGAGGAGTTCTGGATTGAAATTCCTTTCACGAATAAAATTTGTTGAATACAATTCACCTCTTTTCATATACTTTAATGAATTGTAAAAGAAAAAATTGCCGTGTTTTTTGAGAATCTTGTGCAGGAGTTATTTATGAAGTGGGATGAAAATATTTTCCGTTCAGTTTTATATAACTTAGTAATATTTAACAATAAAAAGTAAATTTGACAAACCTTTTTATTGCATACATGACTTTAAAATGTGGTTTAGATAATTATAATTTAATTTCAGTCGTAGCAAAAACACTTTAACGTGGTTTTATTTTAAGTGTAACGACTCCATGCATTTTTTTAATGCTGATCAACGTGCCGATAACATTGCGGCTCTTCGAGGCAAGGGAAAAATTCTTTCAATACCAAGTCGATATCTGCCCGTTCAGATGATCTTCTTTCACTGTAGCCCTCATGTAAGATTTTAAGCATTTAATTTTACATTAGCGCAAGGAATTTGAACTTGTGCCAAAAATGATTTTAATACTAATTGAGTGCTTAACAATATTTTATTTCGAGATGACAGTTATTTAACAGTATGGAGATTTCTCAGAAATTTTTTGAAGAAGGTTCGATTGTGCAATGATTTGCATCTTCTCGTTGTGTTCGACTAGCCTGATCCAAATGTGATCATCGTCGATCAAATGTATTATTGTACAAAGGTGGCCTGTGCTACCTGGTTCTGCTTTCAAAAATATTTAATAACAACAACCGAATACAAAAAAATGTTCATACATTGTTGGCGCTTGGTAACCGCTGAATCGATTTTCGGCCGAGCTACTCCAATATGTTGTTTTTCCGTCTTGATATTTTTACAAACAAATGGTGGGGCCTACACTTCATTCCAAGTCGCCTCCGAACGGCCTATGGATTTTTATGTATTAGTACCTATCGACTTTCAAGAAATGCAGGGACCTACAGTTTATTCTAAGCTGCCTCCAATCGGCCGATGGATTTTTATAAGTACTTTTTTTTATGTCTGAAATACACTCGGAGGACTTAACAGTCCCTGCCAATGGCGACCGCCATTAGAAAAATTAATTTTCTTCAATCTTGGATTGTGGCCGAAACTGGACTGGACTCGAACCCTGGTCTTCCGAATGGTAGTACGTAATACTAGCCACTCGGCTATTGCGATTGCAGCTTTCAAGACAACTGATGAATCCACTCATATTTAAATTATGATAAAATACGGTATTTTTGTATCAAATAATTAAAAGAAAACTATTTTTTTTTTCATTTGAAAAAAAAAATGCAATACAGAGCAGAACTGACTATGTAATTCGCATTTTCCCACGGTGGGAGGGATGTAACCTTCCAAAACCTCTCATGCGCACTGCCTGGGTATTTTAACAGACATAAATGCATTATCGTTCGATAGTTTTCTATGACATTTCATATAAATATTATGTTAAAATAAAATGGCAACACTTTTCGAAAATATCTTCGAGTTAAAAATTTTAATATCATATTTATTTGATAATTTGTTTTTGTATTTCCTTATTAAAGCACTACATTTCTATAAAAAAAAATTTATGAGAGTAATGTTTTGGTGGCAGATATTTGAAATATTACGCTCTCAGGGCTTTCATCACTCAAAGATTTACAGAAATATTCCATAAAACACTTTGAAATTCTTTAACTTTTTAAAATCAATTTTCCTTGATTTAGTGCGCGATACGTTTTCCGCACAGAACCATTATTTTCGAAATAAAATTGCACTATTTGCAAGCGTTGTTCAGGGGTGAGTCTATTCATGATGAATTGCCAAACCAAACTGAGAATAAATCACTTGACAGCTGTTAAATCGGTCGCCATCTTGAAAAGTAATGCCAACTTAAAGTTCTATACCTCTATAAAAACACCCTTTACATACATCTTAATATATAAAAATCCAGTGTTAGAATGTAGGATAGTTCTTATTTCGATTAATGGTCTCAATAATTTATAAATAACAATAAATTGATTATCATAGTTGATTGTTCGTAAATCTCGAACAGATGGCGCCTCACATTAGATTTGTTACAGAAAACTGTCAGACCGCTTATTATGGATTTCTTTTTCAACTAAACATGGCGCACGTGATTTTTTGATCGACATATTCCGTTATGTCACTTTTTCTGGATTATTTTTCATTTTATTTGCATGTCACGAGACCGGGAAAGGCAGCGAACGGACCAGTCGTGCATTAACACGTGAATCATTTGTTCGTCTTGCGTTTAATTATGCACCAGAGACATAATTATTCAGCTGATCCCAAAGTTACTATCGTTGCGATGGATAAAATATGAATATATTGTCAGGCGTTAAAATTTCGCAATGAAACACCTGGCATGTGTTGTGCCTCAGGGAAAGTTTTATTATTACCACTCCCTAATCCGACTGAACCTTTGAAATCACTACTTTCTGCCAATTCAAATAATTCAAAATCATTTTTGCTTTCAAATGACATCATTTGGAGCAACAAAAATTTGCGAGCTATTATCTCATAGTCATAATCACGATACCCAATGCTTAAGATTGCCAGAAAATTACTGTACTGTTGTTCAAACTAAAACTGATCGAAAGTGTGTTTCCAGATTTAATAACTAATTATCAAAATCACAATTGACTTACTAATCGTGCTATTATGGCAGCAAAAAATGTTGGTGATTTGATGTCGTTGAAGTCAATCGGCGCTACTGTTGATGAAAATGAGGCAGTGAATTTTCCAATTTTTAAATTCTTTACATATATCAGGAATGCCACCGCGTAATTTGAACTCCCCCTGTAACTATGCAACGGTACATGTTTGGTAATAAAAAATCAGCGGAAATGTTCTCGAAGTAACCATTTTGACAGGAAAGTTTAAAGGAGAAATCGTTCTGTTACCACACATTCCAATGATACCGTCAGATTCTCCAATACCATTCAAAAGACTGCAATTTCCTATTCATTTAGCTTGCTTGATTAAAAAAAAGACACTAGGCAAAACAATGTTTATTTGGGGCTTAGATTTAAAGAATCCATTTTCCTCCCATGGGAACGCTATACGTGGCCTGTTCACGTGTAGAAAGACCATCAAGTTTATTTGTGTTAACAAAAGATAGGTTGACCAAAAATATTGTACATCGATTGGCGCTTCAGTAAACATTAACTATGATTTAATTTAAATAAAGGTTTTTAGAGTATTTATTAATGAAATGAAATTGAATTGATTCTTTTAATTTGTGTTAAATTTTGTCTTCTAAATCCTTTCTAAATCACTCAGCCACAGCAACGCGTGGCGGTGTCTGCCATGTATATATGTATATGTAACAAGCTTTGTAACTTACTCTTAAACTATCCATCAGTAATAAATTACTGCAGATCTGTTGTTGACTTTTTTTGAATTTGGTAAAGACGTTTAAAATACAGAGTATACTTAGTGTATGGAGGGAACACTTCTCCAACCTGCTCAATGGCAGTGAAAATGAAAACCCCGGAGATGACGAACCCGAAACCCCAATCGACGACGATGGTATAGAAGTGCCATCGCCCGACTATGAAGAAGTTCGAATAGCGATTACCCGCTTAAAAAATAACAAAGCGGCGGGAGCCGATGGCTTACCGGCAGAACTATTCAAATACGGTGGCGAAGAGCTAGTAAGGTGCATGAATCAGCATCTCTGCAGAATATGGTGAGGCGAAAACATGCCTAATGAATGGAACCTAAGTGTGTTCTGCCCAATCCAAAAAAAAAGGAGACCCCACGGTCTGCGCCAATTATCGTGGGATAAGTCTCCTTAATATCGCATATAAGGTCCTGTCTAACGTATTATGTGAGAGACTAAAGTCCACCGTCAACAAACTGATCGGACCTTATCAGTATGGCTTTAGGCCTGGCGAATCCACCATTGACCAGATATTCACTACGCGCCAAATCTTGGAGAAGACCCGGGAGAAAAGAATCGATACACTCCACCTTTTTACCGATTTTAAAGCTGCCTTCGCACGATAAAGAAGTGCCTCTACGCCGCTATGTCTGAATTTGATATCCCCACAAAACTCATACGGCTTTGTATTCGATATCAAACGATGTTTCAGACAAGGAGACTCTTTATCATGTGATTTCTTTAATTTAATGCTGGAGAAAATTATATTATACAAGAGTGTGCAATTGTTGGCGTATGCCGATGATATTATAATTGCTCATAACAACCGCACCGTAAGTTCTGCGTTCTCCAGATTAGACAAAGAAGCGAAGCGAATGGGTCTGATAGTGAACGAGGGCAAAACGAAATATCTCCTGTCATCAAATAAACAGTCATCGCACTCGCGATTTGGTTCCCACGTCACCGTTGACAGTCACAACTCTACATAATTTCGTCTATCTGGGAACCAGCATTAACAACACCAACAATGTCAGCCTTGAAATCCAACGCATGATCACTCTTGCCAACAGGTGCTACTTTGGACTGAGTAGGCAATTGAAAAGTAAAGTCCTCTCTCGACGAACCAAAACCAAACTCTACAAGTCGCTCATCATTCCCGTCCTGATATGTATACATCCGATGAGTCGGCTTTAGGAGTTTTCGAGAGAAAAGTTTTGCGGAAGATTTATGGTCCTTTGCGCGTGGGCAACGGCAAATACCGCAGACGATGGAACGATCGGTGAGCTGTACGAGCTATACGGTATGACATTGACATAGTTTAGCGAATCAAGAGACAGCGGCTACGCTGGCTAGGTCATATCGTCCGAATGGATGAAAGCGCTCCAGCTTTGAGAGTATTCGATGGAGTACCCGCTGGCGGAAGCAGAGGAAGAGGGAGACCTCCACTCCGTTGGAAAGATCAGGTAGTGAGCGACCTGGTATCACTTGGTATTTCTAATTGGCGCCGAACAGCAAAAAGAAGAAACGAGTGGCGCGCTACTGTTGACGAGGCTATAATCGCGTAAGCGGTGCCTACGCCAAAGAAGAAGAAGAAAGATGTTTGGTACTCGCAGTTTATATGATTGCAAGTTTTTTTTTTTGATTTGAAATCCTGAGATCTCTGTGGAGTTAGTCATTTGTAACGTAGAAGGATGAGTTAGGGAGCATTCTGAGTGTTCTCGATTGAAATCTTTGAAGAGTATTTGAAGAGTATTCTACAAGTGGAGCCTTATATCAAGATGTATTTAGATGGTATGCCATTGGAGTTAAACGACCTGTCATCAACTCAACATTTGAAATGAAATAAATTATTTTTTTAAGGGGAAATCCATGTGTGAAGTGCTACGGTGGGCGGTGGGAAGAGATTCCACTAATTTCGTGGTTCTCTTCAGTAACAATAGTATATAAATACGATATGTGTTCAACTCACGCATGTTTGTGTACGTTTGGTTTGTATAATCTCCACTTTTTGCCATGAAATTTTCATTAGATCAATGTTTTCCGCTTTCATTAATTAATTAATAAAAAAAAATTAAAAAATAAATTTTCTGGTTTTAAACTAGGACGTATTAGCGGGTATTACTTGAATATGAAAAGTAAATAATTAAGTCACTAAAACATGCAAATATGTATGTTATACATAGATACATTCATGCAAAAAAGGAACATTAAAAATAATTCGCATTTTTATGGCCACAAATCACTAATGCATTTTTATTTATGTCAAATGTTTTTAACTAACGTCAGACGGAAGTCATTTGTATCGCACAAAAAAATGCACGCAAACATAAAAATGTAAATCGTAATAAATGAAGGGTGATCCATTTCGAGGTGCCCTACTGTTTTTAAAAAAAAAAAAACAAAGAAAAATTCAAATTTACTGGGAAATGTTTATTATCATTCGAAAGAACATTCTTTGACATTTATTTTTTGAAGATTATCTCTTTCAAATGTTGGCTGCGACTACGTCTCAGATTGTCCATCCGTTAAGTCCAATTTTCGATGACTTGTTCGAGTATTTCGACTGGTAACTGGCGAATGACACGTGTGATGTTTTGCTCCAAGGCCTGAATCGAAGTGGGATTGTCCGCACTTTAGATTTTACATATCTCCTCCGGAAAAAGTCTAACGGTTTATTTATGCGATGTGTGGGAAGTAGCGCCGTCCTTTTGAAACCAAATGTCGCAGAGATCACGAGCTTCAATTTCAGGCATCAAATAGTCGGTTATCATGGCGCGATAACGGTCGCCATTGACGGTTACGTTCTCACCGGCATAATTTTTGAAGAAATATGGACCGATAATTCCACCGGCCCACGAAACCACACAAAACTGTGTTTTTTTTAGATGAAATGGCAGCTCTTGAATCTCTTCAGGTTGCTCTTTGTCCCAAATGCGGCAATGGGCCTCATCGCTGAACAGAATTCGGCTCGAAAGCGTCGGATCTTCTTGGAACTTTTCAAGAGCCCATAAAGCGAAACGATCTGTGAAAAAAGGCTATTGAAAAATGTACCTCTACTCGGATCACCCTTTAAATACATAAATACATTAAAATGATAAGTTAAAAATTTTTCGTCAATGCGTTCGACGGACGGCTGTGCAGGCGCAAAAGACTTGGATGTCAAAAGCACCAAAACCTACTGACGGCATCAACCGGCCAGCTGTTTGTAGTTGTTAACACTTGCGAATGCCAACACCAAAGCTACTGTCCTAATATAGCTTGTGTGGCAACAACCGTTCATAAACCACTTTCGGCCAGCTGATTACCACCACCATCACCGCCAGCAAAATATTGTCGTCATTTAATGCCACTGATCATTACAGCAACAAAATGTTCATATCTATGTGTATACTACAGCTGATGAAGTGGTGTGAAGTGGTATGAGCAGGTCAACTCATTTTTAACTTGATTTTGTCAGCTGCTAAATATTTCAAGTTGCTTCACAACTGGTTCATATTGCGATCTTGTTGGCATCTGACAGCTACTACAAGTTGTTTTTACTAGCTTGTTTGTTGTTGTTGATAAAAATCAAATAGCAAAAGTCATTAAATGAGAATAAAAGTTTCTTTTTTTCGTTTTCATTGAAACTACTGTGTGCTGCCGGCCGGTTTTTTTTATGTTTGTGTTGTGTGTACGAGTATTAGCGGCTTGTCTGTGGTATTTTAAGCACTAATGTTCAAGAGCCGATCTCTTGCAATCAATCATTAACATCCTCACAGTGAAAGTTATTGCTCATAAATTTTTAGTTTAATTTGATCGTGACATTTCAGGTTGATTTTCTTGAATTGTGTTTTTCGTAAATTAAAAGAAAAAAAATTAAAAAAAATTATTTGTGCCCAAAAAGTAGAAGATTAGACAAAAAGAATCCTTTTCATTGACTAACAATTGATTTTTCACAATTTTCCGAAGTAAAAATAACTATCGTAAAGATTAGTAGGTAATCTGGTGACATGTGAACAGAGCATACTTAGTGTATGGAGGGAACACTTTTCCAGCCTGTTGAATGGCAGCGAATGTGAAACACACGGAGATGGCGAACACGAAACCCCAATCGATGACGATGGTATAGACGTTCCTTCACCCACCCTGTGATGAAGGTATTGTATAGCGATTGCCCAATTAAAAAATAACAAAGCGGCGGGACCAATGGCTCACCGGCCGAACGTCGAAAAATTGACAAGGTGCATGCATCAGCTTTTTTGCATAATATGAACGGATGATAACATGCACGTCGAATGAAACCTAAGTGTGCTCTGCCGAATCCAAAAAAGAGAAACCTCACGGTCTGCGCCAATTATCGTGGGATAAGCCTCCTGAATATCGCATATAAGGTCTTAGCTTTTTTTGTAAAAGGTTAGCCTTAAAAGCCGAACCTTATCAGTGTGGCTTTAGATCTGGTAAATCCACCATTGACCAGATATTCACCATGAGAAAAATCTTGTAGAGCACCCGAATGAAAAAATTGATGTACACCACGTTTTCATCTATTTAAAAGCTGCCTTCGACATCACGAAAAGGAGGTCTTGCTTGTATGCTGCTATGTCTGATATGATGATTTGACATCACTGCAAAACTGACCCTGGATAATACCAGAAGCGCAGTCAGAAGTGGGAAAGACCTCCCTCTCTTAAGTAATTTCGTTAATATTGGAACTAGCATTAACAACACCAACAATATCAGCCTTGAAATCCAACGCAGAATCATTCTTGCCAACAGGTGCTACTTTGGACTGAGTAGGCAAAGTCCTCTTTAGACGAACCAAAACCAAACTCTACAAGTCGCTCATCATTCCTGTCCTGTTGTATGCTGCAAAAGCGTGGACGATGTCGACATCCGATGTGTTAGCTTTAAGAATTTTCGAGACAAAGGTTTTGCTAAAATTTATGGTCCTTTGCGCGTTGGCGACGATGAATACCGCAGACTGTGGAACGGTGAGGTATACGTGTTATACGACAACATTGGCATAGTGCAGCGAATCAAAAGACAGCGGCTATGTTTGCTCAGTAATGACGTTCAAATGGATGGAACCCCTCAAGTTGGGAAAGTATTCGATGGAGAGAGTACCCTTTGTTGGAAACAGAGGCTGAGGAAGACCTCCACTCCGTTAGAAAGATCAAGTGGAGAGCGACCTGTTTTCACTAGTACTTCGTATTTCCAACTGGCTCCAAACAGCGAAGAGAAGGAACGAGGGGCGCGCTATTGCTGATGCGGCTGTAGAGAAACTTACCGATGAATAATTCTCTAATATGATATGAGAATATGCGGCTACTCACAGAAAGTTTGAAACCAGAGCAAATTGAGCGAAAATGAAACACTAATTGAAGAGTAGCAAAGACTTGTGGCTTACTGGCTCAGCTATTCAAGTGTGGTGACGAAGAGTTGATAAGGTGCATGCATCAGCTGACAAAATATGGCCGGATAAAACTTGCTCGTCTATTGGAGCCGAAGCTTCAGTGTACTCGTGCCCAATTCATAGGAAAAAGGACGGAACCCGCAATCGGAAAGCCAGGAAGCTCTTTCTTCTTTGTAGTTACCTAAAAATCAAATATATATTTTTTTTTTTGGAAAAAAATACCGAGATGTGACAAGTGATAATTTTTAATACCATCGAAATCTTTTGAGAAAACGTCCTATGCAACCAATTTCGCTAAAATTTTTACTTTAATGGAAAATGTAAGTTTAAATTGAGATTAGAATTTATAACTAAACTTAATTTTCTGACTGTTGAACCATACATAATTACCTCACACCAGTGGCGGATCCAGAATTTCCAGAAGGGGGTAGTCCTAAAATATATTCAATTTCTTTGGAGAACAATCGTTGGAATATAAGATTTACATTGCTTCCGAATGGGGGGGTCCGGACCCTAAAATCCCCCCCCCCCGTGGATCCGCCACTGCCTCAGACCAAAAAGAGCCCTGATCAAAGTCAAAGTGCGATATTGTCTCTCCTACGAATCCCTGCGGAAGGGTATCTCTGCCGTCCTTTATTCCACGCTTGCGTTTCACCTCATTTTCCGTGTTTTTTTTTTAAATTGTATAACAATGGAACGTAAGTAACAGTTATCCTCATTACTGGTAATAGCGTAAATGTCTTTAGTACTAAATGCCGCCGATCTCCTCTATCAGACATCGGTCGCTAGAAAATTGTGCAATAATTTAGCTGCTGTTGCATTTACTCTTGTTTTTAAAACAAAAATTTAATCTTGATTGGTAGACGACCTAATTCAGCTTGTAAATATGTATGTGCATATGAATGTTTTTCTGAATTTACATAAGTAGTAGTAGTAACTTTTAATGCAAATATATCCAAAGCGCCTCCACCTACAACCATAAAACGTTTACCAATGCTTTTAATGTCATCTGATAAATAGTCGAAAAATCGTGAACATTTAATTATGGTGTTATCCGTTATGTTCAACTGTCACACGCATACATGCATATATTTATCTATATTTTCCTCAAAACTGAGAAAAAGTCACTTAATCACTTTAAAAAAAATATTTAACAAAAATAAAAAATTAAAAAAAGTGTTTGGGCTCAACCGGGATTTGAACCCGGGACCTCTCGCACCCAAAGCGAGAATCATACCCCTAGACCATTGAGCCGCATGGACGATGCTTGTCTAATGCTCTTTTTGTTCACCCTGCTATTTAGCTTTGTTGTTAATTAATGAATATAGTGCACCCTGTGTTTTAGTTGCGTGAGATTTTCAGCGCATGAGCTGAAGCGCATACTCATACAATAATAGCTTATATTACATACATACTAACATTGAAATTTTTTATACCTATTGAATTAAAGGAAATAATATTGTTTTTTAACAAAATCTCTAAAATTAATTTTTTTTATAGTTTGGTACTTATTGTTATAATAAAGTCTGAAAAAAAAAATAGTATAATGCAAAACGCAAGCTTAAACGTAATGATTTAATTTAATTCACATACATATATATATTTCAGTTGGATTGGTTTGCATATGAAATGAATTAATTTTGAAATTTTATTAGCTTACTGTTTCATTCTATCAAAAATTTTCAAGAAATAATTATTCAAAACTATAATAAAAAACGGTTTCTATATATTTAAAAAATAACAACTGGGCTCAACCGGGATTTGAACCCGGGACCTCTCGCACCCAAAGCGAGAATCATACCCCTAGACCATTGAGCCGCATACTGGGCGCATGTCCATCTGCAGTTTTATGCCACGTGTGTATACGATAGTGCATAGTTTTAAACTAATGTAATTTTAATAAAATATATAAAGCAAAAATTTTAGCAATTTTGCTATTTTCAATGAACCATAAGAAGAATACATTGCGTTTTTTGCTGTTTCAACTACACCAATCTTCATCGTAGCACATATCTATACATAGCTCTAGTGACACAAGCTATTTTTCCGTTTTGCATACTTTTAGGCTGAACAATGTGGCGGAGAAATATGAGTTGATATAGCAGCGCAGTGGTAATTTGCCATCGCTGGTTAACAAAAACCAATACATAACACATATTGTAACGATTTTCGAAATTAACCTCGATGATTTCCCACATCCTTCGAGTTTGTTCACTGGATAGTCCCAGGATTTATTTGTTCGGGTTATTAATTGTCAGAAATCAGTTAATTTACTGCTCAAAACTACAATTCTATTCACTATACTCAATGGTGTATTTTACATTTCTTTATAATCACACCATTATTTTCCGCTGCACACAGTTTATACATTTCTAACGCCACTGTGTTTCCTACTCGTCACCTGCGGGAGCTGCCGCCTCCGCTTTTATCTGTCCTTCGTATTTGGGATTTCCGTCACAATATATTAATAAAACCATATGCATTTAGGTACATACATGCATAGACCATAAAGTCTGCGTTCACCCAACACATTTTTTAAAGTAATGTAAAACCACCACTGAAATGGTTAATTCAGTTAAATTTCTTCATTATATTTTTAAGTTTAAAATGCAAAAACAAAAACCTATATTCCTATTTTCATTTTCGAGATAATGGTATCTAAGTGCACCACAACGTCTGCGCTCAGTTTGCTTGATTTGAGATTACCGTTTTCATGAAGATGTTTCTTTTTGCATATTTTTATTGTCTTTTACTCTAATTAATCACTTAAAGAGTTTGTGGCGTATTTTAATATTAGTTTGAAAAAAAAAAGGAAACCAAAGGAAAGGAAATTAGTGTTTCAGAAAGAAAAATAATTCTTAAACTGTGGAAAGATGGCGAAAAATTGGACAAACTATTGGAAGAACGTGTTCCTCCGTCCAGCGCGTATTAAATAATTTCAAGCAAATCGGTATTTTAATGTCTAAACCTCGATCTGGCCGTCCAAAAATATTATCAGTACGGGAAGAGCGCAAAGTAAGTACGGTAAGAGGTGAAAGTAAATCCGCAAATTACATCAACAAATAACGTAAATAAAATTTAATAGAAAAAAAGCAATTTGTGGTAGAGTGGTTCGAAAAAAAAAACCTTATGTATATCTCACTTATCAACAGACGAAATTTTTATAGAAAATTATAAGAAGCCCACGCTTTGGCGGATGACGCACGGACGCTGTGCTAGATATCAGACAGTGCTTAAAGCTACCACAGTACTTCAGGTTAACTTTAGGGTAACAGCTGTAAATAGTATACATACATAAGTACATAAGTACATTGAAGAGTTAATGTGATTTCTAAAAGTGACATCCGTCTGGTTACCGAACCAGTAAATCAATTATAAATATCACTAAAGACGCTAAAAATTTAAACTTCCGATAGCGCTGCAATTTCAGCGAAGGAAAACATCTAATTCTTCCTTACACGTTCTCGGAATGATTCCATAACAGTCGTTGGCCTAATGACAGGCCACAATGTACTGAAAGACTGGACATTAGTAGCAGTGACACATGCAGGAAGTGTAGCGAGAAAGACATGAGTCAGACGCTGGAACACATTCTCTGCTTCTGCCCGGTGTTATCTAGACATCTCGTCTAAGACTTCTGGGAGCTTCGCATTTGCAGTTTGAAGAACTCGATAAGATATCAATATTGGTTTTTAAAAACTCTTTTAAACTACGCAAAAGGCATTGTCGCCTTACACGAAAACTACATCAGCTCGAATTAAATAGAACATCCTTCTAGCATTTATGGCCAGAGCACACTGAGGTTCCTTTCGTCGGGCATGCGTTCGTTCGACCATATTCTGCAAAGAAAGCTGATGCATGCACCGTGTCAGTTCTTTCGATATGGATGCAACCATGTAGCTTTATGTATTTTCTTGTGCCGAAATCTACTCTATCAGGTTTCTCCCGTTTGGTGATGTTTGGTCATGGAGGCTTAATTTTCTCACTGTTGCGCCACAGATACCTTCTCTGTCCACCCTGGCGTTGAAATCTCCAAGCATGGTTTTGATGGAGCAGCACTCATAGAAAGCATCTTTGGTCAACATCGTCCTTCTCTTCCGTTTACGGCATACTATAAGTGATTAATAGCAAGTGACCCCTAATGCAGAGTTTGCTTAGTGGCATATAAACTATTCTGAAGTTTTCGCTGTGTATGTTTTTTTTTTTTTTGTATTTGTCTCTGTTTCTAAGTATAAATAATTTCGAAATCTTAAATTTTAGATAATCGATGTGCGATGTTTGATTACTGTATAAACACTTGTTCGTTGTTAGTCCATAGGTATAATTCGAAAGTTTACGCGGCCGGGAAATTTTTCTCACATTAAAGCCCTATTCGCTCGTACGAGTATTGTTTGGTATGTTACATCATCTTGTTTGAATCACATTTTGTCCAAGTCGTGTTCTTCAAAGGGGGGCCAAAAAAAAGTCGGTTGTCATACAACCATAACACTCCGAATTGGCAGTATCAGTCTCGCCGTTATCGTTTTCAAAGAAGTAAGAACCAATTACACCTCCCGACCAAAGAGCGCACCAGACGGTAAGTTTTTTATGTATGTAGCGGCCTCTTCAATTATTTGAGAATTTTCGAAGCCTCAAATGCGACGATTTTACTTATTTACGTATCCACCGAGTGCGAAATGTGCCTCGTCGTTGAGGAAAATTTTGTTGGAAAAATCACGATCTACTGCTTGTTGTTCAAACACCCAACCGACGTAACTACGGCGTTGTGAATGGACAGCTGGCTTCAATTGTTGTTTGAACTGGACTTTACTTGGTAGGGACATAAATACTGTTACAACATTAAACACACGCATTTCAATAGAAGAATTGAGCATACCATATAATTCCCATATGATTTATAAAATATAACCTGTAAAGCGTTAGTCTGTATCGGGAATTCTAAATTGTGTGAGTTTTCAACATGGAATGGTCAGATAATGAAAACCGTATCGCTGTTATAGCGCTTTTTAAGTGTGAAATGAAAATAGGTGATATTTTCAAAACACTCCGTCCGCTCGGCATTAGTCGCATGTTCGTCTACCGGTGCATAAAACTGTTTTAGGAGACTGGGGATGTTAAAGACCGCCACCGGTCGGGCCGTCCACGCACAGTTCGAACGCCGCAAGTCATCAAAGCTGTCAAATCACGAATTCTGCGAAATCCGCTCCGAAAACAGAAAATCATGGCCCGGGAGATGAATGTTTCGCAAAAGTCCATGAGTCGAATTATTAAAAAAGACTTGGGACTTGGGTCTTTCAAACGCCGTACCGGACATTTGTTGACTGCAACTTTGAAACAAAAATAGGGTGGTAAAATGCAAACGTCTTTTGGTGAAGCACACTGATAACTTGCACAGAAAAATTTTGTTTACCGATGAAAAATTTTTACCGTGCAGGAAAAATTTAATAAACAAAATGATAGGGTGTATACACGGTCATCTAAGGAAGCATCTGAACTGATTCCACGGGTCGAAAAAGGTCATCACCCAGTTTCAGTCATGATTTGGTGGGGTGTCTCTTATGATGGGGTAACTGATTGGATTTTTGCGAACAAGGGGTCAAAACATCGGTCAAAGTTTACCAAGAAACCGTTTTGGAAGCTGTTGTAAGACCACTTAACCATTCCATGTTCCAAAATTAATCATGGAATTTTCAGCAAGACGTCGTTCAGCGCCGGCCCATAAAGCTAAAACGACCCAAATCTGGCTTCAAAACAATTTACCAGTATTCATTTCCTCTGAAGAGTGACCCTCTGGCAGTCCTGATTTGAATCCGCTGGATTACAAATTGTGGACAGTTTTAAAGGACATGGTTTGCCACAAAAGATACCCCAACATTGATTCTCTTAAGACAGCTTTGATTCGTGCTGTGGCCAATTTCCCAATGGAGGAGGTGCGTGCGGCTATTGATGATTGGCCAGTCCGACTTAAGGCGTGCGTGAAGGCCAAAGGCGGACATTTCGAATGAATACTGCTTTTTTGTATACAATATGTATCAATAAATATGAAAAAAAAAATTGGTCCAAAAACATTCATTATTTTTTATTTTATAGCATAAAATGTGTGTAACAGTATTTATGTCCCTACTAAGTATATGAATGTAGGTGCAAGTCCAAGTGCAAAATACGTCATAATGTGACGTAAGAAAGTGCCAGCTCGTAAAAACGTAGAGAAATAGACAAATTATGGTCTTCGGCTACACTTTCACTTACAGTAGCGATATTTGAATTGGAACGAGCAAAATGATGTTGCACAGGCCTTACAATATCTGTAGCCGATCCAGTCTCTTCTTTAATTTCTATAAAATTTTACCAATTGCTTCACTATTTAGACGATTATATGCATCATAATCTCCTCTTAAAGCACGAAACGTGGCAACGTTTGAGTCACCATTTTTGTAGTAGGCCTCAATCGGTTGTTAAGCGATCCATTTTCATAAATGACTGACTTTTAACTGAAACAGAACTTATTTGGTTTGACAGTTATGTTTGACAGATGTCAAAATACGGCCCTGCACATGCGAAACCACTATATTAAGTCAATAACTTGTTGGATATCCACGTCTTTTAATGAATTCTAGAAGGCAGTTTTTCATTTACCCAACAAGTTTGGTTGTTACTTTTAGGCTTAAAGCTCCCCACTCTTCTTCAAGCGCGTTCCTAAGCATTTCCTTGCTAATTTTTCTTTCTAGTACCATAGTACCCATAAGTGCTCAATAGTTTGTTTAGGAATTTTGTACAGCAACCAAAGCTTAATAATTTCTGCTGTGTGCCTCGGGGCGTTGTATTCTTGGAAAATAAATTGCTCACCGAGTCCCAGCATTACTGTACTTTCTTTTAAATTTGTTTGCAGAATATTAAGATAATCATGCTTGTTCATGATCGACTCAATAAACTGAAATTTTCCTACACCCGAACTTGCCATGCACCCCCACATCATAGCACCTCCACCATCATGCTTCACCGTGGGTACAAGATGTTGCTTTTTCAGCGCTGTTCCGCTTTTCCTTCAAATAATCTTACAGCTTTTTGTCCCAAAAATGCAAAACTTACTCTCATCTGAAAAAATAACTTTATTCCAAAACTCTGGAGGCTATTTTAAGTGCTCCTTCGCAAAGGCCATCCAATTGAGACGATTTCTTCGTGCGACTCTGCCATGAAATCCGGTTCTTTTCACAATTTTTCGTACCGTATATGGACATAATTTCTTTTGGTATTTTAATCAATGTCTTTTGAAAGTTGGCTTGCTGTTAGACGTGGGTTAGACTTCAGAAGAATGGTTAGGTTGCACTCTTCTCTTTCCGTCAGTTTTCTTGGACGACCAGAACGTGACTTTAATTAATAAGATTTCGTTTGTTTGAAGTTGTTTATTACTCTCTGGACAGAGGAGTACTGTCTCCCAACAGTTTTTGCGATTTCCCGATAACTTTTACCATTCTGCCACAAACCGACAATGATTTTCCTTTCGCCAATTTCAATTTATTTTCGCTTTTGGTTCATAGTGAAAAAAATAATGAGGTTCTCCTATATTTATACACGCTTTAGCTTGTTCCTAATCGTAATTACTATCGCGTATCATTTAAAATTAAATTAACCATAAATAATTTGTATTTTCAATGCAACAAACCATCGCTTTTTAAATTGAACGCACAACTAACTTAAGTAGTGGTACTATAATCCCGTTAATTTACAACGACGCAGCACAAATTCTACAAAGTTTACTTCAAATAATTGTCTTCGAAATAAGTTAAAATTAAATTGTTTTAGAATGCTTAAATTTTTTAGTTGAATACTTTAATACCGTGAGTGAACGCAGACTTTTTCTGCCATGTGTATATTTAGCTAATGCAACAAATCGGGTTTGGTCCAGTAAAAAAAATACAATTTCCTTTCTTGCCATTGCAAATATAAATTGAAAGGCAATGCCTTATCCGACATGCGGCTCAATGGTCTAGGGGTATGATTCTCGCTTTGGGTGCGAGAGGTCCCGGGTTCAAATCCCGGTTGAGCCCAAATAGATATTTTTGTTAAAGACAAAATATTTCGAATGACGGTTTAGTTTGATTTACAAACAAACAAAAAATTATAAATAAAAAATTTTGAGCTCTTAAAAAAGTAAATAATAAAGACAAACACTTGTTTTGCGCTCACGCTAATAAGCTTTATTTAATACTCAAATTAAATTTAAATAAACGCCTACAGCTTAACTAGGAAATAGTTTCAACACAAATAAGTTCTATTAATTCTTAAAATATAAATTAAATGCAATTAAAATTATTAACAAATGAGTAAAACTGTAATCAGAAGAGAGGTGTAATTATGTATATATGTGCGTATAATACAATATTTATTTGTATATACATATTTATAATAGCAAGCAGTTGACCGCGTTGGAAGACATATTGATTATTTTGCTATGTAATTATATACAAATTTACTAAAAAAAAAACAAGAATAAAAAATAATATTAAATTGAATGTAATTTTATTCCTTAACTCTAAATTAATGTAAGCCTACATTTCTTAAACTAAATTTAATAATCTTAATAGTTTACCAAATGATTTATTAAATAGTTGCACGCTAAATTATTAACTAAAAATATTTATTTAAAAACTATTTTACAAATTTATATTAGCAATTTATAAGTATAAAATCTTTTAATGAATTTAATTTATTCATTAAATAATGCTAGTTTATATGTATGTATTTATTTTGTAACTGTACTACATAGAATTGCACCAAATTCAGCTTTTTTATAATTTTAGTTTTTTTTTAATACTATTTTTTTCGCTTCTCATTTGATAGACCTAAAAAAAAACTCCGAACATTTTCGCTTAAATAACCCTCATAGCCCACTAATTTATAGTTGTAACTGTACCGTTTGATCTTAGACGGTTCACATTCCTCATACACGACGCGCTCTTCTTTCTTTCAACTCCATCTTCATCTTCATTGTCCAGTTTTTAGCAACTCAATTGAAGATATCATCGACCAGTTCCTTTGTTATTAAACGATGTGGACGTGTTGGATTCACTTTTGGACGCTGATAGAGTCTAGCATTAATAGCATAGAGACGTGGCGAGAGATCGCAACGCACATTGAACCACCAATCGCATACGAAGACTGCTTGTGAAAATTGTGTGCCGTTCGGACAGAGAAAAGATGCCTGTCGGCCATCAATATCGCAATAGTGCCAACCTGAGAGATATATATAAATAAAATTAGTGAATGAATTTCAGGTTTAAGATATACACATATTTTACTGTTTTTTTTACCTTGACATCTCGTCTCCATGTCAGCAAAGAAGCCGGGATATGCCTGTTCATCGCAATAAAAGTTCGTATATGGTATTGCCGAGAGTATAGGATAGTCGACACCAGGACGTCCTGAAAATTAGAAATAAAAAAAACGAAAAAAAATTTTGAATGTTTTTTTTTAATACAATAGAATTTTCATAATATTATATCTCCATTAAAGTAGAAAAAATATTTCGAAATAATAATAAAACTCAATTTAAAAGATCATTATCTCAGTGCCTTTCGCAAAGTTTGTTGTAATTAATTTATGTAGAACTCTTCACTCATTGTAGGCTCAATTTCCGATTCTAAGCAATAAAGAAAGTTAAATAGAAAATTTTCAAAAATATAAATTTCCTATCATGTGTTTTAGAAGTTTAAATGTTAAATTTGTGGTTTCTAAACAAAGATGGAGTCTTCAACAATATAAAAATACGCTCAATCGTTTATTCTCTATTGGATATTGGCAAAGACGACACGGTTTGGGAATGTAAACAAACGATGCACATGAACAGGGCGATTATAGTTTCCAGTGGCTCCAGCGACACGAACAAATCCACATACTTCAGGAATGGACGCATCAAGGAGGTGCTTTGTCCCTACTTCTAGGGATGTTGGCCGCGGTTACGTCTCTGATGGTCCATTCGTTGAGTCCAATTTTCGATGCCTCGTTCGAGCATTTCGACTGGTAACTGGCGAATGACACGCGCGATGTTTGCTCCAAGGCCTGAATCGAAGTTGGATTGTCCGTATAAACTTTAGATTTTACATATCTCCACAGGAAAAAGTCTAAGGATGTGATAACATATGATCTTGGTGGCCAATCAACCGACCCAAAACGTGAAATTATCTGCTCTCCGAAATGTTCTCAATAAATCCATTGATTGATGTGATGTGTGGGAAGTGGCGCCGTCTTGTTGAAACCAAATGTGGAGGAGATCACGAGCTTCAATTTCAGGCATAAAATAGTCAGTTATCATGGCGCGATAACGGTCGCCATTGAGGTTACGTTCTCACCGGCATCATTTTGAAGAAATATGGACCGATGATTCCACCGGCCCACAAACCACACCAAACCGTTGTTTTTTCTGGATGAAATGGCAAATGCGGCAATTTTGTTTATTTGCATACCCATTGAACCGTATCTTCTTGGAACTTTTCAAGAGCCCATGGAGCGAAGCGATATCATTTAAGAAGGTCGAGCGGCTCTTGTACAAGCTGTATGTTGTACGCTTTCAATTTAAGATATCGCCAAGTCGTTCCATACGTCGACCTTCCCAAGCGATATCGCCCATAGTTCCCAGAAGATCCGTTTTCGAGCCAAAGGTTATGTTATGTTATGTAAACAAGCAAAATTGCCGATGGAATCAACGGTGAACGTGATGCCGGTGAGAACGTAACCGTCAATGGCGACCGTTATCCCGCCATGTTAACCGATTATTTGATGCCTGAAATAGAAGCTCGTGATCTCCGCTCATGATCAATGATTATTCGGTTTTTTTGGTCAGAAACAAACCATAATCATGCCTCAACCACCGTATTCACCAGATTTGGCTCCCTGCGACTTTTTCCTATTCCCAAAACTAAAGCAATGAAGGAAAGCGTGTTGCCACAATTGATGAGATCAAGTCAGAATCGAAGAAAGAGCTGATGGCCATACCAAAAAGCGTATTTCAGAAGTGCTTCGAGGATTGGAAAAAGGGCTGGCACAAGTGTTTTATATCTGAGGGAGATTAATTTGAAGGGGAAAAATAGATATTTATGAATAAATAAATACTGTTCAAAAAAATTCAAAATTCATCTTTTCCTTTGAACACACTTCGTACACCAAAAATCACTAGATTTTTTTACCTCTACCAATATAATTTGAAGGAAGTAAAAATTTTATCTAGATAAAAAAATAAATTTGAACTTGAGTTGATTTGAACTTGATAGGTAGATATACTGGTACATTTGTTGGAACCGTACAGATCGGACCAGATTGAACCGATTTTTCAGATTTGCGGTTTTGCGTCAAAAACCCGTCGAAAAAGCAACTAGAATAGTGAAAATTGGTATTGCAGACTTATAATGAACTGCGCATTGGTATTGGAAATCATAAAAAAGAGGAAGACTATATCAAATAGTCTCCATATAACCGATTTGTTCAGATATGAGGTTTTGCGTCAAAAAGCCGTCTAAAAATTGTTTAAGAGCGTGAAATTGGGTATTCTAAAGACGTGAATTTGAGTTAATATTGCCACTGCAAGTCATTGAAATCGAATTTTGCCATTTACAATAAAATTGATATGTTTATGAAAAGTATAAAGACTTCGGGCATGGCCGAAGGCAGCCTTTCTTTCTTATTTATTTTTTCCGAGCATTTTCTTATATGGGGTTTCCCAATAAGAGTGATATAATTGCTTAAAAAACACACTAATTGTTAAGGAAATTCAAATGTTTTTTATTTAATGTGAAGCACAATCGATACAATTAATTTCTGAATATAACATCTTTCAAATGGTCTCCACGACTTCTTTTGCTCGAACGAATTCGATGAACCCATTTTTTTCAGCACTTTTTCCACTAAATCAAGTCATATGTCATAAATAGCACGTTCAATATTGACTTTTAAAGCTTGAAGAGAATCTGGTTTATTGCTAAAACCAATGTCTTCAAATAACCCCACAAGAAATAGTCTAATGGTGTTAAATCACAACTTCTTGGAGGCCATTCAATGTCACAATTTCTTGAAATAATTGAATCTCCAAACCTTTCTCGCAAAAATTCGGTTGTTGCACGTGCTGTGTGACACGAAGCCTCGTCTTGTTGGAACCAGATGCTGTTAAAATCAACTTATTCCAATTGTGATCATACAAAGTTGGTTATAATCGATCTATACCGCTCTCCATTGACAGTAACGGTGCTACCAGATTCATTTCGAAGAAGTACGGACCGATGATTCCACCAGACCAAAAACCACACTAAACTGTCAATTTAGAAGAATGTAAAGGTTGCTCATGAATAATTTGTGGATATTCTTCGCACCAGAATCGACAGTTTGGTTTATTTACCGTTATCGTTTTCAAGTTGTTCCAAGGCAAAATCAGCAAATTCAATGAAAATAAATGACAGATCATGACATATTAAAAATGGCCAAAACGACACTTAGAAATAGTATCATTCGTATTGGAAAACTCTTTATTATGGTCCTGTCCAATGGTTGATCTCAAGTCATATTTCGAGGTTATCCACAATAAAATTTCTTTAAAATCAGAAATCTTTAAAGGCTTAAAGATAAAAAAAAGTCTATTGTGATAAAATTTTGATATGTATGAAATTATTTATTTTGGATTTAGAACAACGTATGCACCAGCACAAGACCACATACATGTATCAGTGCTTAGTAAAAACAAACCAAAGAAGTTATTTACCGTAAATTCGAGTAGCCGTTCTTAAGCTATTCGGTAGGCTTATTGTGCTAGTCTGCATTGCTTTATATAACATATACATATATATTTATACGTTTATGTGTACATCTTCACGTTAAAAACTAACTAAAATATGCATCTGCCTCTAAGTAACTTTATCAAAAAGTTTGCTACTCTAAGCACTAAAGATCGAATGAAACAAGTTTGAAAAACAGGAAACTTCACTCTTTTCAATTAATGAATTAAAAAGTAGATAAATAGCGATTTTATGTATATACATACGTTGCATAGCGATCAAAACTATTAATGAAGATGGCATGCCAAGGAAAGAAGGCCAAATAGGCAAGCTAAAAGGAAATGCAAGTTGATTTAAGTTAAGCGGCTCAATGGTCTAGGGGTATGATTCTCGCTTTGGGTGCGAGAGGTCCCGGGTTCAAATCCCGGTTGAGCCCGAATTATCTTTTTTTTTTTTTTTTGAATTAATATGCTATTTTCAATTTGATATCAAACTGTACTACATAAAAAATGTAAAGCACAAAAAATTTAAAACAACAAAATCAAGAAATATAAATTGTTTTATATATTGTGTATTAAGTTAATCTCATACAGTTTTTTTTGAATAATATTTTCAATACAAACCTTCTTTACAAAAATATTGCTTTTGAGGCACTACATAATATTATTTGTACAATATGTGCGTAGTTCAATTGCTTATTTTTTTATACTTATATAAATATGTATTATTTGTAAATAAATAGAAAATTCACTACTAAAATTTAACTTGAATGACTTTTAAAATATATTTATGGCTTAAATAACATTACATATCAAACATTATCGAAAATGAGCAAAGAAAATACACTTAACTTCAAATTAGGCGGCTCAATGGTCTATGGGTGCGAGAGGTCCCGGGTTCGTATATATATATATATATATATATAAATATATATATATATATATTTAGTATATTTATTTCAATAATTTAATTAATTACAAATAGTAAGTCCAAGTAATTAATTAATTAATGATTCGGAATCACAGACAGCACTAATGACAGTTAAACCCTGATCATTATACACATTGCAGAAAAAGTCTGCGTTCATTTAAGTATATTTTGTTTGCACTATTAAAAGTCGAAAACAATAAATCATTCATAAACTTTTTTTTTACATTTTATTTAGTTCAATGAAAAGTAACTGCTACACAAACTTTGGTACCAATAATTAATATAAATTTAAAATGGGATCACATATAAACAAAAAGGTCATTCAAACCAAACAGAAAAAATCCGCGTTCACTTCAAGAATAATGAAACATAAGGCTAAAAATTAAAAAATATACATATATAAGTCAATAACTTGTTGGATATCCACGTGTTTTAGTGACTTCTAGAAAGCGATTTTTCATTGACCCAATAAGTTTGGTTGTTACTTCCTCTTCAAGCGCGCTCCTAAGCGTTTCCTTGCTAGTTATAGTACGTAGTCTAATTTTTTCTTTCTAGTAAATTTTTTCTTTTCTAAGTAAAGTTGCAATAAAACAACGATGGATTATTCGATTGACATGAATTTTATTTATGCGAAAGATGATCTTGTGGCATTACATTTTAAATATGATTTCTGGACGTATATCGGCAATAACACGGCGAATGTTGTCTTCCAAATGGTCAAGCGTTTGCGGCTTATCCGCATAGACCAATGACTTTACATAGCCCCACAGTAAGTAGTCTAGCGGTGTTACATCACAAGATCTTGGAGGCCAATTCACAGGTTCAAAACGTGAAATTAGGCGGTCACCAAACGTGTCTTTCAATAAATCTATTGTGGCACGATCTGTGTGACATGTTGCGCCGTCTTGTTGAAACCACATTTCCTGGACATCATGGTTATTCAATTCAGGAATGAAAAAGTTAGTAATCATGCTCTATACCGATCACCATTGACTGTAACGTTCTAGCCACCATCGTTTTTGAAAAAGTACGGACCAATGATTCCACCAGCCCATAAAGCGCACCAAACAGTCAGTTTTTCTGGATGTAACGGTGTTTCAACATACACTTGAGGATTACCTTCACTCCAAATGTGGCAGTTTTGTTTGTTGACGTAGCCATTCAACCAGAAGTGCGCTTCATCGCTAAACAAAATTCGTGGACCATTATTTTCGAAATTAAATTGCACTATTTGCAAGCGTTGTTTAGGCGTGAGTCTATTCATGATGAATTGCTAAACCAAACTGAGAATAAATCACTTGACAGCTGTTAAATCGGTCGCCATCTGGAAAAGTAATGCCAACTTAAAGTTCTATACCTCTATAAAAAACACCCTTTACATCCCGTAAGTGCTCAAGAGGGTTAAGATCAGGCGATTGCGGGGGTGTACGCAGTTGTTTAGGAATATTGTACAGCAACCAAAGCTTAATAATTTCTGCTGTGTGCTTCGGGTCGTTGTCCTGTTGGAAAATAAATTGCTCACAGAGTCCCAACATTACTGTACTTTCTTTTAAATTTGTTTTCAAAATATTAAGATAATCATGCTTGCTCATGATCAACTCAATAAACTGAATTTTTCCTATACCCTAACTTGCCATGCACCCCCACATCATAGCACCTCCATCACCGTGCTTTATGGTGGGTACAAGATTTTTCTTTTCCACCGCTGTTCCGCTTTTCCTCCAAATAATCTTACGTCCTTTTATTCCAAAGATGCAAAACTTACTCTCATCTGAAAAAATAACTTTATTCCAAAACTCTAGACGCTTGATTAAGTGCTCCTTGGCAAAGGTAATCTGCTTGAGACGATTTATTCTCGATATGAAGAGATTTCTTCATGCGACTCTGCCATGAAATCCGGTTCTTTTCAGAATTTTTCGTACCGCATCTTGACATAATTTTTTTTTGTACTTTAATTCAATGTCTTTTGAAAGTTGGCTTGCTGTTAGACGTGGTTAGACCTCACAAGAATGATTAGGTTGTGCTTGAACGCAGTCTTTTTCTGCCATGTGTATATTAGATTATATCGGTCGATTTTTCGATTATATCGGTCCCCTGTCCACTTCCCGGAAAGATAAGTTCTTAACATATTAATCTAGACAAGAAACTATAACAGTTCAATTGAAAAGTCCCGGCCTACCGTAGTAAAACACATTTTTTAGCGCTATGGTAATAGTCGCTGTTGATGAACCTTCATTTTTCAAGGTAGTCAATGAAAATTATTCCATGCGCATCCCAATATACACGACGAAAAGACGACATAAGCTTGCCAGCCGACTGTTGGTTCATCGTGTGCAGTTCACTCGGATGACTGCCGATTGCACTTCAGAGTAAATTGAATGATGGAGCTATGTTTGATCCATTGCCACATATCGACGCAAAAATTCGGGTTTATTACGCTTGAACATCTCCAAGTACTGCTCGAATCATCAACTCGCCACTTTGCACAGAACATTCTCATACCCGTTCGGTTGATATCTTTAGAGTGCCTGCTATTTCATTCATTTTGTAGATTTATTCTGATATTTTCGTCGGTAACAACCTCTCTTGGGCGTCCACTGAGTTCACCGTCTTCGGTGCTCATTTCACCACATCTAAACTTATCTACCAATCCGTGATGGTTGATTTTCCTAAGGCTTTCGCTTCAACCGTATTTTTTCCCTTCAAAAAGCAATAATTTAATATTACTTGAAATTCCTCTTTATCCATTTTTTCACAATAACAAAAGTTGCTTCACTCAAAATTCTATAATTCACAAACTAATGATTCGACAGCTGCCAAATTTATAAAGGCGTCTTTTGAAGGTTAGGGCTACCTAAAAATCATATTGATTTAATTCTTCCAATTTCCATCTATGTGTCAGGTTGGGGAATTTTCAATTGACCTGTTATTACTAAATCCCAAATTTCAAGGAATTTCAGAGAAATGGAGGCATAAATATGTTTTTACGAGTAATAGATCGATCACTGGTACACTTACTCAAAAAAGGCTTAATATAATCGTTGGCTGCAGAAAGTGCTGTCGTATAATTTCAATTCAGTTACAATCGATTTCACGGTAAAATGAATATGGATTAACTAAAACATATTAAATCATCATATATTGCGATTCTGTTTAACAGAGACAATTAAAAGAGTTTAAAATTATTTAGAGTTCGAGATTACTTCGGAACATTTTCATTCGGTAAAATATTACAATCAGTACGAAACAAATGCTTTTTTTTTAAACCTATTCAGAACTAGTTTATTAATAAGTCAGAATCATTTCTGAGTGGAATCAGTTTTTGGTTAATACGGTTCTAATCACAAGCAATATTTGGTATGGAAGAAATTACGATCAGTGGCCAATTCGGATTGTGAACATATGCATCCGAATTGTTTCGGAACCTGTTCCAATGCACCTTAGGTATATTTCCTGATTTATGCGAAATAATTGTATTTCAGGAAAATATATAAATATTTTTAAGTTAGTCCTAATGACTTTAACGATCACATTAAATGGAAAAATATATCTCAGAAACCACTGAACGAATTCTATAAAATTTAATACTTTTCATTACCATGATCTGGTATGAACATTCATAGAATATGAGCTCAATCGGGCAACAACTATGCCTCTGTCCCATATAACATAATTTTTACTTTCCACCCCCCGCTTGACCTAGAAAGTAAATGTACTGGGCCCTCACGGTCGAAGGGATTTTATTTTCGTCGTTTTGCAAACCCGGTAGTGTAGCCAGACTTTCCCCCTTTTGTAACAAGACCTCTTCGATGTGAGTACGTTGCGAACTGTCGTCGCGACAACATGTTTTGTGAGCAATGTCAATCCAGTCTTCCGCCAAGTGTTAAACACGCGACGTCATCCGTTATCTCGTTTAGAAGGGAAAACCTCGGTTTGAGATTTATAATAAGATGAAAACTACATATTTTAAGAAAGCTATGAATCGTACGAGCATGTACAAGTGGTGTCGCGAGTTAAAAAACGATCGTACGTCTGTGGATGATAAACAGAAGAGCGGAAGGCCTCCACTATACGAAGCAATCGCTTAAACCCTCGGATATAGTAAACTGTCCGCGAGACGGGGTTGACGGCATACCCCGCTTCATATCTGACATAGAGAGGAAGAGCGACTAGGTCGAAAACTAGCTAACTTTATGTACTAAAATATCACGTAATTTTTTTTTGTTTAGATGGAGTTTTATAAAACTTACAAAAATTCAGTACACCCACTTTATGGATATGCCTCGTATTTAAGGAATTAATCAACTGAAATCAACCAAACTTGGGGACTATGCCCCTGCCAAAAAATAGCGCACATAGGTCTGGAAATAGACTTACCACCCATATACCAGATCTTCTTTTTTTGACTGACCTGGGGAATATCACCGATTATCTGCAATGACGTCCAGTTCGACCCGAACTTAGTCTTCCTTACTTGTTTTATTTATATGCATTTTTGACAAGGGATATATCCAACAATGAAAGACCTCAGTGGGTTTTTATTGCCAACTTACAATCCACTAAAGTTTTACAAAAATACATTTCCGTTTTCGAAAGCACAATTAAGCTTTTCTCAACTTAATTTGAGACTATAAGAAATGCAATTGGAATTACAATCAGAAATACACGTTAGTTTTTCTGAAATTTGCTAGAGTTTTCGTAAGATGTACACTTGCTATTTTCTGAAATTCATGCAGAAAAGATTTAATTTAAGATTATTTCAAAATGATTTATGAATTTGTAATTTAGATTTTAACTTGGAAGCTATCTCTATAATTTTTTCTAAATGAGTTAGTAGTCAGTAGACCGTCATTTCTTTAAAGCTTATGTTCCAATCAATCAAATTTACTTACCTAAAAGAGGGGAAAAAATAAAGAACAAAACACAAATGTATTACCCTATTTCTCTCAATATGCAATTTGCAAAGCCCAATACAAATGCACTTTCGACCACAAAAACTTTGTTGCATTTAAAAGCTGAAATATGCATAAACAAACGACGGATTCTAGTGTCAGGAGATGAGCTGCACTGATTCAAACTGCACTCCAAAATTCAATGACAAACAACGTGTTGTTGTTAGGTTGTTAGCTGTGGTCAATTACGTTCATATTCCAGTGCCGTCGAGTAGTAATGCATTTTTCTCAAATATTTCTATTTTTTTTTTTTGTGGACCTCCACAACCCCAAGGCGGCAGCAGGCGATTTTGTTTTGTTGTGAGTTCAAATAAAAAGGAATTTATACATCCGAGGAATGGAAGAGGAGCATAGAGTACCAAAAAAGAGCATTAAAAAATAGTGCGGCTGTTGCATTCGATTATGCGTAAGCACATGCATATGTACATATGTTTGTATGTTTTTATGTCACACTTTTGTGGCACTACATGCAATCAAAAGCATGCCATAGTCGACTCGAAATCCCTGACAGTAGATAGTGCAAGCAATTTTTGCTTCTTTTTTCTTACTTCTGTCACATACATACAGTCATGCATGTTTAAATCGTATCTATGTATGTTATGCATGTTTTTTGCCTATTAGTTGTCATTGTGTTTCTGTTCTTAACACGAAATAATTGAATTTCTGGTCAACCCCCAAGCGCTGGTTAACAGAAAGAGCACATCAACAAAAAAAGCGTGTGTGGCTTGCACTCAGAAAGCTAAGGGGAAAAAATCAGAAAATCACAATTTCTCCTAAATTTTCATTTCCAGCTAAATGAAAAGAAAAACTTGGTATTCCGCATCAATATCAATTTTTTCAGATTTTTTTATTGCATATTTTTTGTTGTCTATTCAAAAGTGCATATCTCGCATCGGCGGTGTATCAATAAATAAATTAAAATGTTTATTTGAATTGTGAATGACAGTTATTTTTTTCGTTTTTTTTTTTGTAACTGCTACACTAATTCCATGCGAATTGTCCTTTGTTGCACTGATTTTGCACAGAGTTGAAAAAAAACCATTTGTATTTTTTCTTCTTTCAATTCATATTGAAATATTTCATAAAATGGCATTTCCATTATCGTTAGTATTTATTGAATTTTCTAATGGACGAATTTTAATATTATTCCGTGTAAATGCGTAATTTGAATAAATGAGTTGCATAACGGATATTGAACACATATTTTCTTTAAAAAAAAATTATAGGTTTTGCTGATGTATGATTTTCAAATTTTACGACATATAACAGTAAGCTAAATTTAGATAAATTTTTTGATACTAAAATTTTCCGAATGTTATATATTATTTTAATTTATTTAATTATTTTTTATATATTTATTTTCTTTTCTTTTATTAAATTTGATCTTGTTTTTATTTTATTTTGTATATACTTTTTATCTTATTTTACTTTATTTAATTTAATTTAATTTAATTTTATTTTTTTCTTTATTTTTTATTTTTATTTTTTTATTTCATTTTATTTTTTACAGTTTATTGTATTTTATTTTAATTTAATTTTTTCTTCACTTTATATTACTTTCCTTTTTTCTATATTTATTAAATTTAATCTTCTTTTTATCCTAATAATATATTTTTTTTATTAATTATTTAATTTAATTTTATTTAATTTGTTTGATTTAATTTTTTTAGTTTATAATATTTTATTTGAATTTAATTTGATATTCTTACTTTATATTTTATTGTATTTTCCTTTATCTTATTTTATATTAATTTATTTCAACTTATATAATTTTTATTTTTATTTTATTTCTTTCCGTTATTTTATATAAATATATTTCGTTTTATTTCACTTCGTTTTTTTCATTTATACTACTCTCATATTTCCTAATTGATTTAATTTAATTTCCGTTTTATCCGAAAATTGGTTTGTTTTATTTATTTTATTTTTTTTTCATTTAATTTAATATAATTTCCTTACTTTGTATATTATTTTATTTTCGTTTATTTTATGTTATATTTATTTATTTTAATTTATATAACAATTTTAAAATTTTTTTACGTTATTTTATATAAATATATTTCGTTTTATTTCATTTCATCCTATATTATTTTCTTTTTTTCGATATTAATATAATTCATCTTATTTTTGTCCAAATTTAATTGTTATTTATTTTACTTTAATTAGCTTCATATTATTTTTTTATTTAATTTTAAGCTATTTATATCACAACGTAATGATTGTTTATTGTTTTTTATAATTTGTTTCAGTTCATAATAATTAATTTTCGAGTTTTACCTTAACACTCAAACACTCATTATTATTGTGAGCGAAAATATATCGTCCGATATTTTGAGCGATAAAGTAACGATCAAGAAATAATGATTATTTTCGTTTGCAATAATTTAAGTAAAACTCGAAAAATATTTGTTATTAACTAATCATGAAATAAGAATAACTTCAGATCTGAAAAGAAGACGTAAACGAAATCTGTTTGTTTATGCGGCTTTTCTTAGTGGATAATTTTTTCATTCAAATAATAATTCATAATCATTATTTGCGGTCCCTGATTTATATTAAATCGTTTAACTTTATTTTATATTAATTTACTCCATTGTATTTAATTTCTTTTTTTTATTTATTTAATTTTTTCTTTAACTTTACCTTATTTTATATCATTTTTCTAAATTAATTTATTTATTTTAATTTATTCTTATTTTTAATTTTAATATTTTTTTATTTAATTTTATTTTATTTCCTTTAATTTTATTTTTTATCATTTATTCTATTTTATTGCATTTTATTAATTTATCGTATTTTATTGTATTTAATTTTATGCTAATTTGCTTTATATTATTTGTTTTTATTTATTTTGATATTTTTCTTCTTCTTTATTTTACTCACCTGGTATCGATTTTCCCAATTCAAGATATTCTCTCACAGATGGACTTAAAAAATTCGTTGGTATTTCTGGTATATCCTTTTCTTGACTTCCACTCTCTTCGTTTTCCAAATCCTGCTGTGGTTCCGGCTCGAAATTAACCGGTTCTGGCGCACGCGGTCGTTTGGCACGTTTCGTGCGTGTGGTTTCACTGCAATCTGTTGAAAATAGGATAATAAAGATGTTAAGGCTTATTGGATGGACAGTAAAAATGTAAATATCTACACTATTTTAAAAACCTTAATAAAAATTGCTAATACATAACCTACAAAAAAATTAAATAAATGGAATACTTAGCTGGAACTGGGGTCTTAAATCAAATATAGGCCGTTATAAGAGCAATTCTAACATATGATGTCTTGTTTTGGTGACCAAAATAAAAGAAATACTACAATATCAGGAAATTAAATGGTGTACAAAGAGCAACTTGTGAAGAGACATGTC
This sequence comes from Neoceratitis asiatica, assembly GCA_030068015.2. Lineage (NCBI taxonomy): Eukaryota > Metazoa > Arthropoda > Insecta > Diptera > Tephritidae > Neoceratitis > Neoceratitis asiatica. The sequence continues at coordinate 43,743,940 of CM061528.1, read as the reverse complement.
TGACATCTCCTGTATCATTCGCAAAGTTACAACAGGTTTCGCTATCATAATCTTCGAAGTTGTTGGAGACAAAAACCATTTGAATATCAAAATATATTTAACCAGCTGACGACATTATTGCATATATCAAATCAGACTATTTCCACCCAAGATTATATTTCAATAGTTGTTTCCAGGTGAGGATATCCTTTAGACGTGAACGGGAGGGGGTGGGAGTATACTGCGAAATTCTCGAAATCTCTATCTCTTAGCGTCTATGAAATCCAACTAGCACCTTTCAAGCGGAAGTACTAGGCATAGAAAATGCCCATAGAACTCTAATGAATAATTTTGGAGGGTACAAAAAACAGCTATGTATATACTCAGACAGCCAGGTGCCATTGCTGACCCTATCGGCACCAAAGATAAGTTAATGCGTCTGAAATAATTGCAGGAAGGCTCTAAGCTTGCTGGCAGACTAGCTCGTCATCTTCATAATCTGAGTTTCCTGCCTTATTAACACTTTCGATAATGGAAAAGCTAGCGAGTTGGCGAAGTCGGGAGCATCTCCGGACAAATCTGTAGTGGAGATAATATTTGCCTTACTCACTGCATTGAGCTGTGAGATAAAAACGCAGATTTGACTCAAGTATGACATCACCAGCACAAAACACTTATGAAATATGTCAACGAAAAGTATATATAGGCCTACTGCGCCACGGAAGGCCATGAACAGAGCATGCATGAAAAAGATATCTGTCCTGTAACAGCCGTTGCCGTAGCTATTAACTATTATCCATTTTTTCTGTGAGTGCTAGCTCTCTCACAAATTCAACTCAGAACTTGGAATTCATCAGGTGCCAAACTTAGAACTACTGTCCACATATAGCATATCGGATATAAGCCATCTCACTTGGAATGTTGGTATAACTGATAATGTTTAAGAACAAAATTCCAGAGACAGACTTTCCTCCTAGAATCCTCACATATAGATTAAACCTGGCATGTTAAGTTGCTGATTCTTTATTTCAAGGCATCACATTTTATCTTCGATGGATGTGAGCTATTACACCTAATCATTTGAAAGCTCATGAACAACCATCTATTTAGCATTAGATAGAAAGACTTAGTTTCATCGTTTTATCGTGAACCGAAATGGCGTGGGTACGCGCAAAATCAATTTTAGATTGGTTTCTCAAAACATTTTCGATCTGAGAGCTCGACTTAAGAAGTTTCATAACCAAAATATTCGAGCCTTGACTTTATGTGAATTGAGAACGTGTTGTAATATTTGTGACCTTCGAAATAAAGAACTTCAGGCGGAAGATAGGTCTAGTATCAGCATGGTTGCACGAGGAAGGATGTTCCACTTCGTCTTTCTTCAGACAGCTTCATTAGATTTTTACTCAAGAACAGTCTTAAACCCTAATATAAGATAGCTATCCAAGTACAATAGGGAAATAACACGCCACAATCGATATAAAACTTACTTAACAAATTTGAAGCGAGTGATGCTCCGAAGTAAGACATCTCAAGACCCCGTACTTGCAAACAATTGTCTCAGAGAAAAAATTAAGAGATTACAACTTAAAGCTTTACCCTGTCTTTTGATTTTGGAGGCATTATTAATAATTAATTTTACAAAATATTGAAATTTATTTATTACAAAAAATTGTTTAAATCCGAAATTTTCATTATGCAGAAATCTATTTCAAAGTTCCAATCCTACTTATGTTTGCTTTATTGATTAAAAGTAATGAAAAATTTAACTTTTATTCAATTAAATATCACTAGTGTGCGATTACATAACGATTTACTGAAGTTTACGAAATATCAGTTGTCAACAGAGTTTTTTCTCATGACGACTTTACGAGTACTACCACTTCAAACTGGCTGACTCTGCCTTGTCGCTTGATTTTTCGTTTGCCGTTTTTATTTGCTTTTCTCTTCAGCTTCAACTGGGTACTTGGCCTCAGCTCTTCGGCTGAAGCGCTGTGTGCCCATCTTAATACAGGTTTTTTTTTTGGGTGCCACCGCTTACTGCCTGCCACCAGTCAGACAATCGATCGTCTTTCTGCCTACTCAGCGGCCGCTGCTACTAAAAAAAAAAATACGAAAATTGCCCACTGCAATCCACTGTAATTTGTGATGTAATCAAGCTACTAACTAACTATGTGTAAATAGCAATAAATAAATAAATACGTTTGTACTCACAACTGAAATCACTCAAATTACGGTTTTTTTGCGGCAACCGAAATATGAGTCAATAGTGAGTGAAGTGTAACTGAGAGTGTGCATAGAGTCAATAAATTATTTATTTCTGCTGTCAGTCCAGAAAAATTATTAGCGTTTCGTTTTCGTTGCAAGCCGCCGCTTATTTCTTTGCTTCTTTGTGGCCTACTGGTTGTTGACCTTGTTTGTAGTTCGTATTGTTGTTGTTTTTTTCTTTTTTGCTTGGCGGCGTGATTTTGCAATATAATTTTTCTTCACGACGCTATCGAAAGAGACACCATAAAAGCACGCGCTTGACGAGCAACAGAACAAAAAAAAAGTGAGATTGCTTACTGTGACAAGAATTTTCGCATGAATTTTATTTTTGTTGAAAACAGAAAAACTTACCATCGCATCGCCACTGATTGTCAGTAAGGTGAACGACAGTTTAAGCCGCACAGAAATTTGTTTTAATTCTTGTTTATTCTTACAACTTGTTTTATGTATACATATAGATATATTTTGAAATTTTTTATTTTTTCAATTTTTTTAATTTTATTTTTTTATTTTATATTTTTTATATATATATTTTTTTTTTTGCTTTGTTAATTTTGTAATTGTTCCATTTTTAACATTTCCGTTGCATATTTCTGTTACTGTTGTGTTGTAATTTTTTTTTCACTGCACCTCGTTCTTAATTGAAAATACAATAATATACATCATTTGCTTTGATTGTGTGGAAATCGATTTGGCAGCTCGGCGTATGATCAACTCAATTTTTAGAGCTTGGCCTTAACCTTCTCACAAAGCGTAGATATTTTGAATCTCATCATAATGGTAGCTGCTATCTTTCGATACTTTATTTACAAATATACTTACTTACTTTACTGCTTTCGAGTCTATTAGCTTTAAATTAATTTTTTCTCTTATTTTCTTACAGGTAAGTCTTGGATCTTCAACATAGAAAAGGCACAGTGTAAGAATCGAATGGGCATTAATTAGATTGTGAGTATTGTTTTAAGTGGAGTTTAATGATTATCATTTATAACAGATTTTTGTTCATATTAAGCGCTTTAGCCGTTTAAACCAGGACAATTTAAAATAAAATAAAAATTCCAATGAGCTAAAAAAAAAAAAAAGATACAAGAAACGAATTCCATTCTGGCATGTGACAATTTCAAGAACCCCAAAAAATACTTTAGAGAGTAAATAGAGTGAATTTTTTCTGAACTTTCTTCAACATAAAGGCTGATTTATTTCGACGTTCCCTATGTTTTTAAAGAAAAAAAAAAAAACAAATTTAATGGGGAATGTTTATTATTATTCGAAAGTATATTCTTTGGCATTTATTTTTTTAAGATTATCTCTTTCAAATGTTGGCCTCGGTTACGTCTCAGATGGTTCATCCGTTGAGTCCAATTTTCGATGACTCGTTCGAGCATTTCGACAGATAACTGGCGAATGCCACGCGTGATGTTTTGCTCCAAGGCCTGAATCGAAGCGGGATTGTCCGCATAGACTTTAGACTTTACATATCCCCACCGGAAAAAGTCTAACGGTATGATATCACACGATCTTGGTGGCCAATCGACCGGCCAAAAACGTGAAATTATCTGCTCACCGAAGTATTCTCTCAATAAATCCATTGATTGATGCGATGTGTGGGCAGTGGCGCCGTCTTGTTGAAACCAAATGTAGCAGAGATCACGAGCTTCAATTTCAGGCTTCAAATGTCGGTTATCGTAACGGTCGCCATTGACTGTTACGTTCTCACCGGCATCATTTTTGAAGAAATATGGACCGATGATTCCACCGGCCCACAAACCATACCAAACCGTTGTTTTTTCTGGATGAAATCACAGATTTTGAATTTCTTCAGTTTGCTTGTTGCTTGGGAAGGTCGAACAGCTTCAGTTCTTACACAAGCTGTATTTTGTACGCTTTCAATTTTAGATCCGGACGTAAAATGCGTCAAGTCGTTCCATACGTCAGTCCGAGTTGCTGCCACGGTCTTCGTGTAGACTCTCAGCCACGGCCGCTATAGTTTCTTCACTACGTGCTGAACGTGGTCTATTCGGTCGAATATTATCCAATAATGAATGCTGGGTCTTAAGACGGATGATAGTGTTGCGAATAGTACGCTCAGTAGACCGATTATATTGACCATAAGTTGAGCGAAGCGCGCGAGAACACATTCTTTACAGGACGTGAATTTTCGTAATAAAGCTGAACGATTTGTAAACGTTGTTCAGGCGTAAGTCTTTCCATGATGAAATGCCAAACAATACTGAATAAAAATAGCATGACATCTTGACACGACTCACGCGTGACCTGTCAAAAAAGGCTATTGAAAAAAGTACCTCTACTTGGATCACCCTTTAGTTTCGACATACACACTTTGCAAAATAATTTTTTATTTGAAGAAAACCTCTGTCCGCCGATCGCTATTTTAAGATGAGGGAACGGAACATAAAGCAATTGCTTGGGCTAAATTTGGTGAGTAAAGTGAATGACCAAGCAGTTCAAACTGTAACTTAGCAGCAGTGCATCGATAAACATAATTAAAGTTTTGGCGATGAAGTTCCATCAAAGACTAGTGTGTATCTATGGTATGGAGAATTCAATCGAAGTCGTAATTCCATGAAGAATTTCGTGAAAGTCGTCCATAAACAGTTGTTGTTCCGGAGATTATTGACACTGTGCGCAAACTGATATTGTAAGATCATCATGTAACCTATCGAGAGGTTGAAACAACCATAGGGATTAGGGTTCACGATAATGGTACTTCGAAACAGGTCTATGACATCGTGACATGTGATAAATCGGGGATTTACTCGTATAAGCCCGAAAGTAAACAGCAGGATACTCTATGGGTGTTTCAAGACGCCGAAAACGTCTACACTCAATGCGAGGTCACACACATCGACTGAAACAACTGCATTTTTGAGTACTCAAATCATCGATTTGATGAGTCATTCCCCGCATTGTTCAGAATTGACATCGAATGACTTCCTTTTATTCCCGAACGTAAAAAAATAAACTGAGAGTTTTTCCATACCTGAAGAGGCTGTTGATGCGTTCAGAACGCATATTTTGGAGACATCGCAATCAGAGTGGCAAAAGTGCTTCGACAATTGGATACTGGAGAATATTTTGATAAACAGAAGAGCGATTTTAGATGATTAATCTTTGTGTTTGTTCTCTAATTCCGAAATATATAATGCAACCCTCGAATATCTATATAAAATTTAAAGACATGTAATGCAAGAAAATGTATATATTAAATGCGAGAAAAAGTTGAGCGAACGAATTTTTGAACAAATTGAAGAGCATGTAGTTTTGAGTCGATTCCGAACGGCTAATTGATTTTATGAGGAGTTTTAAATTTCATGTAAGAAATACACTCGGAGCAGTTGGCATTACCCGCCAGCGGCCTTATATGTTGATCTGCCCAGGATGAAAACCCATAACCCGTAGTAGCGTGTACCCGGCTACAGAGCAAAAGTTAAACAAAATTATCGGTTAATCTCACATTTAAATAGCTTTATTATATTACTTCTTATAACGAAAAACGCTTCCTGTGTATTTTGAAATACAAAACCGGATTGCAATGGCTAAAATCCTGAGTTTTCACTTTCATTTGCAGTTTCTTCAAATTTTCTTTGTTTTTAAAACTACTTTCTTGAGTAAAATTACTGCATATATTCTTTTCGTAATAAAATACTCGTAATTCTTACTTGTTTTAATATCAAAAGTTAGAATAATGTATTCAAATTTTGTATTTATCATCCATGCTCTTTAATAAAATCTATTATATATATAAATACCATCAAGATTAGATCATATATATACGGCATTTCTAATAACTCTACTCAGCTCCAATTTGAGGATTCAGGACCATATCCACATTATGCTTTTAAAATTTTAACGAAATCAGAGTCTAATTACAGATTTTGTAAATAATTCGACTCATGCGACATCTAGCTATACGAGATATGCATTATAAGCGATACTCGTATCTATCAAACCAAATACATAAAAAAGGTCAAAAATTTCAGTAAAGCCCTTCAGAGGAATTCGATAATAAACACCTAGAATTTTATATATTTCATAGAGGAAAAAACGTTAAGATTTCTTTTTCGAATTATTCAAAAATGTTCTCAAACATCTAGCTAATGGTTATAAACTTTCAAGTGAGGGGTATCAAACATGTATAGCACTCGAATATTCAATGTGTTTAAAATTGTGCGTACAAAATTTTCTGCTCGGGTTTAGTTCAAGAAATGTTTCCTGATTTATGTATATACAGTAAGTGTCATAAGTCTAAAAGCAACAAAAAATTTGTTTGAAAATATTTATAGAAGTAAAATTTTCTTTTTCTTATGTAGTATTGAATGAAGAATGATGACGCACATTTTTTTCGCTCGAAAACACCAAACAGCCGAGATAGCAAGCACTCAGTATTGCCGCGGCATTTGTTCTTCTTATAAGTTATTTGCGCAAATTTTTGATTATACTTTATTGTAGTCATTTTATTAATTAAAAATTTTATCTTAAATATTTTGATTTTATAGCCTTGATCTAAAAATTTGCAATGGTGTCCAATCGGAAAGAAATCAGTGTGGACGAAAGGAATATTATTATTAAATTCTGGCAGGAAGGAAATTCAAATCGCGAAATTGCACGTTTGATTGGAAGATCGCATAGTTCAGTCTATACCGCAATAAAAAATTTCAAATCCACGGGAATTATCACTTAGCCCAGCGATCTGGTCACCCACCGAAATTAGCGCTCCGTGAAAGACGGTCAATATTGAAAGCGGTAAAGAAACATCCGCGGTTAACCGCATCATCAATTGCACGTAATGTACACGAAAGGTTTGCGAAAAATATTTCAGTGGTTACTGTGTCGTGAAGAATTCTGAAACGGGCAGGTTTGCATAGTAGAGTAGTGCGAAAAAAACCCCTCTAGTTTCGCCTATTAACCGAAAAATGTGCATAGACGTGCCAAATATGCTTTGGAACAATGTGCTTTTCTCCGACGAATCGAAGTACTGTATATTCGGCACAAAGGGGCGCAAATTAGTGTGACGTAAACAAGGTGAAGCATACAACAAATGTAATATTTTTCCAACTGTGAAGCCTGGAGGTGGCGGTGTGATGGTTTGGGGTTGAATGTCAGCTAGCTGCACAGGCAACTTAAAATTTGTGGAGACAGCAATGGATGGGAATATATATTTAGACGTTTTAAAGCGTAATTTGCGGTCGGTACTGAAAAATTAGGTTTAAAAGCTGGGTATTATTTTCAACACGATAATGATACTAAGCACACAGCAGAAATTGTCCGGCTTTGGTTGCTCTACAATGCCCCCAAGCAACTACACACGCCTCCACAGTCACCAGACTTAAACCCAATTCATCATTTATGGGCACTTTTAGAAAGAAAAATACGCAAACAAACAATGTCGAGTTCACAACAGCTAAAAAACGTGATACTTAAAGAGTGGTCTGAAATAATAACTCAGGAGACCACCAAGCTTGTCGATTCAATGAAAAACCTTTTGATAGAGGTCCTTAAGTGCCGTGGCTATCCGACTCGTTATCGAGTTGCATAAAAAGTTTTATTTTTACACAGTAATGCCTTCATATATTTAGTGATTGCAGACTTTTGGTCGCTTGTTTTGTTACCCCGAAGGATAAAAGTACCGTTATCTCGTCTGTTTGGCGAACTTGTGAAACCAAAAATTCACATCTTCAATCTACGTTTTATAGTGTATAAGAATAAGAAATTTTAAATCAATAAATTTATTAGTTTAAAAAATATTTTTAAACAAACTTTTTAATTTTTAGTTGCATGTAGACTTATGGCGCTAACTGTATGTACATATATATACTTATACATGTCAAATGTCACCTTTATACTTTTGCATGTTAATTTAAAAAAATATATACATACATATTTTGGTTCAACATTCTTTTTTTTCTCTTTAAATTTTCACTTAAAATTCGTTCATTTTACGTGTACGCATTATATTCGACAACTAGAGCTACCGGTTCGTTAACCGTTGTTCCCTGTCAGTCAATTGTTCAAATTGACATGCTTGTACATATTTGATATTTTTTTTTTACTTTCATTAATTTCATATCAAACTACGGGTGGGCAATATGTAGTGCACCCCAAATTTTCTGATATAGTTATGCAAATCACTTAAAAAATTTTGGACTTTTTTTGTGTGTTCTGACGGCAACTTTGCATTCCACGCAATTACTGCATTTTTGCTTATCAAATGGGCATCGGAGCAAAAATAAAAAAAATTACAACAAAGCGAGACAATAAGCAATGCAACGCAGCTGCAATTCTATTTTCAAAATTATTATTTTTTTATTTAATAGGCTTTTATTTCATTTTTTTCAGCATAAGAACACTACTGATGGTTGATATAAATACAATTTTTTTTTGTACTATTATTTTACTAACCCAATCTTTGGAATATCGCATTGAGTTTTATTCATTATAAATAGTTAAATGAAAAATAAGACTTAACTAACTGTTTATTATTAGCAGGGATCGGAAATAATCATTATTTTGAATTTTTTTAACGAAAAAAATCAAAAACATGAAAGTTTTCTGCATATGAAACTAGTGCAGTGATTTCAAAAAATGTGTCACTATCGCGAAAAATCAAAATAATTAATTTAAATTCTATTGATTTAGATATAACTATTACTTTTCGATTTTTATATTTTCGTTCAAAAGTAATGATTATCACTGAGGTTTTTATTTTTCTGATCAAAAATAATCTTTCTCTTGTTTAATACGTTTTTTGATCAAAAATAATGATTTCCTTTGGAGTTTTATTTTTTATCATCAAAAATATTTTGAGCTTTAAAATTTTCTTTAGAAATAATAATTATTGTTTTCTGAACAAAATTTTTCCATTAAAATTTTTTATTATTATTATTTTTTTTTTAATCACAGCGATAGCTTAAAACGTCATAGCGACTTTTCCATCGAAATGTTCACTGTATTTGAGATAATGCTTTATTTATGAAACTAGGGACATGAAATTTCGTATTGACTTAAGGAGATCATGAATAATAGATACTGAGGAGCAAAAATCATGAAGACTCCACGATTTTTGTCACTAGATGTATAAATCGTCAATTGTGTGAAATGTTAGTGAAATTTCCGAATAAATACGTTACGTGATGCTTTCTACTAAAAAAGTAAGGTTAAAGCGCTGCAAAAATGTGCCGAAAAATTGTGTGGAAATGCTGTGAATGAACGTGGCACCAAGAATTATAGCATTTTGAGTGGAGCAACTTTTGTTTTTGTGAAAACCCCCGATAAAAAAGAACTTCGCGTGTTGATAAAATATTGTTTTTGAAGGGAGTGTTTGGAGATGTTCAAGCGTAATAAACCCTAATTTTTGCGCCGATGTGTGACAATGTATAAAACATGGCTCTATCATTTCACTTCCAAGTCCGATCGACAGTCATCCGAGCGGACTACACACGATGAACTAGCTCCAAAGGGTGGAAAAACGCAACAGTCGGCTGGCAAGGTTATGGCGTCGGTTAATTTGGGATGCGCATGGAATAATTTCCATTGACTACCTTGAAAAAGAAAGGGCCATCAACAGCGCCTATTACATAGCGTTATTGGACCGTTTGAAGGACGAAATCGCCGAACAACGACCGCATTTGAAGAAAGAGAAAGTTACGTTTCACCAAGACAATGCACCGTGTCAGAAGTCAGTAAAATCGATGGCAAAAATCCATGAATCGGGCTTCGAATTGTTTCCGCATCCACCGTATACTCCGGATCTGAACCCCAGTGACTGTTTCCTGCTCTCAGATCCCAAAAGAATGCTCGCTGGGGAGAAAGTTTCATCGACAAAAGAGATAATCGCTGAAACTGAGGCCTTTTTTGAAGCAAAGAACAAATCATACCACGAAAATGGTATCGACAAGTTGGAGTGTCGCTATAATCAGTGTATAACCCTTGAAGGGAACTATGTTGAATAAAAAAAGAAATTTTGCTAAAAAAAATGATTTTTCAATTGACTTGTTAATCACGGACGATAAAAAGTAGGTTAAACATGAGAATATAAAACGAAAAAAATCATTGTCAAAAACCGGTTAACCTCCACAAACCACTTCAAAGCCTGAATATATAATTGATAGTAGATCTCATAATTATATAGATTGCGAGATAATCAGATTAGATTTCATCTTTAAAATATCTAGTAATATTCGAAAGCATCGAAAGCATTGAAATCATTAAAAGCTAATACTAAATTTATATCTAATATAATGCTCCTGTTCGTAAGTCCAGTAGTTATGAATAAACCACTTTTAAGCTGAACAAAATAACGAATCTTGATTTTCAAAACAGCTTCAGAAATGGATTTTGAGGAGGAGAAAATTCTAATGTAGAGTGGTCCAAGCTTCCACGCAAAAAAGTACCTTATTTTCCAATATGTATTTATTATCTGACAGGCGAAATTATCTTGATGCACTGCTCACATAACCAATAACATTTACTATTTCATTTTCTTTACATGTATAAATTCAAATTACTCAGTTTTATTGGAAATTTGTTCATTACTTTTTTGTTGTTGTTGTTGTTGTATTTCCCTTTGTTTTTGCACAAGTTTACTGCATTTCCTCTTCGAATTAATCAGCAGCGTAAACATTGACTGTCATTTCATTTATACACTTACATATATATTGTATTTATGCGCAAAAAAAAATCAAAATAAATAAGCAAAAACACTCCACTCTGCTCCGCGCAGCTTCATCGGCATTAGTAATGGTAATGTTGTCAGCCACGGATGGCACATAATGTTATGACATCCGTTCGGCTCTTCAGTCGAGTCGGCGCATTCACCACTTACCACTCACCAGCAGCGACAGCGAGTGCCTATCTATCGACATGCAAATGATGTTTATTTGTACATTTTATTCGTGGCATCACGAAATCGCTTTATAATTTTAAAGCGGATGCCGATTTTTAATGTCGAAAAAAATGAGATTGTAAATATTGAAGTGTGTGTGGTAATATTTTTGAATTTTTTTCTTAGAACTTCGCATATGAACATATGTATCAGCATATGTACACGTATATACTTATTTTATTCTCGATAAAAAAAAATTGAAGATAAGCCTTTAAATACGAATTTAAGTGAATTGATCATATTAAAGATATTTTAAAAATCGCTTTTTGTCCAAAGCATGAATTTTTATTTTTTTTAATATGACGTACCGTTTTTAAAGATTTTCGAAACTGTTGATTTTATCGAAAATTGAATGAGAATTAGAAAAAATAATGATTGTTTCGAAATACCTTGTTGATACCAACATTTTCTGAAATGATGAACCCTATCTACCCCATCTATATTCATTTACTACACTTGTCTGTGTCTTTTGAAAGAAACATAGAAACTTGCAGCATCAAAGTAATTTTTTGGCACCAACATTTCTAGATTTCGATACTCTGCTCGGATCACATATACCTATAGTCTCATGGCCATTTCGGTCGTTTTGAATAAGAGACTATTTGTATTCTTAAATTTCACTAGATTTCAGGATTAGTCTATCCAAGTTAAAGGACATGCAGGAACTACACAAACCAAAGCAATAATTGAGTTTTTTCGAATTCACTAATTGGATTGATGATTCAAATTTTTCTCAATTAGTTGGTTTCATATTCGAATAATTGTCTGAAATCATATTTTTTGTTGGATTTATCTCATATACAAACATTTGCGAAAAGATAAGTTGTACTGTTTGGTGGCGCCCATGTAAATAATTACAAAAAATTTGCATTGGTACATCAAACAAGAAGAATGAGACGGATTTTTATGTTTTACTTTATTAACTTCTATTTAATTTTTGTTATTTAATTTTTTTTTTTAATTTTTTTTTTTCATTTATTTTTTTTTTTTTTTTTGTATTTTTATTTTATTGTATTTTATTTTATTTTATTTTACTTTATTTTAATTTTTTTATATAATTTTTTTTTTTATATAATTTTTATTTTTATATTTTTTTTTCTTTACTTTATTTTATTTTATTTTATATTATTTTATTTTATTTCATGTTACTTTATTTTAACAATTTGGGTTTTTATTTTATTTTAATTTAATTAATTTTTTAATTTAAATTTTCATTATTTTACTCTTTTTTATATTTTTCATTTTATTTGGAAATATTTTATTTTGCTTTATTCTTATTTTACATTCTTTATTATTCTTATTTAGTAACAGATTTGTTATACTTCCAAACAACGGTGGCTATATCTATCCAACGGATTGACCACGACCTTTTTTGGAAATATCTTTATCAGTTGGCAACTTACAGTCAGGGTTCCTATATCTTCGTATTGTTCCCAAGCTAAGTATTCCTTCCTTGGCAAAATACTCAATCATTGGTAACGACGCACAATTTTTGTCAAAATAAAGCCTATAATTTTGATTTCTGGGCATATTTCTTGCCAGTCTCATTACAACGATTGAGGCAACACCCAAATATGGTTCTTCAGGCTATACAATATTTTCATCTCATCACAAAGTGCAATTACTTTATATTTTTTTCAGCTTTTTGGGGTTATACCTTTTTAAGTTATTCCTCGCTATCGCCTAGCAAGTTTGTTCATCCACACAAATCTTAAACGGAATCCGCAAAAATGGTTCGTTCAGCGTTGAGATTCTGCCGAGTAAACATCTTTGAATTGTCATTAAAATGTATAAATTGTCCTAACTTTTCAAATTTATTCGCGGGCGTGGTATTCTTTATGCGCTTTGAAATAAATGACTTTATTGAAAAACTAACAATAAGTTTTTTGATAAAATTCGAAAATTACGCACGCACCTGTGTTCTCTAACTTCACCGAACTTGCAATATTGCCACGCATTAAAAATAAATACGTTTCAATATGTAATTTTTTTTCTTTTTTATTCAAATTTTTATCCATCTTGCAAGTTCAGAAAGGGTTCGTAACATATTTGTTACATTATGCTATAGGGGTTATTTTATTTACTTTTTATTAAAAAAAATTTTCTTTTACATTATTTTTTCCTTTTTTGCTTTATTTTATTTTAATTTTGTTAATTTTTTTGTGTATTCAAATTAATTTATTTTATTTTAATCTATTTTATATTAGTTATTATTTCTTGTTTAATTTATTTTATTTTAATTTATTTATTTATTTTTATTAAGGTAATTTTATTTTATATTAATTTAATAAATGTATATTTTTATTTTCTTAAATTTTTTATCGTTTTATCTTAAATGTTATTAATTTATTTTGTTTTAAAATATTTCATTTTATTTCATTTTACTTTATTTCATTTTATTTTATTTTATTTTATTATTTTTTAATTAATATAATTTTATGTTATTTTATTTGAATAAATGTTTATTTTTATTTTATTTAAGTTATTTTATTTTTTATTTTTTGCTCGCTTTATTTTTTAATTAATCTTTTTTTATTTTATTTTTTAAATCTCTTTTTATTTATTTCATTTCTATTTTTTTTTTTACATAAATTAATTTTATTTTATTTTTACAATTTGTTTTTCTATTTTATTTAATTTTTTAATTATTTTTTTTTATTATTTTATTTATATTATTTTGCTTTATTTTATTTTGTTTTTGAAGATTTGATTTTAATTCGTTTTATTAATTCTTCATGAATATTATTTTTTGTTTGAACCGATGCTTTTGGTTGTTAAAAATATCCGATTTTCATATTTCCAACCAAACTCCTTACAGCCGTAAAACCAATTGTGCTGCAAATAATCTTTTTTTTTTATAAAAGAATAAGAAAATACAAAAAAACTTCACATATTTTGAAGCAAGTGTGCACACGTGCGTTGGCCTCCATAAGTAATGGGCATTTGAAAGTAATATTCCATTAACAACGTAAGCATATTTTCAATATATTGAAATGATCGAATTTAATAGATATTTGATTTCCTCCAAAGGTATGCATTTCCACTATTTTATTACATTTAAATTAATTTTTTCTCTTGTTTTAAGTGAAAATTTACTGTGCCGTCGAAAATACAAAAGCAATTGAAATAAATCAGAATTTTAATTGCGTTAAAAAAATTGTGTGGAATTAAAATTGAAAATTGGCGTTATTACATGCGCCAAAAATGGTGAGAGTGCGGGGGATGTGATTATCCCAATAACATACATACTTGCAATAACAATAGCAAATAGTAAAAGCAATGCAATATTCTACAATTGTCGTTAACTATGGTCTACCAAAATGAGCCGCGAGCGATGCAGGATATCCTCCTATACATACGTACTCGTAATATCACTACTACCACACCATTATCAACAACAACAATTATGAAATAAAACCAACATTAATAAATTTTATTTTAATTTTCTCCACCCACAAACTCACTTATTCATATATTATGATACAAATATGTATCTATAGACAATGGTAGAAACATTTTCCTATGTATTGCAAATTGTATTTCTACAATTTCATCACCTTTTGGGATTTTCACCTGCTGGGGAAGTATATTTTTTTCCTTCCTCTACAACATTACTGTTCTCGACTAAAATTAATTATTTAATCTGTTATTAAGTGGTTATATAATTTTAACGCATATAATTTTTGTACACTATATATGTTATGTGTGTCCGTAACTATTCGAATATTTCTGCATGTTTTTTTCTCACGCCATTTGTTTTCATTATTAGTGTGTGTAAGCTTTAAGCAATTGTGCGAAACACAATTTAAAATTTTAAACTTTTATTTTTTCGCATAATTAAATTTGTATTATGCATTCTTCACCGTTATTTATTCGTTAATTGCATTTTCCGCATTTTAACCAATTAATTTTTTTTTTGGGACGGACATGAAATTTTGATTAGTTCATATTTAAAATAACCTTAATCTATCAGGGTAAAATTTTAATCACTTTTTCGTTTCAATATATTTTTTCATGAAAATTATGTACCGGAGGCTAACATCTATTTAATATTTTTTCTTTTAGAGCATTCAATGCAAGTTATTTTTTATGAGCAACCGGGTGTCACTGCTAAAGTTAACCCCCTTCGAGGTAGGGGTTCAAGAATTTACCCGCTGATCCGGACTTTTATCAGACCAAGTACTGTAACTTCCGCAACATTCCCCAAAATCCACTTTGGGGTAAACTTTTGCGGTTGCAACTACAACTAAAACTAAAGTAATCATAATTACAAAAAAAATGTAGCCAAAGATAGTAAGTTCATTAAGACAGCAAAATATCCAGACATTGACATAATGCTTCTGGCAAAGCAGCATTTTAGTTTCTACAATAGGTTTTTAAAATTTTTGAATTCCATATGAAACTTGAATCTTCAATTTCTCTCAACTTTTACTTATGCATATAGCAGGAGTACTTTAGGTTCAAGACCTGCGTAGTTAGCAGTGCGTACTATCCTTCGAAAGGCCCGTCCAACATCCAAAATTACAGAAAATCAATTTAAATAAAAAAATTAATTGTGGTCGCCCTCGTCAAAGAATGTATAAAACTCCATCGGCCGCTCTGAGGCGACTTAGAATAAACTGTAGCTCCATCCATTTGTTGGAAAAACATTAAGAGGGAGGCATACCAACAATAGGAGGAGAACTAGGTTGTTGATGGATGGACCCATTACTACTTAGGTCCTATTATCACAATTTTATGGCTTCTGCTTTTCTTGCAAGGGGGCCTTTATTAATTAGCCTTCATTGTTGAGTACATCCAAAGTTTGGCTTGAAGAATAAATACTTACGTCCATAACTGAAAAAGTGCTCCGTAGCTGCCAACTCCGCTTTAAAAATACTACATTGGGCAGAAGACATGAGATCGAATCAGAATGTTGCAGAAAAGTGCTTCGCCGACCCGTTACTTCTAGCTTCTAAACTTTAGTGGTAATGAGCTTTAGGAGGGGAGGATATTCACATCTCTCTCTCTCTCTCTCTCTCTACCAAACTCAGCTAGCATCTTTCAAGTGGAAGTACTAGGCTTAGAAAGGGCATATGGAACTTTATTGAATAACTACGGGAAGATACGGAAAGCAACCATATACACGGACAGCCAGGCGACATTGCTGGGCAAACTCGACTTAACCATTTTCGGCTATAAAAAGCTAACGAGTTAGCCAAGTCGGGAGCCTCTGTTGACGAATCCGAGGCGGTGTTAATACTATGCATTTTAGAAATGATCATGAGAGAGCTTGACATACAATTTAACAAATACTTCAGAACAGATCGAAATCCATATCCAACTGTAAGTTAACGAAGCAGATCTGGCCAAGTATGACGGGACAAAGCACTTGTTGAAAAGGTAGAGAAATAGTATATTTAGATTTACAGCCTCAATAGCGGATCACTGGTACTTCGGAGAGTACGTCTAGCCTGTAACAGCCAAAGTCACAACTGCTCTTATAAGGGAATAAGAAGACATTTATCTGTGTGTGTGGCCAGCTCTCTCAGAAACTCTTCATAGAGTACTTGAAAGCCAACAGAAACAAAACCTTGAATGTCTGGCAGCGCTAAGATTCTTCGGGCGGTTTCAACTCTCCCAAGGGCATGCCGTATAAAGTGACTTATATTAAAAATAACAAAAGCGTTACTTTCATTCGCCATTTTCTACCGATGAAAGCAAAATTTGTAAGAATGGCGCAAACTAACTAATGACTTTAATCGCTCGTTACTCGTTAGTTTGTTTCAACATTATGATCTATAGCATATTTAAACCTTCAGAGAAATACCTATAAAAGCAAATAGGCGTCAACCGCACCTATTTAAAAAATAGCAAAATCTTTCTTGTACGTTGTTATAAATATATTTTTATCTTCACCGAAGCTTCATATGGATATCCGAAGCATCCACACATTGCCTGCCTCACCCAAATGCCAAGCATTTGATTTGATTTAAATATTTAAATTGTACTCGTAGACTTCAGTGAAATATTGCTCGTGACCACAAAAAAACAATCAACAAAAGAACATTGAAAATCGCATAAGTATACTAAATAAATCATATTTGCATATACATAGAATAGCTCACACCTTCAGCAATCAACACACATCACATTATATGTACGTAGAGCATTTGGTCTTTAAACTTACGCTGCGGGACGTGCCTTGTGCAGATTGCATTGCGACGATAGATAAATTAAATACAAAATAATTAAATAACAACGCCTCTTAGTTAAAAAAAAAATATGTGGTGTGTGCGAGCGTAAGATCATATTTTGTAGTGATGATCTCAAATATTTTGAGTTGATTGAAGTGGATGCCGGAAAAAAAAAACTTAATTAGTTGCGCATAAAAATTTGTTTAATGTCTTAATGAAGATTTATTTGATAAAATTTTTTTTACATGAAAAAATTCAATTCGAATATAATTAAATTACCGATGACTTAACTTGTTTAGAGCTTTGAAATTTTTTTTTTTTTTTTTTTTTTTTGATATATAGTCGTATTTTGATCTCGCAGTCCGAAATAATAATACTAGTGTGCAAACAAAAGTTAAGATTGGTTTTGGTTCTCTTAGGTATGTGTTTTGTGTGCTTAAACCTGAAAATAACTCCTTTTGTCACAGAATGTCACGTTTTTTAACAAAGTTGATATCCATGTCAAATAAGTTATCATCATAAAATAAAAAATGAAAAATAGAAAACTAAACAAATTTTATTTTTCATCTAAAACACATTCATAACCAACCGAGCGGATCAAAAAGTTTAGCGATATCTGACAGTATAGACTCTTTGTCGAACTTTCGTGGTTTTCAATTGGCTTAGCTGTAAAATGAAAATGATCGGAGTGGGCGTTCCACCTTATGCCAAGCGCTTTCACCGCTGCTAGTATCTTCAAACTCTAAAAAATCCTCACTCAAAAGATCTGATTTTTTAATTCCTTTAAGTATCTTGTTGCAATTTGAAGTCTATTTTCTTAAAGTAAAGCCGGCTGAATATAGGACGGTTATGGCCTCATCTCTGGCTTTAATTGCAGTTTCGATTGTATGTCCTCCAGCCAAGACGTCATCGACATACATGAGCTTTCGGAATCATCCGCTAGCTGCAATAATGTCCTTATCGCAAGGTGAGGAGCACAATTTATGCCGAAGGTCACAGTCTTGAGCTCATAAAGACTAATAGGCTCATTCGACCAAGGTCGGAAAACTATGCGCTGATATTTTGTGTGGTCTTTGTTTACAAGGATTTGACGATACATCTTCTCAATGTCGCTATTGAAGACGTATCTAAAAAGTCTTCAACGGAGAATCAACATAGTCAAATCCGATTGAAGTGTCGGCCCTGGGTAAAGAATATCGTTAAGGCTAATTTGCTGTTTGCGATGACGAATTAAAAACTACTCGTAGCTTGGTTGTTGTGCTTTCTTCCTTTAGCACGGCATGGCGAGGTAAATAATAAGCGTAAACTGAGTCTGCTGACTGAGGCTCAGTTATTTTTTTCATGTGTCATGTGACACTCCTTGGATCTAAAAGGAAGTGACACAATGTATTTACCGTTCTCGTTTCGCCTAGTTGTGCGTTTGTACAGCTCCTCGCACCGCTCTTCATCTTCCGTAAAAATCTTGCTTTTTGATATGTCTTCCATCTCCCAGAAGCTTCTTAGCTGCTTGTCTAAGGAAACTTCGTTGAAATAGGATACTCACTTGTTAACTGGGGTGATTGTATCAGCGCTACCACTCAATATCCACCCAAACACTGTTTCTTGGGCTAATAGGGTATTTAAAACATTTTTCTTAATACCGCTAAAAATAATTTGTGGATATATATCAGCACCAAGTACCAGGTCAACGGTTTTATTGGCAAAGAATCGTTTGTCAGCCAAAACTAGATCGGGAAACGTCTGTCTTGTAGTGGCAGAAATATGACTCTTTGGTAAATTTTCTTTTAATTCTGGTAAAACTAGTCCCACTGTCTCAATGGCAATCATAGGATCAATTAAGAACCCGCTTCTTTTACCTGCGCTGAAACCGAATTGCTGTTCCCCGAAACCTGAGCAATCAACCTTTTGGTTGGAAGGTTGATTCTACGTCTGAGTCTCTCCGTAATGAAGGAACACTCACACACCACATTTATTTTCAAACTGAGACTTCTCTTGGTATACTTTCGTTAATAGGAAGCATCTGCTAGGTGTCTCTGAAGCATCAAAAACTACTTAGCATCATCATTGAGGCGCTCTACCTTCCCTGGTATATTTTTCCCCATCTTCTTAAGCTATTGATGAAATCATTAAACTCTCTACTTGCGTTTTCTTTATTTTTTTACTTTTTAATTAGTGCCTTGTTATAGGCTAAAATTTTCTCCACGATCTCTTTGAAAGCAATCCAACCTTCCCTTTGAGAAACACCCATTAAGCATCTGAAGACCTTAAAATGATGATATTTAAGTAATTCTCATTTTTTGTAACTAATTTTACAATTTGCTTTAACATTCCCAGATATTTATGAAGCGGTGGTAAGGAAACTTTATGAGAAGGCACTAAAATTTTATTCTTTTCGTCAACGTTAAGCTCTTTCGGAGGACAACACATTTTGGTGCAATGATTTCTTCGGTCATAGTAGAGACCCATAGACACAAAAAGCTATGGAATCTGGTTGTCCAAGCAACGTGCCAATCCAGGTATTTCTTAAAAAATGGCGCTGAGCTAGGTTGTATGAGATCTTAAATGTATTCATCAAGTCTTAGGAGGCGTGTTCAAAGGAACAGGTGAATTTTGATTTTTTTTTTAAAGTACTTATCTATTCAACAATATCTAGTTTGTCCCCTTCAAAGTGATCCCCCTCGGATATAATACACTTTTGCCAATGATTTCTCCAATCCTCGAAGCACTTCTGAAATGCGCTTTGCGGCATATCCTTCAGCTCTTTCTTCGATTCTGATTTGATCGCATTAATTGTGGCAAGCCGCTTTCCTTTCATTAAGCTCTTTAGTTTTGGGAACAGGAAAAGGTCACAGGGAACCAAATTGGTGAATACGGTGGTTGAGGCATGATTGGTGCATTATCTTGATGCAGAATCCGTGATTTGTTTTTCCACAATTCCGATCGTATGAGCCGTATCGTTTCACGCAAACTTTGCATAACTTCCTTGTAATATTCCTTATTAGCTTTTGGCAGTTGGCAGGAACTCATGATGCACCACACCATTGTAGTCAAAGAAAACAGTGAGAAAAACCACATTTCATCGAACTTGGCGTGCCTTTTTCGGTCTTGGCTCATCTGGCAGTTTCCATTGGGATGATTGGGCCTTGGTTTCGACGTCATAACCATATACCCACGTTTCGTCACCAGTTATGACCCGTTTGAGCAAACTCGGATCGTTGTTGACGTCATTCAACAACTCCTGAGCGATACTAATGCGACATTGCTTTTGCTCAAAATTTAGCAATTTCGGAACAAGCTTCGCTGCCACACTCTTCATGCCCAAAACATTCGAGAAAATTGAATGGCATGAGCCGATTAATGTGCCAACATCCTCTGTAACTTTCCTAATAGTGATTCGACGATTTTCAAGAACAATTTTTTCACTTGTTGACGTGGTCGCACCTACAGGACGCTCATCGTAATAAACATCTTATTGGCCTTCTGTAAAGCGCTTGTACCACTTATAAACACTTTTCTAATACAAAGTGGACTCACCGAATGCAACAGTCAACATTTCAAGTGCCTTGGAGCACTTCATTCCATTTTTTAACGCAAAATTTAATACATATTCTCTGATCCACTTCTTTCAACAATCGAAGAGCACCCAAAAAAATTACTACCTTTTTCTGCTGTCAAAACCAAACTACTAATCGAGACTGGCTCCTAATGCAAGCACATGATAAACATATGTGTCCGATTATAATAAAAATAAAATATCGAAATATCGAAAATAGATATCAGCAATGTATACAGCCCGCGAAAAATCAAAATTCACCTTTTCCTCTGAACATACCTCATATTAAACCATTAGCTTGCAAAATTATTAGCTAGGAAAATAATTTCGTACTGCTGTCATAATCATAATTCAAAACTTAGCTTGTAAAGTCATGTACCTATTTAGTTATGAAATCAAGTTAGCTAATTTTTATACTAAATCTTTGAGTTTTGCAAAATAGCCTGACGTTCTGTAATTCTTTTAGCATTTCTTTTATTTTGGTTTCAGAAACCTAGATACATAGAAATCATTTCAAAGCAGTCATACAGACATTGTGTGTAATAAGTTTTCGCGAATCTCGTCGTAGGTGACGAAATCAGCTCATTTTCTATGCTAAAACGATCGTAACGATGCTATGCGACAATAGGTCGGCGAACTCGAATTCAACAGAGATTCATCAATCGTTAGTTAATCGAATATTACTTGTTTTTTCGAATCATATACGGCTAGAGAATTTTTTATTTGTAGGCTATTCGAAAATAATTTATTTTCCGAATCGATCGTGATTCTATAAATTTTGTTTTTCGAATTATTAGCGCTTCGGGAATTGCTTATTCTTTGAAACCAATCTTTTTATTACAGCAAATCAGTCATTTACATTGGTTATCATTAATAAAAAATATAAATAACAGTAATAAGTAAAAAAAAAAATTTCTCTGTCCTTAGTACGGGGAATTTCCATCACACTGCCGCTCCTTTCGTCTGTCCTTTGTATTTTGAATTTCTGTCACAATATGATGCTCTTCATCATCAAAAATACTACGAGTGTTGCCTTATATATATCGGGATAAGGCAACTGAAAACTTTAACGCAAAATGTGATACTTTTGATGTTGTACATACTTAGAACGTTTTTACATACGAACGCCATTCGTATTGTTTAAGTTACTGTAAAATATTCATCTCGACCAAAAAATGGAACTAAATCGCGAACATTTTCGCGGAATTATTTTTTACAACGTGGATTAACTCAGCAGTGCATCGATGAAGTTCATTAAATTTTTGATGATGAAGCTCCATCAAGGACCAGTGCTCATCTATGGTGGATAATTCATAGACATGACAAATTTCTGTAAAGTGACCCAAAAACAGTTATTATTCCGGAAACTATTGATGGTGTGCGCAAACTGATATTGCAAGATTTTCATGTGACCTATCGTGACTTTAAGACAACTATAAAAATAAAAAAGTTGTTTACGTTGGACCCCACACAATTCTGGTCGAGAGATATGTTAAAAAATACGATATAACATCATGACAGGTAATGATTTATGCATATAAAACCGAAAGTAAAGAGCAGTAGACTGTATGGGTGAATCAAGAAGAGCCGTATCGAACAAAAGTTTCTCGTGGCCGAAGCACTTCCAAGCAAGGGATGTTTGGTTTTATTATTATTATTATTATTATTATTATTATTATTATTATTATTATTATTATTATTATTATTATTATTATTATTATTATTATTATTATTATTATTATTATTGAAAAGTCGCAACCGGGCCACTAGAATAGTAAATTCCGAGTGGTACACATCCATTCGTTCGTTTGCTCTGGAAAACAACCAACCGCGGAAAACGCATCATTTTTCACCGCGACAATGCGAGCTCTCGCACATCAACTGAAATAACAGCATTTTTGAGCTCTCAAAACATCGATTAGATGTGTCGTCCACCGTATAGTCCTGACTTGAATGTACGTAAAAAATAAACTGAGCTATCAACGTTTTTCGACACCTGAAGATGTGGTTGATACGTTCAGAATGCTTGTTTTGGGTATATCTCAAACGGAGTGGCAAAAGTGCTTCGACAATTGGTTCAAATGCATGTAAAAGTGTGATCTTAATGGAAAATAAGAAAGTGATTTTCGATCATTAATATTTGTTTTTGCTATCTAATCCCGAAATACATAAGACAACCCGTTTTTACCACATTTTTTCAAAAATTTTATGTGTATATATTTTTTACTTTTCGTGATAACATAAAGCCACAAACTAAATTTCATAAAATCAGAATACTATACTTTTTCCACGTGGCAGTTGACTAATTTTCATCATATTTCGGATTTTTTTTTCTACAAAAAATTAGGCCTCTATAACGAATTATAACGAACTATTTCTGTTATTCGTGCTTGCAACAAATTCGAAAAGTATTCAAAAAACTAAATATTTTTTAAATTCATTTAAATTCAATATAATTGCTGTTGTTTTATAAAATTCATAAATTTTCATGTTCCACTATTGCTATTGTTTTTTTTTTTTGCTCTGGACTAATTTTTTTTTTTTTTTTTTTTTAAGGGGTTAGGTGGGTTTTAGAGGGAACGAGTTTTCACTATTTTTTATATATACAATTATATATTTTACTCAAACAATTCACCATATCAAAGATACAGATTTAAACAGTATTTTGTGAAATTTTTATTCAAAAATTCCGAAAACTCAGCCGTTGGTACCTCATCTCCTTTGACGTCTCAGAAGAAATTGCTCTCGCCGTGTACAGCATAACTCATTATTGGTTCAACGTAAAGCAAAAAACCAAAAATATTTCGTTAGTACATAGATAAATCTCGCTATTAAACGAAGGAAAAAAATTAAAACTTGAATATTGGACAGACTTTGAACAACAAAAAAAAACACATTTTTTCATCAAAATTTCGCCATGCATTGGCTCGAAAAAATTATATATAGTAAAAAAAAATCAGTCGTTCAATCACTAGGTAATGTTATTACAAAAATGTGTGCCAAATTTGAACAAAATCGCTTTGTAACTTTTCGACTTAAAAAATAGAGTTTTGAGATAAACGCGTTTAAGGTTTCAAATTGACACAGAGATGGCCTGCTGGACGGAACTTCTAAAGGGTCGATCGCTTAGAATTTTACTCCGATCGATTTGAAATTTGAGGAGAATATTTTAAACATATTTTACAATTTAAAAATTAAAATAAAATCGATTTTTTTTTAAATTTCAAACCCACCTAACCTCTTAAATAATGTTAGCAAAAAATATTAAAATTAATCCGAATTAAGTAGAATAAACTTATATTTGCTCATGCAGAAATCTATTATCTTTCGCCTCTTTTTTATACGCTATGCAAAACTCGATCGTTTTCTATAAACCGTAAGCGGTATATTAGACTGTGAGAATAAGAAAAAAATTATAACAATAATAAAAAATTAATAGACAATGACTTTGCTTTTGTTGTGCACCACATTTGATATTTAAATAAAATTAAAACAAATTGTTAAAAATCAGAATTAAAAAAATAAATAAATAAATAGATCAAAATATTTAAATAATACTGAAACAATGGCCTGAAGCGATTTTTTAAGCTCGCATTTCAAATAAAAACCGTAACGGCAAACTATTGTTTGTATGTATTTTATACTTGTACTTATTTGCCTGCTACGCCTTAATTTTCGTACATTTCATGTTGTTGTTTTTTTATATATTTTTTTTTATCGAACAGGATTTTGCGTTAATATTTTTTTTTTGCTGTGGTTGTGCTTTGAGGCCGGGATTTTATATTGTCACGATTTTTTGTCGAGTGTTCACATTTGGTTATTACTATTATTACCACGAATATTGTTATTGTATTAAACTATTTACATACAAATACTCGTATATATGCACATGTGTTTATGCTGTATTCGTGTGTAAGGGGATTTCAATTGATTTTGGTTACCAAAAATGACGGAAAATGCATACATTCATACAAATCTGAAAACGAATTAAAACTGGTTTAGTTTTGAGCGAATTGGGAATTGCCAAAAGGAAAATAAATTTGACTGCATATTATGCATTTCATTGCGGCTGTAGAGGAACAAATGTACATTTTTGAATATAAAGGGTGATTCATTTCGAGGTTTCCTAAGTTTTTAAGAGAAAAAACAGAAAATTCAAATTTAATGGGGAATATTTATTATCATTCGAAAAAGAAAAAACATTCTTTGGTCCATCCGTTGAGCATCATTTTTGATGAAATATGGACCAATGATTCCACTAGCCCACAAACCACACCAAACCGTTGTTTTTCTGAATGAAATGGCAGCTCTTTAAATTCTTCAGGTTACTCTTCGTCCCAAATGCGGACGGCAATTTTGCTTGTTTACATACCCATAGAGCCAGAAATGGGCCTCATCGCTGAACAAAATATACAATACTGAACAAAAATAACATGACAGCTTGACACGACTCATGTGTTAGCTGTCAAAAAAATGCTATTGAAAAAAGTACCTCTACTTGGATCACTCTTTACATTTGTATTTGCTATTGAGTATTATATGGTAGTCGGATTCATTTGAATATTGGAAAAAGTCGTTTCTGAAGTGCACTCCTAGAAGCTATCACAACGTTAAAAAAAAACATTAAAATTGTATAGGATTATGCACATTGACTGTTGTACTACTTTTTGTTGAACTGATTTCTTTAGTAATTTTTAACGTTCCGAATTATTATTTTTGTGTAGAATGAGACAGCTACAACATCACAGAATATGTTTTTTTAGTATATTTAAAAAAAAAACGTTATTTCTCCCAAAAAGCTTTGAAATTCTTTTCTTTATATATCTAATTTCTCTTTATACACGCCTCAGAGCAGATTAAGAAGATTATGACTAGATTGTTTATATTTATAGCCGTGCCAATCGTTATCACCAAATTGTTCGGATACTCCACAGATCACCGTTCCTCCATTAGAAGGTTAACCGGCATCGGTATAACACTACAACTGCAATTGCCCAGCCCTTAGGGTGATTTGTGCAACGGGCTAGCCGGTCTAAGTACGCCTGGTCAAAGATCTGTCTTAAATATCACATCACTGTTCTAAAAGAGTATAAAGTAATCTATGAAGTTAGACCATAAAGGCGTTATTGAACACCGATGTCGGGTAACGGCGTATTGTGAGAGATATTTATTACTGTTGCTAATGCCTCATAGGATTAGTCTATTTTTACGTTGACTTCAGTCATTCACTCATTAAATTAACAAAGGTTAGTTCATCATCAATGCAAAAAAAAAATGAATCGGCTGTGGTATCTAAAATCAGTTTCCCCAGTTAAGTTCTACCTCTTGAATTTTTCTCCCTTCTCATTCTCGTTAGCTCAAAATTTCGGGAGATGAACCGATAATTGGCGGAGGTTCTCTTTGTATGTCGTCATTAAAGTCCATCAGCGCTCAACATGGCTTTCCACATACACTCGACTGACAATCTAACCATCCTCATTACGTTTTCTAGGCCTTCCGTTAGATTACTTTTCAAAAGTAATTTATGTTAACACAAGTTTCAGCTATGGGAACGTACTAATACTGTAATACTGGAAGAAGATGGTCACGTAGGGAGAGGGTATGGGACGTACGTTCTGGATCTATCAGAGAGTTTTGGTTAGATTTTAGTCCTCTTTAAAAAATAACATAACTACCACGTTTGGTTGAGTTCAGTTGATTAATACCTTAAATATTCGATTTTGAGTGGAGCAGGGATTAATAGTAAGAAGTTTGTTAAATTGGAGGTGTAGTTGGTGCCTGAAAACGCCTATAGTCAATTCGTGCTCATACTAGACAATGAGTCTTGGATAACTTGGTCCGTAGCGTCCATACTTGTGACAGACGAACGGACAAACAGACATGACTAAATCAACTCGTCTCGTCAATCCATGAAGTTCGACATATATGTTATGTAGATATTCATATGTCTACAACAGGTTAATTCATGAAAAAGTCCCCGGCCTACCATAGTAATATAATTTTTTTTTTGGCAAAACTCATTTTTTTTATTCAACATAGTTCCCTTCAAAGGTGATACACTGATTATAGCGACCCTACAACTTTTCGATATCAATTTTGTAGTACGATTTGTCCTTTACTTCAAAATAGGCCTCAGCTTCGGCGACCACCTCTCATTCGACGAAAATTTCGCCCCAACGAGCATAGTTTTGAGACCTGAGAGCAGGAAACAATCACTGGGGTCCAGATCCAGAGAATACGGTGAATGCGGAAGTAATTACAAGCCCAATTCATGGATTTTTGCCAACGATTTCACTGACTTGTGACACGGTGCATTGTGTTGGTGAAACAGCACTTTCATTTTCTTCAAAAACAATATTTTATCAGCACGCGAAATTGATTTTTATCCATTTTTTCACAATAATAAAGGGTGATCCAAGTAGAGGTACTTTTTCCAATAGCCTTTTTTTGACATATCACGCGTAAGTCGTTTCAAACTGTCATTTTAGTTTTCGGCGCCGTTCGCAGCAATTCGGACTCCCGTATGGAACGACTTGGCGCATTTTACTTCGAGATCTTTCATTGAAAGCGTACAAAATATAGCTTCTGCAAGAACTGAAGCCGCTCGACCTTTCCAAGTGACATCGATTCACTCTATGGGCTCTTGAAAAGTTCCGAGAAGATCCGATGCTTTCAAGTAAAATTTTGTTCAGCGATGAGGCTCATTCGGGCTCAACTGGTATGTAAACGGGCAAAATTGCCGCAATTGGAACGAAGAGCAACCTGAAGAGATTCAAGAGGTATTATTTCATCCAGAAAAAACAACGCTTTGGTGTGGTTTGTGGGCCGGTGGAATCATTGGTCCACATTTTTTCAAAAATGATGCCGGTGAGATCGTAACCGTCAATAGCGACCGTTATCGCACCATGATAACCGACTTGATTTAATACCTGAAATTTGGTTTCAACAAGACGGCGCTACTTCCCACACATCGCATCAATCAATGGATTTATTGAAAGAACACTTCGGTGAGCAGATAATTTCACGTTTTGGGCCGGTCGATTGGCCACCAATATCGTGTGATATCACACCGTTAGACTTTTTCCTGTGGGGATATGTAAAGTCTAAAGTCTATGTGGACAATTCCGCTTCGATTCAGGTCTTGGAACAAAACATCATGCGTGTCATTCGCCAATTACCACTCGAAATGCTGGAACGAGTCGAAAATTGGACTCAATGGATGGACCATCTGAGACGTAGCCGCGACCAACATTTTAAAGAGATAATCTTCAAAAAATAAATGCCAAAGAATGTTCTTTTGAATGATATTTGATATTGAATTTTCTGTGTTTTTCTTTCTTTAAAAAAGTAGAAAACCTCGAAATGGATCACCCGTTGGTTCTTGTAGCGCCATCTATGTGTCAGGCCGGGGACTTTCCAATTGACATGTTATCTACTTATTTTATGCCGTTACATACTGCCGTTAGCTGAACAAACCTAATTCGAGTATAGTATGTATACATTGTACAGAAACAGAATAAATCAACTAGTTAGCTTTATCGCAATTCTGATTAATAAGACTCTGATGAAAGTAAAGATTAAAAATTTCAACAAAACAAAAAACTTTGAAATTAATTTAATAATTTGAAATAAATTAATAATTTGAATTGAATTCAAAAGAAAGGTTTCATATGTTCATCGTAATTAATTGCTTTTCGCTAATACAACTATCACACAGTATTTTCTAATTTTTTGTTTAATTAATAAAAAAGCATTGTTTTTCGAAAATTATGTACGAAAAGTGTTTCATAAAATTATCTCATCTAATCAAATTTAAATTAGTTTCTCAAGAAAAAATAAAATATTCGATGTTAAAATTAAATTACTGTTAATGTGGAAACAAAACAGATAATAATTACATCAATTAAAATTAAACAACAATACAACAAATAGCCACACCTGTCTGCTTGGGTGTTAAAATGTTTAAGCTATTTTCCCATAACTAATGCAATACGAAAGCAATTCGTCTTCGCGCAAATTTTTTTTCATTATTTTAGAAAGAAAAAATTAGGAAAAAAATGTCAAGAAAAAGCCACATTCATTCACATACACAATATATGGTAGTCATCATCATCATCATCATCGTCATCGTCATGTAGTCACCCCGTCATTCGTCAGTTGTTGTAATGGATCATTAAATCACAGCAGTGAGTGCTGCAATTTAAAGCATCAGTGGCAACAACACTTATAAACGGACAAATGAACGATTGTGTAGATGTGTGTGAATCTATTTACTACAAGTTGCCTGTTGTTGTAATATCAATGAAGAAGCAAAAAAGAGACGAAATAGACGTTTTAAATGGCAGGCAAATGAGGAGAGGAATCTCTTTAAACAGCTACCAACCACTTCATTTCACTTTGTTAGACACAGTTGGATAAACACGCGATCATTTGCATAAACTAGCGGCGGCTCACCCATGTACTCGTAAAATATTTGTACAGTAGAGGGTAAAAGCATTGGTCCGTGCAGCAGCAAGTTGTACGAGTATTTGTTGGAGTGCAATAGTTATGCGTGCGTAGCGTGCCTGTTGGCCCATTCGCCTATTGACCCATTCAGTCGTTGATTCATTCATCCATTTAGACAGATCGGACAGACAATTAAGGCTTTTTTTTTGCTTACTAAAAGAGCTGCAGTTTTCAGTGCTTTTTGTTACAATCTTAAGCGATTTGTAATCTCTTGAAAATACGTCACCACAATCCGCTAAGTTTTTAATTTAAATAATTACACGAATAATTGTATTTGTAATTTTGCATAACTTAAAAAATTATTTACATATGTATGCGTTGTATATACAATCAATTGATGAGCAAAATCTGAAGTAACCCAACAAGCTTTTAAGTGGTATGTAATAAAATCGCTACACACAAAATCCTAAAATAGATTATCCCTACAGACATAATCCAAACGCCACCAAAACCAGTTCAGACATATTCCAGACCCACTCAGAAACCGACAAATTATAATCCAAATACGACACAATCCAGAAAAGAAAATCTCGTCAAATAACCTCGACAGAGTTGGAAATAATTTTTATATTTTTGTTGAGATTACTTATCTTCTATGTTTTGCACTCAAAAATTATGCCTAAAAATACCCATAGATGTAGTGTAAATGCGTTTAAATAAATTTTTTAAGAATATATTCTCATATGAAATATTTTTAATGGCAAAAACTGAACTTTTTGCATTTTAAAGTTTGGAAATTCTTGTAAGTATTTTGGTTTGACCTCAATTTTAGGTTAAAGTGAGAAAGAACTCTAGTATAACAGTTTACACTGGTAAACATTGCTTTTGCTACACGGAATTTAGGATGATTTTTGTTTATGTCAGTATACCCTCAATAAAAATGTGTATTTTGTTTCAATCACATCCTGGTTTTTTTTAGACACGCACATATTCACTTCTTACCATATATACGTTCCTTTCTTTGAATAACTTCATTTAGACGACTGTTTAACTATTGCATTCAATTAACCCACGTCATATTTGCGTTAATTACTTCGTAAGTATGCCACGAAAGTGCTCTAACGACTTCGACTGTTTCATTTATGTGTGTTGGAGAGTAGACTTTTATATTTCAGCGATGAAATTTCACATCATTAATTGAACAGTGCTATTTAGATTATTTTGGAATTTCTGTGAGGAATCAAGATAAATTTTGGGTTCCACATAAATGCTTCGTAACGTGTATGAGACTTCTATTATGTTCTATAACAATGATTTGGACGGAACCAAAGGATCACTAAGTGATTATTACTTTTGTTTGACCCAAGAAAAATATCAAAACCAAGTCCGAACACACTATACACTATTCGAATATGTCTTTGGTCAAAAGAGCCTCCATTCTAAATACTGCCGACCTGCCTGTGCCAAAATCTCCAAATCGCTCAGAAAAGCCGGATTCTAGTGATGAATTTGTCCAAAGACAGCACGAAACGGTATCTCAGGGTTTAGATCCTAGTTATTAAGGGGATATTATAGTCTAGAGGCCCGAATTTCGAGCGTTTTTTTGGCAATTGATAAAAAAAGCATTTGAGATTTTTACTATCCGTTTTTTTTTATCATTTGTTTATTTTTATTTCAAGAGTACACAAAATTAATTTTAAAAAAATTTTTTTGGATTGTTTAATACGGCCTGTAATTGTTTTTGGTTATAAGTAAATGAGCTGTATTCAAAGGCCTATTTTTGTAAGAAAAATTGTTTTTAATAGAATATTTTGTTATACAACATAGAAAAATTGTTGAAGTGACAGCTGTTTCGGAGATCACCACATCTCCTCATCAGACTTCTTTTACCAGGAATCGAACCGACGGATTCTGGCATCACAGGCGCGTGCTCTAACAACTGAGCCAACGTCTGCCATGTAATCTGTTGTATTATTCAATTTTTTTACTAACCAACAACTATTAAGTGCGCTAATATTTAGCCGCTATTTTTACTTAATGTTGTGTTAGCGAGTATTTTGCAAGCCTGCATACATTCAGACATTAATAGTCCGAAAAATGTATATAAGTAGGATTGCTTGTCGAGCTCTTTTACTTATAACCAAAAAAAAAAATTAAAAATTTTTTTTATGGAGTTATGAGTCCCTAAAGTAGAGAGGAAAAAAATGATATGTCCTCGTCGCCATGATTTCTACTCTTGTGGCCATCTGAAAAATAAAAAAATGATTGATTCTTAATTAGTACGAATGTCGCTATCTCAACAACCTGCAAAGCTGGGAAAAAAATTTTTCATAAAATGGCGGCTGCTCAAAAATAAATGTAGATTTTTTCACTAATTTTTTAACTGTGTCGAATTTTTTAAAAATATTACAAATTCCAAATTTGTTGGTTAATGCGATAGAGAGATATTTAAAGAATATTCATGCCAAATTACAAGTAAATCGGCTGATTAGAACTTGAGGTGTTTGGTTACTGCATAGAAAAAAGTAATTTCGAGAAAAACGCGTTTAAAGTTCCACGTAAGGGCCGAGCCGATGTGGATGCCGCGTGAGAAAAATACCTGTATCTCCGAAAATAATTTGAATTTTGAAAAATCCTCTTACAGATGTATTTTTAAATAGTTAAACTTTAAAAATATGCAAAAAAAAAAATTTTACAAAATTCTAGACTAGAATACACCCTTAGGGGAAATGAAGTCCATGAATTCTAGCAGATTATTTTTAGATTTTTGAATTAGAAGGAACCTCCAAAAGCCAAATATTCACGAAAATCCTAAGAATTTATTGTAAGTTAAGCAAAAAAAAAATTTTAAGCTGTAATTTTTGCATTTTTTCTGAAAAAAGGGGTTTTTATGTCACATTACCTGCTGTGTACATATTTTTTCATTGTTGTTTGTATTCGATTGCTCTAATACATTCAAAGCTTAATAAAAGTTTTCATGGGGACAAGAAAAGTTTTAATTTTGTTGACTTGTGTTACTAACTCTAAAACATTTTGTATGCGGTAGTTATTAGGTTTCTTAACTTGAGAAAAATATATTTTTTCAACCTAAACTCAAGTGATATAGAAGAAACTTCTAAAGTTTCAGAAACATTGGAGAGGTTGACATTCTCTGCCACGGGATGTCCGCATTTAGAAGAAAAAATTTCTACACTTAACTAATTTCAAATTTCAGCTTTAAAATATTTTTTTTAATCTATTTAAATTCAATATTTTATTATACTCGGGAATAATATTTAATATCAAATTGAGAATTATAAATTTCTCAAACTGTGAGGAAACATTTTTTCAATGTTTATTGGGTAGAGATGAGCAAGCAGACAATGGCAAGAGCTAGTAGCAAGCGACAGTGGCAACGTTGTCAGTTGACGACTTGTTTACGCGCTGGCCAACACGAATGCGGATATATTTTCAATTGGACGACGCTTACAGTTGCAATTGCACTTTCTAACCACTTTCAATCATTTCAATTTTTTGTTTTAAGCGAAACTACTCACTAAGTGGTATTATTAATAAATTTTAACTTAAACATTATGGCAATCACGGTTGGTACTCGTAGTTGATGGTTGGTTGGTAGCATTGCGCTGTGCGACGTTGCGACATTTCATACATAATCTTCTCTTCTTCATCATCATCATCATTCATTTTAAAATAATTGTAGTTGTTTTAACATTTTTTTTTGCGTATTACATACGTATGCGTTTAGTTACAACTCCTCACGCTGTTTCGCACATAAAATAGCCAAGTGTACATACATTTTAGCATCTCCATTTACGATACTTGCCTTTATGTAACCACCATAGAAGAGTTGAATTTTGGAATATGGACGCTAGCGACATGATTTATACTAATGAGAATATACTCTTTTTTTGCCACTCTATACGAATTAGGTAATTTGGTGATAATTGAATCTTTTGTATTTTGTTGTTGTATATACCAGTATTAACTCAGGCAGATTTTGAGATACAAATTGTTTTGTTTTGCATTTTGGCGCGAACAATTTTCTGAAATGTTAGACCCCATTAGAATTATGTAAAAAAAAAAAATTTTTTTTTGTTTTTTTTTGTTATTTCGGACCAAATGTAACGGTAATTTTGAAAAGTAAGGAAATCGCGATAATTCAATAAGTAAAATGCTCAATTAAAGCCATATTTGTTAGGAACGATCAATTTAAATGTAAAAATTTGCGTGATAGTAAACATTTCTTGTGGGCGTGGCACCATGCACTTTTCGATAAAAAAATTTTTCTCACGTACAGAATTCCATAAAATTTTATTCTTATAATTCCCATGATCTCGTATGTACAGGAATTGAATATAGTCTTAATCTGACACTTTTCCTATATAACGGAATTTTACTCTTCCACCCCAGCTTGAATCAATATTAACGTGGAAGGTCATGGGCTCGTGTCCTCACAAAACCAACATTCAAAATTTTATAGGACAATTGGAAAGTTTTAGTTAGCCCAAAAGGTGCGTGTATAAATTTGACAGCTGTCGGATCATTAGTTTGTGAATTATAGCATTTTAAGTGATGCAACTTGTTATTGTTAAAAAAATGGATAAAAAGGAATGATAAAATATTGCTTTCTGAATGAAAAAATACAGTCGGAGCAAAAACTTAGCTTGATGACAACTTTCCGTACACTATTCCAGGAAAATCAACCATCAATAATTGGTATGCTAAGCTTAGACGTGGTGAAATGAACACCGAGACGGTGAACGCAGTAGACGCCCAAAAGAGGTTTTTACCGACAAAAACATCAAAAAATCCATAAAATGATTTTGAATGACCGTAAATTAAATGGAATAGCAGGCACTCTAAAAGTATCAACTGAACGTGCATATACTTATAATATCATTCTCGAATATTTGGGTATGAAAAAGTTTTGTGCAAAGTGGGTGTCGAGAGAGCTCACTTTCGACCAAAAACAATGACGATTTTATGATTCGCAGCAGTGCGAATAAACCCGAGTTTTTACATTAATATGTGACTAAGTATGAAACATGGCTCCATCGCTTCACTCAGAAGTCCAATCAACAGTCATTCGAGTGCACTGCAGACGATAAAACCGCTCTGTTGGCTGTCAAGGTTATATCCTCTGTATTTTGGGATGCGCATGGAATAATTTTCATTAACTACCTTGAAAAAGGAAGGACCATCAACAGCGACTAGAACATAGCGTTATTGGACCGTTTGAAGGACGAACTCGCCGAAAAACAACCGCATTTGAAGAAAGAGAAAGTTACGTTTCACCAAGACAATGCACCATGTCACAAATCCGTGAAATCGATGACAAAAAGCTATGAATTGGGCTTCGAATTACTTCCGCATCCACCGTATTCTCCAGATCTGGACGCCAGTGACTGTTTCCTGTTCTCAAATCTCAAAAGAATTCTCGCTGTGTAAATCGCCGAAACTCAGGCCTATTTTAAAGCAAAGGGAAAAAATGGTATCGAAAAGTTGGAGGGTCGCAATAATCAGTGTATCACCTTCGAGGTGAACTATTTTGAAAAAAAAAAAAAATTTTTTTGCCAAAAAAAATGTTTTTTAATATGGTCGGCCAGGGACTTTTCAATTGACCTGTTGCTCTGGCTACACACACAGTGAAGAAAGATCTCGGACGAAAATCACTTCAACGGTTACAAAGCGCGAATTTTATAAGACCTACCCAAAATGGTTGACATATTTCCAGAAATAAATCTAACTCTTTAGTCTTCCTTATTTATTTATTCTATCTATTGTTTCCGATCTTTGGTTTGAAGCATATTTGATCACATCGATATACCAAATGGTCTGCGGGATTTCAAACACCTGTTCCGTCCAACAAAAAATTTGAAAGAACAAATTTGTTAATGCTAGTGCAATGGGTGAACAA
This sequence comes from Neoceratitis asiatica, assembly GCA_030068015.2. NCBI lineage: Eukaryota > Metazoa > Arthropoda > Insecta > Diptera > Tephritidae > Neoceratitis > Neoceratitis asiatica. The sequence continues at coordinate 43,708,700 of CM061528.1, read as the reverse complement.
TTCACCTAATATGTCAAGAAAAGATATATTTTATCTAACAAAAAAAAAAATCACACAGAGCCAATTCTAGTGAGTAGAGCGAATGCCTTGAGGTAAAATTAAATTTACAACAAAAAAGTGTTAAGAAGTAACTTCGTTATTAGTTCCATCTGCACATTGAAGCTTGCTTACTCGATTTTATTCAATACGTCAGGGCTAACGTAATCTTTTTTTATGAGTTTGAAATGTTGAGCTCGCAGTGAATCTGGCCGGTCAATATACGATTATTTACATTTATTGGCATACTCAATTCCATTGCCTGCATCGCAATGACTTTGTCTGTGACAGTCACTAAGATCATACACTCTTTTATGAGCTCGGCGATTATCCTTTGTTTAAAGAGGTGAAAAAATAGTTATGAACGATCTATGAAACACAATTAGAAAAATCGCAGAGAATGTTGGCATATCGATTGGATCATGCCATGAAATTTTTTTCCAAAACCGAAAATGGCTCGACAAACGCCGGTCGGACGGAAAGGTTATGCTCACTGTGTTCTTTGATTTTTTTTTGGCATATTGCATTATGAATTTCTGTCAACAGGTCAAACGTTTAATAAGGTGTACTATCTTCGAATTCAATGCCGTTTGCGTGAACTGATCCGAAAAAAAACCGGATTAATGGATTTTTCATCGTGATGATGAGCCTGCTCATTGCGTGTTTGTGAATTTTTTTTGAGGCAAAAAACGGTACTGTAAGGATGACACATATTAGCCATAGAGATGGCCCGTGTGACTGTCTTATTTCCAAAAATAAAGAGGATCTTAAAGTGCCGACATCCATAGATGACATTAAAAACGCATCGCTGAAAAAACTAAAGCCTATCTCCAAGGCTGAATTTGAGAAGTGTTTCGGCGTATTTTGAAGGTGAAAACATCAATGTAGACCAATAAATAAATATACTTTTTGTTTAAGGGCTTAGGCCACTCTAGAGGGCCACAAAATAGGCCTTTTTGAGATTCTTTTTTCGGGAAAACTATTAAATAAATCTGATTTTTGACAAAAGGCATTTATTATACATATAATTAACTGCTTATAACTATTTTTTAAGAAAAATTAATCTAAAAATGGCGGCTATAGAGCGTTCCCTCTAGAATGTCTCCATTTTTTCGGGAACCACGGCCGGACACACAGCTTCTGGAATTTTTATTTTTATTTTAATAAGTTGTTGAACGCTTTCTACTTGTAAATAGCAATAGCTACCGAAGTACATAGGATTTTTTCAATATATGCATTTTTGACAAAATGGCGGGTCTCTATAGGAAAAAGTAACAATTTGGCCTAAAAAATTGTTGGAAATTTGTTAATAAAAAAAAAACTATGCAAGATAAAAAAAATTCCTACGTACTTCTGTAGATAATGTATTTCTGAAGACGTTGTCAAAATTTCAAGTGAATCGGTTGAAAATTGTTTGAGTTATGTTTCGGTCAACTTGAAAAAAATAGTATTGAGATAAACGCGTTTAAAGTTTTGAGTATGCCTTACTGACTGAAACAGACGCTTCAACCAGAGCACACATTTGAAAGAAGAAGAAAATCCATTTTCCGAAAATTCTAGAAAATTCCCTTTATTCTTTGAATACCCCATATATCACGGCGTATGCGTAACTCAAAGCGACACAACGCGAAAGATTTTTTATTAAACACGGTTTCATAATCCAACAAGATTCTATGTATTTGATGAAACCAAAGGCAAATGAATATTTACACCTGCCATAACAAAACCCCGACAATTTTCTTCGTTAGATCCGGTTTTTTTCTGCGAATTTAAAATTTAAGCAGCCTGTGTACAGGAAAACAGTAATAAAACTAAATATAGGGTGTTTTTTATAGAGGTATAGAACTTTAAGTTGGCATTACTTTTCAAGATGGCGACCGATTTAACAGCTGTCAAGTGATTTATTCTCAGTTTGGTTTGGCAATTCATCATGAATAGACTCACGCCTGAACAACGCTTGCAAATAGTGCAATTTTATTTCGAAAATAATGGTTCTGTGCGGAAAACGTATCGCGCACTACGTCCATTTTAGCGATGTTTAGCGATGAAGCGCACTTCTGGTTGAATGGCTACGTCAACAAACAAAACTGCCGCATTTGGAGTGGATGGAGGTAATCCTCAAGTGTATGTTGAAACACCGTTACATCCAGAAAAACTGACTGTTTGGTGCGCTTTATGGGCTGGTGGAATCATTGGTCCGTATCATTGGAATTGCCAAACCAAACTGAGAATAAATCACTTGACAGCTGTTAAATCGGTCGCCATCTTGAAAAGTAATGCCAACTTAAAGTTCTATACCTCTATAAAAAACACCCTATACCATAATGGAATTCTTCTGGTTTCGTATTGTTGTTTGGGTCGAGGATATTAATATTTCATGTTTATTTTTACCAAAAACTCGGGATAGGTGACACTTTCATACAATTTTTCATATATATACTTCTAGTGTCTCTTTAAAAAGTAGTGTCTTTACTGTTTTTAAGACTGAGTAGGTCATTTTTGCTGTCTGTTTTATTTTAATTCTCATGTTCAGAATTTTTTTATTTAGTTATTTATGTATTGTTTACAAAAATTTAACTAACTGTCACATAATTTAATACTTTAAATACGAAATTCAGAAAAATATAAAATAAATATTTTCTAAATATGAAAGTTAATAATCATAATAATAAAGGGGTTTCCAATAGGGATGATATGATTTTTAAGTGTCGTTTTGGTCATTTTTTAATATGTCATGATCTGATTTTTTTCATTGTACACGCAAGGGCAACGTTTACAAATTATTCAATATTATTATCAAAATAGTCGTCGTGCATTTTAGATATTTTAAGAAAATCATCTTCTTCGATGAGGCTCACTTTCATCTGAGTTGTGCGGTAAATAAACAAAACTCTCGAATCTGGTGCGAAGAAAATCCACAAATTATTCATGAACAACCATTACATTCACCAAAATTGACAGTATGGTGTGGCTTTTGGTCTGGCGGAATCATTGGTCCGTACTTCTGTCGAAATGAAGCTGGTTACACCGTTACTGTCAATGGAGAGCGTTATAGGTCGATGATAACCACCTTTTTATGGCCACAATTGTAAGAAGTTGATCTTAACAACATCTGGTTCCAACAACGCGGGGCTACGTGTCACACAGCACGTGCAACAACCGAATTATTGCGAGAAAGGTTTGGAAATTCGATTATTTCAAGAAATTGTGGCATTGATTGGCCTCCAAGAAGTTGTGATTTAACACCATTAGACTACTTCTTGTGGAGTTTTTTGAAGTCATTGCTCTTTAGCAATAAACCAAACTCTCTTCAAGCTTTAAAAATCAATATTGAATGATCTGTTCATGACATACGACTTGATTTAGTGGAAAAAGTGCTCAAAAATTAGGCTCATAGAAGATGATCATGCGTTTCTGCAAAAGAAGTCGTGGAGGCCATTCAAATGATGTTATATTCAGAACTTCCTTAACTGTTAGTGTTTCTTTTTTTTTTTTTTGTAAGGAAATCATATTACTCTTTTTGGAAATCCCCTATACTTGTATATCAAATTTGAAATATTCTAAAGAATTTTTGCCTGTATTCATTCAACTCACCTGTGATAAGTAAATATCCGAATAGGATGAACAATATAGCTGTGAATTTATACATTTCCATAGTGTCAAAGTTTCACTTTTAATACACGAAATGTCTTCAAAAGAAATACGAAATATTGGCGGTCACTACAATACACAAAACAAACGATCTCTTACAGTACAAAAAAAATGAGAAAATTAACAAATTAATCGAACGCAAATGCAATAAAATTAATGTCAATTGTATTTAGCTAGTATATATTTGTATGTGCGCTTTTTATTTTTTGATTTTCGTATTCATTACAATATAAAGAAAGTCAGAGAATTAGGTTAATGTGACACAATTACAGTCACATATGTATACAAGTATATGTATGTATGTTGAACGGGTGACAAATTGAAGTGGACACAAATGAATACAATGAGAAACAAAGCGAAAAAAAAGGAAAAAAAAAATCAGCATATATGTATGCATGTATGAATGTTTTTTTTTTATATGTGTGAACAACACTTGAAAGGTTATGCAATATTCGGGTTGTGGTCAAACGTGATATTTTACTGTTGTTACTGGTAGCTGTTGCACGGTAATTATTGTTTTTGTTCTTGTTGTTGTTATCGTTGTAGCTGAAAGCAGTCAAATGAAGTGTGTGCGTGTGTGCGTGTGTGTGTCACTGATTTGTAGTTGCTGTTGAGGTAGGACACAATTCCAAAAAATTCACATAGGCACACATATGCCAACAAACACGTGCGCGAAAATCACATTCTCACAAAAAAAAATACCGCAAGACACATGCCCAGTTAACAATACAGCAACAACGCGCGGCGCTTTGCTGCGAGGTGACGCGAATGTTGGTTGAGGTTGTTGCTGGCGTCGACGCAATTTTTGTTTTTGCTTCACGTCGCCAATTACAGAGGCGTTGCGCATGCGCAATTGTTTGTGTGTATGTAAAAATTTAGGTATGCACTCGTATATGCAATGCGAACAGGTTTCACGATATTTCACTTGTTTACTTTACAATATATACGTTGTTGTTGTTGCATACGCGTTTGTTGCTTTTCATTTGATTTTATTTTTCGTTTCTTTGAGCTGTGAATTATGTTGCTTTGTTGTATTAATAAAAGTTGTGGGTAGAGTGCGAAACTTTTTTTTAATTTTTTTTTATTTATACAATACGCGACAATTTTTATTGTTACAATGAAAATTTGTATTGCTTTGCTGCTCTGATGATGTCTGTTTATTTTATTTTACATATATACATAAATTGAAAATGAATTTTTGTTATTGATTTTGAATGAAATTCTTAAAAATTGTTTGATTTAATTTTTTTAGCTGTTTTTTTCCTAAATCCATACAATGCGTTTTCCTAAGTAGGATGATGCATTTCAAACCTGATTAGTTTTAAATAATTTTGTGGCGATTTTTCATTTAGATTGAGATGGGCCTCTCATAAAAATCAACCGCGAAACTTTCTAACTAATCTGAAGTATGTGAGAAGTGACCTCGAACAACAATATTTATGAATCACCTAAGGAGTGATCTCTTACTTACTGTAACAGTAATCTGTACTTACTGTAATTTATTTAATTTATTTTGTTTTATTTTATTTTATTTTACTTTATATTTATATTGACTATATTTTGTTTTATTTTTTCGTTTTTTTATTTCATTGCATCTTATTTTATTTTTTTCATATTTGATTCTTTTACATTTTATTATGTTTCTTAAATTTTATTTTATTTTACTCTTTTTTATTTAATTTATTTTGATGAATATTGGAACGAGTTCCCGTCGTCCCTTGTCAAATTTGGTTTGGAGACAACCCGGTTTCGGCGTTCTGCCATCTTCAGTGTCGTTGATCGTTCTCGAGAATATTCATCAACTTTTCACCCTGTCGGAGAATCAACTGAACAAAACCAATTAATTTATTTTGCTTTATTTATTTTTTTCTATATTATTTTGTTGTAATTCTATTTTAATTTTTTTATTTTATTTTATTTAATTCTTTATTTTATTTAACTTTTTCTTTTACTTTATAACTTTTTATAATTTTTATATGCTTTTTTTATTCTGTTTCTTTTTTATATTTTTAATCTTTTATATTTGATCTTACTCTAATTTATATTTATTTTGTTTTATTTTATTTTATTTCACTCTATTTTATTTTATTTATTTTGTTTTATTCCGATTTGTTTTATTTTATTTTTATTTCATTTTATTTTTGCTTATATCTATATCATTTGACTATATTTTGTTTTATTCTGTCTTCTTTTATTATGATGTTTTTTGTAATTTTTTTATTTCATTAATTTTTTAATTTTACTTTATAATTTTTTTTTTGTTTTTTTTTTGTTTCTTAAATTTTATTTTATTTTACTCTTTTCTATTTAATTTATTTTGCGTTATTTGTTTTTATTTTATATTATTTAATATTTTATATATTTTTTTTTTGTAATTTTCATTTAATTAAATTTTATATATAATTAACTTTTTATTTTATTTTATAACTTTTTATATTTTTTATTTTGTGTTTTATTTTTTATTATATTCTCTTTCTTTTTTTTATATATTCTTTATCTTATTTTATTTTATAGTATTCTATTTAATTTAATTTATTTTGGTTTTTATTTTTTATTTAATTTAATTTTTTTATTTTATTTTATAATGTTTTATATTTTATTATTATGCTTTATTTTTTATTTATATCATTTTATTGCATATTTTATTTTATTTTATTTATTTTATTGTTTTCATTTTTTTTTTACTTGTTTTTATTTTATTTTATTGTTTTGATTTTGGTCTCATTGCATTTATTCTTTGCCTATATTTACTGTACCGTTCATTTAATAACACTTGAGCTATCTTTTTCAATGGCACCACATAAAACGCAAAGTGTAATTGTAAGAGATCTCATATTTCAAAGGCTGTCTGACGGTGTTTTAAGTATTTATTATGTTTTGTATTCCTTTTTTATTTATTTTTCAAACACTATGCTATTGCACTGTGCTTTTGTGACCTACACACATATTTTTGGTGTTTTTAATAACATTAATTTACAGTAAATCGAATCGTATTTACAGTTACCAAAATTTTCAAAATCCTCAGTTTTTTTTTTTGCATTCAGCCACCAATTATCAGCTTCATTAGAGCATACAAAAAATAATAATTATAATAACGAAAACATATTTTCTTTGCTAATTGCGATTTTGCAGAAAATGTGGTAAATGAAAAACAAAAAGTCACACGCTCATTAAAACAGCTAAAAAGCAACAACAACATCAACAGCAACAACAACAAGCTCATGTCACGAACTGGCTTAGCAAGCTGGCTGTTGTCTGCTGCAATATATGTTTTTGGATGAGATTTGCGCATGCTCACCATGGATTTTAATGCTATGATAGGTGCGCAGGCGCATGTGCAAAATTAAAAGATTAAAAAAATATAATAATGATTAACAAATTTTATAAATTACTTAAGTTTTAAAATTATTTTTAATATCGAGTTCAAGAAAATTTTAGATCCTTTTAACATATTTCTTTTATATATATCTAATAGAAAATATTCAAAACCTTTTGAATAATAAATACTGTAAGTTTTTTAATAGAAGATAATTTATATTTTTTTAATTTTTTTTTTTTATTAAGCTCCACTTTTTATTTATATATTTTTATTCTTCGTCAAAATTTTATTTAGCTTAACTCTTCACTTTTGAATATATTTAATTTAATTTCAATTACTTTACATTTGTTTATAAAACTTTAAATTTTTTTCTGGTTTTCTAAATTTTATATTTTATTTTATTTTGTTTCCATTTATTTAGTTTTATATATTTTTATTTTTTATTTTTCTTTAATTTATTTTATTCTTTATTAATAAATTTCATTTTATTTTATTTCACGAAATTATTTTACATTTTTGTTTTCTACTTTATTTTTAACTTTTTTTCCACTTTTCACTTTTGTTGATTGAAGTAAAATTCATTTGCGAAAAATACAGTTAAATGACCGCATTAGAGAATTGCGTTTGCTTGCACATTACATAAATTTCACGTAGCAGGGAATTTACGATTGCCTAATATTTTTGTAAATTTTCGTTGTAAATTTGCGAACAAGCAGGCAGGCGCCCAGTTTTCCGCGTTTGTCCCCACGGCGGCAAGCAAATTCGAGTTAGACTCGCTTAAAGAGTTGCGCGCATGCGTGCCATTAATGGACAATATTTCACATACGCAACGCCTTTTTAAATTTTTAGGTCAAATAGGCGAAATAATTGATAGAAAATATTCGCACTAGACAGAAAACTGCTATAATTGTGCGCAATTTGAAATATTATTTCTTCTTAACAAATTTTAAATCTCTTATTTATCGATTTTTATGCGAAACATATAAATGATTTGTTTTAATTAATATATAGTTTATGTTAGTCGTACCGAATTTTCAACTCAAGTATCTCTCCGTTTTACCGTTCAAACCCCAACGACTGCCATTCTCAAACTGAATTCTCCACTTGAAAAGTTTTAAGCGCTAAACAATACACAGCCTCACCTAGATGTGTGTGTGTGTGTGTGTGCGTGTGTGCAGATGTTGCCACTTTACTACAACCAGCATATTGTAGACTAGAGATGCAACGCAGCTTAATTTAGCGGTATTGAATTCATGTTTGAAACTTCTCTTAACGGTACGGTTGTACCAACCTTTCGGAACTGAATCAGAGTTTATCTCTTCGGGAACGTCTCAAGAGGTGGGTGGTTCACCGAGCGACAAGAAAGCTACCGAAGGGAATATATTGACTTCGGACACTGAGAACGAGTTAGAAAGTTAATTTTATAATTTTCAGAATTGATTCCATCTAGAATTCTCTTCATGCTAGTGAGGTCTTTAGAGGGAACCAGTTCATAATCACCTTTATACTCCAATTTTTATCGATACGGGTGTTAAGTGAATCTCTTCATCAGAACGAAGTGCAATCGCAGCCTTTAAATAAGCTTTTGATGAACGGTGTCGATTCTTAAAAACAAATACCATATCTTTATCTTTTTGTCAGAGAGATAATATCACTACTAAACTAACTAAATAACTTGAGAAACATGCCAGACGCTCTAACCACCAAATTATAGTGATTCCGAATAGTTCAGTGAGGAAATTACAAGAGCCAGAATCCTTTTAAATTATTCGTATAAAATCAATCGAAAATTTTGAGCTCTCGAAACCGAACTTGAAACTCCGTTACAGCTCTACTGAGCACCAAAAAACTCATTGCATGCCCTGAGCAGTAACCATGAGACAGGCACAGCAGCAGCAGCAGCAGCAGCAACATCGGCCTCCGGTTGTGAGTCAGCACGCTAAATGAAGTACGAGTACCACTTACCTACTAGCAAAACTATTATTTTTGTAGCTGCTACTCTTGTCTGCCTGCCTGCCTACTTATTCATTGCTGCTCCTCTATGCCTACCGAGCGCTGATCGCTATTTATTGTTGACTGCTGGTTGCTTATACTTGCTTTCTACTTACTACTACTTTTTGTGTCCCAAAGCAAAATAAGTTGAGTTTTTTGGGCTGGTTTATTGGTTCGACGATCGGCGTTGATCGTGTTCGTGTACGAAAATGAACAAAAAATAAGCGCTTCGAGTGTGAAACGTTTTTATCGTTCACAATATATTCTTTAATATTTTATATTTCTTATTTTTTTATTATTTTTTGTTTTTGTTTTTTGGTTTCTATTATTTACAACTCTTTCATTATGGCGTTTATGCTTGTCGTTTTGATTATGGTTGTAGCTCCAACTGCAACTGCGACTGTGTGCTGGACTCTGTCTTCGGCCGTGCCTCCAAATTTGTTGTAGTTATTGGTTTTGTATTTACTAGTATTTTATTTATTTAATTTGTGGCTTAATTCTGGGAATGATTTGTGTGTATTTTCGCACATGAACAAATTCACACATACACATAGCCACTTACTGAATAAATAAAAAAAAGTTTCATACTGTGCAGCTGTTTCATTTTGTTAGATACTTATGTAATATTGCAATACTTGTTTTTTGGGCTATTAAAAATAAATAATCATATTTTAATCGGCACTCATTTGTGTCAGGAAGTACTTAAATTAAATTCAGTATTTTTATGGTGCCATTAAATTAATTAACTATTTGAGTTAAAATTTATATTAAATTTTCTTTCTTTTAATAATTTTAGCTATCACTTTTGATTGATATACAATTCAATATTTTGTTTATTATGTTTCATTTTGCTCGAACGGAAGTAAAAATTGCATGTAATGTTAATGTTTACCCACTTTCCGCCCAACCGCACGAGGGCGCTGTCCCCATGACGTACAGAACTTGTTTTGATTTTTCTTTAATACCGAGTCACAGTCAGTCAGGGCAGGGGTTTGTTTAGGGTCGAGATCTAAAAAAAGTTCAGCTACAGAACAAAAATTCATCAACTGATTTTAATAATAACTTAATTTAAATATAAAAAGTTATTTAATGAATAATTGAGAGTCGACAAAATAGTTTTCTGAATAATAAAAAACCGAGTCAAATGTGTCAAATGTGCTTCAATGAGAGTTGAAATCAAGTCACAAACAATGCAAAGAATCATTAAACTGCTTTGATCACCGTTTTACAAAAGCCAAGATGCCTTCGGCTTTACTGACTATCACACCAATGTGATGTGTGAAATTCAATTTATGGTCCATAGAAATCCCAGGTCAATAAAACGGTGAACCTGTTCCAAATTGTAGTTATCTATATTGTAAGTAGTCTTCTGTATGACTCTTCGGGAGGGACACATAACTTTATATATCTTACGATTTAGGGGCATCCGATTTATTTTACACTCTTCAGCCATGCTGTTTATGGCTGTTTGCAGTAAGATACCTTCATTGGCCGAAGTGTAAGATTTATAAAGTTTTACATCATTTAAAGTTTTGAAAATTTCATCTGAGAAGATATATCGTTTATAAATAGTGAAAACAGAGTCGGACCTAGATGGCTACCCTGAGGTACTCCTGGAGAAACATTAACGGTATCTGAAATGGAATTTTTAAACATTACTCCTTGAATTCGATCATACAGCTATGTGGAGATGCATTGTAAAAATTTTAGTTGGATACCTAGTAAGTCAAGTTTCTTGATTAGCAACGAGTGGTACACTTTGGCAAAAGCTTTGCTAAAGTCGGTATATATTACGTCAAGGCTGCTGATCTTTCTGAACGCATCGATGATATAAGAAGTGAACTCAAGTAAATTGATGGTTGTAGATTTTCCTTTAACAAATCCATGTTGGGAATTTGATATAAATGAAAAGATTGAATGAGTCAAATGATCAGTGATAAGTGATTCAAATAATTTAGGAATCGCAGAGAGTTTAGCTATACCTCGGGAATTTTCTATCAAAGATCTGTTTCCGTCTTTATGAAGTGGTGTTATAAAAGATTCTTTCCATACAGATAAAAATTATCTCTTTAAGTGATAAATTGAATGAGTCAAAGAAAATATACGGAGCACAATTTACAAGAAAGCAAGAAGGTATTTGGTCAGGACCATATGTGCATGACTTAAATAACTTATGAATATTTGTAATCTTATGTAAAGCACAAATATTCTGAAATATTTGATATAAGTGATCAAATGATCTGAAAATATATATATGTCTGGATATTAAGTCTACGTTTGCTATAACTTTTTAATTTTTTGCACCAAATTTTACGAAAAAATCATCAAAATCGAAAACATTTACGTCTATTCAATATTTCTCTTTAATTAATACTAGAACTGTAAAACTTCCAAAACATCGAAAAATTAAAATTCATGTAATAAAGGATTTCGCACATCATTTGAACATGGGTGAACTCTAATAATATTTATTCCAGAAAGCATTAATTTTTTCAGTTTTCCTTATTGATGGTGTAAGCATTATTTATCTGTTCCTTATTGTTAAACAATTTCTTCTTCTTCTATTTTTGTTAGGCGTAGGCACCGAGCCAAGTCTATAATAGAAGGCCAGTCGTTTCGTCTCTTAGTCGTTCGGCGCTAATGGGAGACACTAATTTAACCAAATCCCTTACCAGCTGATCTTTCCAAAGAAGTGAAAGCTTTCCTCTTCGTATAATTCCATCGGCGGTTACTGCATTGAAAGTTTTCGAAGCTGCTTGGGGACTTCATTTTGTTGAAACCAAAATATGGGAGGAATTTCAAATTTTATGATACTTCTACTTAGTCGTATTGTTTGATTTTCAAATAAGACGCTATTCCAAAAGTTCTTATAGATTCAGTGGTTTATTACCCTTCTGCTGTCAGTTTGAGCAAGCATTTTGCGTATATTTAGATTTTTATAACACTCAGTAGAACATTAAAGATATTTTTTTAAAGAGATATTTTCAGAAAAGAAGTTGAGTTTTAATTTGTATAAAAAATATTTATTTATTTCATAATGATCTCCATTTAGTCCTTGAAACAGTTCTGATCTGCCATTTTTTAAGTACTTACATCGATTTTTGCCTCCTCAACTGTGGAAAAATACCACATGTTCAAATTTTTGAACATGTGAAGCAAGGATCGAATCTAGTGGAGTTGTTTTTGGCCAAAACAAAATACGAGAAGCAATGATGATTGAACATTATTCTACTCAGAGTGCTGTCACTGTATACTACTGTCAACATTCATATGAAGTATTTTTGAACACTTAGTTTCATTTTTCATACAAAATATAACGCAAATTCTTTGATACATTTTTTTTTTTTTTTTTTTTTGATAGCAGAGTCATTGAATACGCAAACTACCTCTGGCTAGCTTTTATTCTTCTCAAAAACGAACTGAACAAAAACAAAACAAGAAGAAATTTGCTGAGACCAAAAGTTCATAAATAAAAATATTTTTACTCATTTTTGTGAGTATGATTCATAAAAATAATTAAATTTTTTTCTATTCAGATTCTTTTTAAAAGATAGATAAATTGCACGTTAAACCTTCAACTTCTTTTCTTTGGTACCAAATTCAAAAATTTCCGGGTACTTCCTCTTAAGTTATATTCAAACATACAGTGGCGGACAAAAGTCTACAAACATCGCCTGTATTCGTTGTGTAGAAAGTACAATCACTTTGTTGAAAAATGTAGGTATACAGTTTTATTTCAAATCCTTTTCTAATCACATGTATTAAAACAAATCCATTCTTTAATATGAATAAAATAATTATGGTGAAAAAACGCAAAAATATCCGTGACAAAGTCTACATACACCATGGGTTTACTAGCAGTTATGTCGATATGCTGTGTTGTTATGTTGTTTTACCATTTTTTAGCTGTGGCTTAAACGCATTAGCATCAACAATGGCTCTGTGAAGAGAAATATCCATTGACGTAAGAATCTTGGTTATTCAGTACAGAAAAGAGAAGAAATCGTATGGTGAAATTAAATTTTTTTTAAATTTAAGTGCACCAAAGGTACAGACCATTGTAAAAAAACTTTGAAAAACATTGATCCACCGAAAAAAAGCCGCGTGTTTGCCGCCCGTAGAAACAAACTCGAAGAGACATCAGCTTTATTCAGAAGGAAGTGAATGATGATCCTGAAGTTACTGCCCCAAAATTAGCCGAAAATATCGCACGCTTATCACGAAACTGTGTCCATTTAAGAATAATTCGAAGATTTCTGAACGATAACGGCTTCCACAGTAGAACGCCACGTAAAACCCCTTTCATTTCTGAAAAAAAAAATCGTAAACTTCGCTTGAAGTTCGCTAAAGCACATTTAGACAAGCGAATGCATTATGGAAGAGCAAAAGTTTGGAAAAAAAGAAAACATTGCACTTAACCCCAAAAATATAGTACCAACAGTGAAGCATGGTGGCGGCAAGGTAATGGTTTGGGGAGCGGTTGCGGCATCTGGAGTCGGAAAGCTTGTTTTTATTGAGGGTAATATGGATCGGTGGAAATATAAGTCATTGTTGGAAACTAATCTGAAGCCTTCGGTGAACAGTTAGGAGCTTGGCACAGGCTGGATGTTTGAACAGGATAACGATCCAAAGCACACGGTCCACATTGTTAAGGATTGTTTGTTTTATCATGATCCAAGGCAACTACACACACCACCTCAAAGCCCATATTTGAATGTTATTGAATATGTCTGGGAGTTTTTTGAGCGAAAAATTAGAAAAAATCAGATTTCCAGCTCAGCAATTCTTTCACAAGAATTAATGAAAATAATAAAATGAAATATTGCTGGCATACTTCTCAATCTTCAGTGTTGTTCGGTATTTTTTAATTTAATCGTGCATTAAATACACAAAAATGTACTGGTCCAAACGGATTAACTTCTGGTGAAGGTAAGTGACCTTGAAATGCAATTTTTCACTGGATTGCCAAATTCAAACTTATTCATACTTCAATAGATAATACATACACAATAAGTGAATGTTTTCAATATCTTCTATTTTATTTTCAAAAGTATATTTTTTACATAAGTATATATTCGCATGCCTTTCATTTTACAACACTCATATACATATTTATATTCTTTTTCCGTATATGGGACGATGCTCTCGTGTAAATACCGCTGATGTACCAGTGTCTATGATAAATGTGACGGTGACGGGGGCAAAGACATCTACCCATCAAACACAAGGTCGTCCGACGTGTGCACAGAACATACTTGCATTCATATGCTCATATCTCAGTGTATGTGTGTGTGTGTTCAAAGTGATGTCTATTGTGCCGCAATAACGACGAAACTGCATAATGCAATCTTATTGCACATACTCACACTTTAAGAGATGCACACAGCTAGCTGTCCCTGATGTGCGCGATGCACAATGCATGGCTGCAAGCTCACTGAGAGAATGTGTGACTACACACATGCGGAGATTGCAGGTATAAAACGTCTTTAAGCCACAGTCGCAGCGGCGATTGCAATCGCGTGTCTGACACGTCCGCCTCTACCTCTACTTCTCGAGCTAGCTGTGGCTCACTGCCTACTTGCATATCTAGCAATTTACAGTTTAAGTACGAATATGCTTGTAATGATGATGGTTACAAGGCGCTTGTTGTGAATGTCGCAAATCCGTGTGTTGTTTTTTTGGCGTAGGTTCTGTGTGAACCAGTGTGTCTGACAGTCAGCCATTTGGACGTTCCGACCATACTCAGCGAACAATTCACTTTAGTTCGTTTGATTTATTCTTCCTCCAGCTGTTGGGCAACACATTCTCACATACATATGTTATTTACGGCATTTTACAAGTTGTTACAATAATTAAATTTTTTATATATTTTTTTTTTTTTTTTTTTGGAATTTAATACGATTACATATATAACTACTCCTCACAACTTGGCATCAAAATGAGTAATCAGCCAAAAAAAAAAAGTAAAAAATAAAAAAGGCAGCCAAACAGCTGTTGCTGCTGCTTGAACTGAATTGAAGAAAAAAGTGTAAATGAAAGGATTTGAAATTGGCCGGTGCAAGGTGAATTCAAACTCTGATATTTCTATAAATTTTTGTATGTACGCGACATACAGCGCGGGTTACATGCAATCTATTCATCCATAGATGTGTAATTGCATGCTTTTATGTTGAGTTCAACTGTGTTGGATATTTGTGCATTAGTGTATGTATGTCATCGCTATAATTAATCATTTTAATTTTATAAACCATCATAGCTTTTGCTTCTTAATTAGTTTAATAGTCATATTCGGAGTTAATTAAGTTTCAGTTAGTTTTATTTCGTTTACTTCACGCACGTGGCATGAATCGTTTTCAATATTACTCAAAAAAAAAATTTTTTTTAATCGCTTAAGACTAAAAATAAAGGAAATTAAGTTGTTTTTAGGTAAGTAAATAAATAAGCGATAAGGTAAGTAAATAAACAGCTGGTCAGAAGTGATTCTCGGTTGGATTACAAGGCTGATTTTTTTTTTTGATCCATGCTTGTGCGTGTAATCAGTTAAGCAGTTGGAGAGTTCGTCTACATATTGTATAAATTAAAGGAACTTGTGAATAAATATCGTTTGAAATAAGTAAAGCGACAGGTAAGGATGATCCCTTTTGAGGTTCCCTACTTTTTTTAAAAATAAAGCACAGATAATTCAAATCTAATGGGGAATTTTTATAATCATTCGGAAAAAACATGTTTGGCATTTGTTTTTTGAAGATTATCTCTTTCAAATGATGGCCGCAGCTACGTCTCAGATGGTCCATCCGTTAAGTCCAATTTTCGATGACTCGTTAAGGCTTTTCGACTGGTAACTGGCGAATGACACGTGTGATGCTTTGCTCCAAGACCTGAATCGAAGCGGAATTGTCCGCATAGACTTTAGACCCTACATATCCCCACAGGAAAAAGTCTAACGGTGTGATATCACACGATTTTGGTGGTCAATCGACCGACTTAAAACATTAAATTATCTGCTCACTGAAGTGTTATCTCAATAAATCCATTGATTGATGCGATGGGTAAGAAGTGGCGCCGTCTTGTTGAAACCAAATGTCGCGGAGATAACGAGCTTCAATTTCAGGCATCAAATAGTCGGTTATCATGGCGCCGATAACGGTCGCCATTGACGGTTAGGTTTTCAGCGGCATCATTTTTGAAGAAATATAGACCGATGATTCCACCGGCCCACAAACCACAAGAAACCGTGGTTTTTTGTCTGGATTAAATGACATCTCTTGAGACTCTTCAGGTTATTCTTCGTCCCAAATGAAGCAATTTTGCTTGTTCACATACCCATTGAGCCAGAATAGGGCTTCATCGCTGAACAAAATTTGGCTCGAAACCGTCGAATCTTTTTGGAACTTTTCAAGAGCCCATAGAGCGAAGCGATGTCGCTTCGGAAAGTCGACCGGCTTCAATTCTTGCACAAGCTGTTTTTTTGCACGCTTTCAATTTAAGATCTCGACGTAAACTGTACCAATTTGTGCCATACGTCAGTCCGAGTTGCTGCGAACGGCGCCGAATCGACTCTCCAGGGTCTTCGTGTACACTCTCAGCTACGGCCGCTATATTTTCTTCACTGCGTGCTGGATGTGGACTATTCGGTCGAATTTTATCCAATAATGAATGCTGGGTCTCAATATGGGTGATGGTGTTGAGAATAGTACCCTCAGTAGGCCGATTATGTTAAACATAAATTGAGCGAAGCACGCGAATCACATTCTTTACAAAACGTGAATTTTCGTAATATATTTGAATGATTTGTAAAAGTTGTTTAGGCATAAATTAGCCATGATGAAATGCCAAACAATACTGAACAAAAATAGCATGACAGCTTGACACGACTCACGCGTGATCTGTCAAAAAAAAAAGACTATTGAAAAAAGTACCTCTACTTGGATCAACCTTTATATTGTAAATTCTATTTGAAATTAAATGCCAGTTAAAATAAAAAGAAAATTTATTGGATACATGATTGATATACCAATTAATGGTTGTAAGTAATAAAAAGTAGCTCAATTGGTTTAGAACAAATTAACAAACTTTAACTAGTAATTGTGAATGAGATAAAATTTTCAAAATCGAAAATCTAACTCTAAACATCGTGCTACTTACACAGTTATTTTGATTTGCGAAAACATTAACATTTCCAAAAATTATTTTTCAAAGGGTCTCTCTTATTTTCTCCAACACTTTTATCGAACATATAGTCTCGTTTCGTCTTACTTGAACGGAAACATTTGCAAATAATGAAACAGTTCGTATGAAATCTACAAAGAGCTATCCCAAAAAATGAGTACTCCCTCTCCCATGAAGGCTAATATTTAATGACCTGCCAGAACGACATAGTAATACTCGTGATAGCAGTAGAAAAATTCAATTCAGAGAGCACTCACACTAACGAGGAAATGTTACATAGAGGTAAGGAGGGTTAAAAACATAAACCCTCTAACAATGATGCAATTAAGAACGGAGAAAGGAAAAATCGTATCAACCAAAGGGGCTGCAGAAAAAATATACATTTAGATGATTTCAACAGAAATAAAATAGCAAACGTAAAAAATTACGATTTTAATTTTTCGGAAAAATTATCATGGAATCAATCGCAGATAGTGAAAGAAAAACCCTACTCTAGCAAGTGTGCTAAACATATGTATCAAAGACTACCGATAGAGTTGGGGCGGGGATTATGGGCTACAGTACAAAGTTATGAATACTTAAGGGCAAATAACCTAGCATTTTCCAAGCAAAAGTGCATGCCATCAACTCATGTGCAAACGCAATACTGAAAAAAGAACAAACTTTCCACATATAGTAATTTGCAGTGACCCAAAGTCAACATATACGAGTACGATTAAATCGCGCATAGCATGTGAATATGTCAGGAAACTTAATGAATTGTTAAAATGGAATCCAGCTTGACTCCTGGTTCCGGGACTTGCAGGTATAGCAGGAACAAACAAATTTTCTATTGAAGTTCCATCAGTTTAATCTACTGTTCCAGAGCCCTTGCTCCCTATAAGTCCATACGCTATAAAAGGAGAGCTAAGAATTGAAAAAATAATGAAAATAAGAGACAGTTATGCAGTGGCGGATCCACGGGTGGGGTTTTCGGGTACGGACCGCCCCCCCCCCCTCGAAAGCAATGAAAATCTTAAATTCGAATCTACTTTGGCAGTTTATTCGTGTCGGATGTCTCCAAAAAAATTTAATATATGTTAGGACCATCCCCCCTCCCCCCTTCTGGAAATTCTGGATCCGCTACTGATTATTGGTATAGTAGTAACAGAATCAGGCAATTAAATGAACTTATGAACCAACAGAATACAATTGAGATTTTTTACAGAATACTACAAATTACGTAAATCGATATCAGCTCCAGAGAAACATGTGATTTCTGTAAGTTAAGGGGTTAAATCTGATTTTTGACAAAAGGCATTTATTATACATATAATTAACTGCTTATAACTATTTTTTAAGAAAAATTAATCTAAAAATGGCGGCTATACAACGTTTTCCCTAGGATGTCTCCATTTGTTCGAGAACCACGGCCGGACACACTGCTCCTGTAATTTTTTTTATTTTAAAAAGTTGTTGAACGGTATCCCCTTGTAAATAGCAATAGCTACAGAAGTACGTAGGATCTTTTCAATATATGCATTTTTGACGAAATGACGGGTCTCAACAACAATTTGGCTAAAAAATTGTTCGAAATTTGTTAGTAAAAAAAACTATGCAAAATGAAAAAAAATTCCTACTTACTTCTGTAGATAATGTATTTCTGAAGATTTTGTCAAAATTTCAAGTGATCGGTTGTAAATTGATTGAGTTATGTTTCCGGTCAACTTGAAAAAAATAGTTTTGAGATAAACGCGTTTAAAGTTTTGAGTATGCCTTAATGACTGAAACAGACGCTTCAACTAGAGAAAGAAAATGGGGCATTTAGAAATTTGTATCTGTCATAATCTTTTGAGATAACAATTTTGAGATCATAATGTATCATTTAAAAGAAAAAAAATTCCGAAAATTCTAGAGTGGCCTAATCCCTTAAAACCCGTGACAGCGGAGTACATATTGCTTTTTCGCCATTTCCATCTGCTCTTTCTTCGATTCTGATTTGATCTCATTAATTGTGGCAAAACGCTTTCCTTTCATTGGTTTCTTTAGTTTTGGGAATAGAAAAAAGTCACAGGGCGTCAAATCTGGTGAATATGGTGGTTGAGGCATGATTATGGTTTTGTTTTTGGCCAAAAAATCACGAATGAGCATTGATGTGTGAGCTGGTGCATTATCGTGATGCAGAATCCACGATTTGTTCTTTCACAATTTTGATCGTTTGAGACGTATTACTTCACGCAATACTTTTAGTATTCCTTATTAACTGTACGACCTTTTGGCAGGAACTCATGATGCACCACACCATTGTAATCAAAGAAAACAGTGAGCAAAACCTTCACCTTTTCCATTGAACATACCGTAATTTAGTAAAATAAATATAAAACAGCAACATTTCAAACAACCTCTTCATAGTCGAAAAAGAATTTTTTCATTTTATTACAGGCGGAACAAATTAATTTGGCACTTAATTATTATATTAACCAAATTTGCTTCCTTTCAAATTTGTTAAAATTTCGCATGCATGTGAATTATTCAGATTCATAGAAAAAGCTCAAGGGCAATTCATAGATTAATCTTCTAAAATAATAAAAAATAATAATAGTAATTCAGAATTATGTGAGAAAAAATTTGAAGTTCTTATTAGTTACTTACGTACGAGCTCATAAGCGTCCGCCCACACGCTAGCTTGTATGCGCATAATAGGTAATGGTGATTATAAATATACTTATACACACACATATATGTGTACGTATAATTTGTACTCAGGTGTGTTGCCAATAACATGATTTTGATTGTTTTCTTCTTTTTCAAACGCTTGATTCACACAAGTAAAGCCAAAAAATGGTTAAGACAAATGAGCCTTGACTAGCTGTCAGTTCTTAATAGGCTCGATATGCTGTTTCACGCTGCACCTCGCAAATCATTTAATAGCATTAGTAATTAATACGATATGAAAAGCGAGAACTTCTTTTTGGCAGCTGAGCAAGTTTAACAAGACTAATGTTTACTTTTATTAATTTGAGTATAATAATTGATAGGCCTCCCCCGATATATGTATAGTTAGTGACGCCAAAATACTGATGTTTCTACTTTTTCTTCTTCTTTGGTTTAAACAAACTACATACACATGACAGAAAAACTCTGCGTTCATCTAAGTATATTTTATTTGCGCTATGAAAAATCGAAAACAGTAAATCATTCATAAACTTTTTTTACATTTTTTTTGTTTGCTTCAATGAAAAGTAACTACTACACAAACTTTGGTACCAATAATTAATATAAATTTAAGATGAGATTACACATAAACAAAAAGGTCTTTCAAACCAAACAGAAAAAGTCTGCGTTCACTTCAAGAATAATGAAACAAAAGGCTAAAATTTAAAAAATATACATATATAAGTGAATAACTTGTTGGATATCCACGTGTTTTAATGACTTCTAGAAAGCCGTTTTTCATTGACCCAAAAAGTTTGGTTGTTACTTCTGTGCGTTTATCTTCCCATTACTCTTCAAGCGCGCTTCTAAGAATTTCCTTGCTGGTTATGTATAAAACGCTCCTTATTTTTCTTTCTAGTACATCCCATAAGTGCTCAATAGGGTTAAGATCAGGCGATTGCGAGGGTGTATGCAGTTGTTTAGGAATATTGTACAGCAACCAAAGCTTTACAATTTCTGCTGTGTGCCTTCGGGTGTCGGAAAATCAGTTGCACACCGAGTCCCAGCATTACTGCAATTTCTTTTAAATTTGTTTTCAAAATATTAAGATAATCAGTCTTGTTCATGATCGAATCATAAACTGAAATTTTCTTATATTTGAACTTGCCATGCACCCCCACATCATAGCACCTCCACCAGCGTGCTTTACCGTGGGTACGAGATTTTGCTTTTCCAGCACTGTTCCGCTTTCCTCCAAATAATCTTACAGCCTTTTATCCCAAAAATGCGAAACTTACTCTCATCTGAAAAAATAACTATTCCAAAACTCTAGAGGCTTGTTTAAGTTCTCCTTCCCAAAGGCCATCCGCTTGAGACGATTTACTCTCGATATGATGGGCTTTCTTCCTGCGACTCTGTCATGAAATCCGGTTCTTTTCGGAATTTTTCGTACCGTACCTATACATAATTTCTTTTGGTATTTTAATTCAACGTCTTTTGAAAATTGGCTTGCTGTTAGACGTGGGTTAGACTTCACAAGAATGGTTAGGTTGTGCTCTTCTCTTTCCGTCAGTTTCCTTGGACGACCGGAACGCGACTTAGACTCCTAAGATTTTGTTTGTTTGAAATTGTTTGTTACTCTCTGGACAGAGGCGTATTGTCTGCCAACGATTTTCGAGATTTTCCGATAACTTTTACCATTCTGCCACAAACCAAAAATGATTTTACTTTTACCAATTTCAATTTCTTTTGGTCCATAGTCAAAAAAATAATGAGTTTCTCCTATATTTATATACGCTTTAGCTTCTTCCTAATCGCAATTCCTATCGTGTATCATTTAAAATTAAATTCAACATAAATAATTTTCATTTTCGAAGCAACAAACCATCGCTTTTTAAATTGAACGCACTCTTTTTCTGCTCAACTAACTTAAGTAGCGGTACTAAAATCCCTTTAACTCAGAACGACGCAGCACAAATTCTACAAAATACTTCAAATAATTGTCTTCAAAATAAGTGAAAATCAAATTGTGATTGTTTCAAAATGCATAACTATTTTAGTTGAATACTTTAATACAGTGGGTGAACGCAGACTTTTTCTGCCATGTGTATATCTGCTATCATAATTATTCATTTACTTTAACCGCCAAAATTTTGTATTTGTTGTCATAATTTTTGAATTCTATTGTTAGCTTTATAAATGTATTTTAATTGCAGATTAATTGTATTTTATTTATTTATAATTTTTTTTTTTTGCTTAATGGCGAGCTGACTGAAATAATTAAAGTCTATTAATGCCTACCAGCGTTTGTTCGCGTGTGTTTTTGTATCTTACACTCATATATACTCAGGAAATCGGTACGTCTATAATGCGGTTTGCTCGCTTGTGTATTGCTTGGCTGACGCGCACTGCTCACCGCCACTCAACCCAATTTTTTTTTTACCTATTTTTATAATAATCTTATTAATTGACTTGTATCGCTTTGATTTCCTGCATGCTGCGGCGTGCAAAATTTCATCAAACGAATGAGCGTGCGCTGTAGTCGAATGATTGTCAGAGCGTATTGCGAGTCAGTGGTCGTGCGTTTGTCGGAATAATTTCAAATGCGGTCGCTCTTTAGCAGAGAATTATACCGCGTGTTTTACGATCTACAAATAGATTTTTTATAAAAATTCTTTAATTTGGAGGTGGCTTATTTGCAGCTCGTCTAAAATTCGCTTAAGCAACTAATACAATACGTCTTTTTTTTCATTACATAAAGAAAGGCTTCTTTCCATTTCTTCTTTTCTTTTCCTATTTTCTTCATACATTCTTTTTTTCATAAATTATAGCTTTCAATTTGTATTGTTTTAAATTTTTTTACTGGCGGTGCAAAAACCTTATATCAAGAATTATTACTCGAAAGCGTTATCTGTGTGCAAAAGTTGTTTCGAAATCAACTTGCTTTAAGTATCCAATTGAAGAACAAAATCCATAAATAACCTCAATACCCCAGCAAAGCAGAATTAATATCTTCCACCACTACTAAGTCCCTGCCTTGCCCATAACAACATTGTCAAGGTCCTGTTGATTACTATCACAACTTTAGATATCCAATAGATACCATATGCCAAACTCGGTCTGTTGGATGTGTGCAGAATGTAGGTGTCCCGTGTCTCAATATATTGTCCATAGATTTTTCCTCCATAATTTTTTAAAAAAATATCGGGTGAGCAATCTACCGCTTGAACTACCGCTTAGTTATTTTAGCTTTGACCTCTTTATGGGAAATTCCCGATGTGTCAGATATTTAATACAAGCTTTCCGGTCTGCGATATCGTTAAGCTATCGTTTGAAAAAAATTGTGAAATATTGAAAATTCACTTCCAAAATGATGAGCCTTCAATCGCAACTTACGCACGAAATTCGAGCCAAATAACTCGCCTTACAAGCAGTTTGTGGATCAATTTGTGCGATGGGTTCACCAAATCGGCTCGTTATCTCACTCGTTCAATGCGTTCAGAGAAAAATATTGCTACTGTTCTCTAAAGTGCGCACGAACAACCATAAATATCAACTCGACACCTTTCGCTGGAATTAAAAATTTCGTGCATTTCTTTGCGCATGATTATGCATAAAAACAACGAAAGCTTATAAAGTGCAAAAACTAGAGATTCATCTGATGCAATATCGCTTCGTTCAAAGGGCTGCAGATTTCTTGGCAGAAGATGAGCATTTTTACCGAAAATTATCTCTCCGATAAAGCTCATTTGGTGCTCAAAAAACCCACACATAACCATAGAAAATGCAATTCATGCTCAACAAGTGACTGTTTGGTACACTGTGTTGGAAAATCGCATAATTAGCCGAAACGGCGATGTCAACTGAACGCCTCGCAGCTGACTCCATTGGACTAATTTTTTGTAAGGAGCCCTTAAGAATAAGTGATATGCTTAACAACCACAGATGACTCATTACTTGAAATACGAAATTGAACTATAGACAACAATACAAACGAACACGTGTTGAAAAATTGGATCGACAGAGTGGGCTACCGCGGCAGCCCTACGAATGAAGTCGTGTTCTATCATTAACCGAAATGGCCTTGACACAATCATTGAAAATTATTTCTCCATCTTTTCTGCCTTCTTATAAATAAATTTAAAAACGCAAATTTTCGAAGTCTACACTTTATATAAACTTCTTTGTCCTGAATGATTGGTGTATTAACGCTCCTCATTCACCAGTGATTTGGTCCAACTTTAAGGAAATGAGACTTTTTTACTAGAAGTGAGCTAAGTAAAGACCGATCTTGCTTGATATTTGGAACATAGGTATAGGTTAATTGTGTAGGTTAATATGTAGAAAGTGGACCAGAGATAAATCTATTCGATTATGCTATTCATTATACGGCCGAGTTCTTGAACACACTGAAGCAGTCAGGTTTTTAAACTTACAACTAGTGCTAGTACGAGAATGCGATCGACCAATCTGCAGTTCAGGACCAATATCCAAAAGTATAGAATATTAATTCTTCCAATTTTGGCAGGGAATGTCAAGCCCTCCGAGTGTAAAAGCTCCTCATAATAATCCATCAGCCGTTCGGAGGCGGCTTAGAATACAATGTAGGTATCTCCGTTGTTGGTAAAAACATCCAGAGGGATCAGTCTGCAAGCGAAAGCTCTTTAAGGTGTAGCCTTATTAGAAAGCTGCTTCTCAAATATCAAGGCATGCTCTAGAGTAAATTTACAGAGTAACATAATTATTCCAACACACGAAGGAAAAACAAACAAAAAATTGTTTCCAAAGAAATACTGCGACAGATTTAATGTTTTGATTATTTTTATCTTTCACCAGAGCAAAGGTCAAGCTTCGTTTTCATAAAACTTATAAAAATTTTATTTTATTTTCATGTTTAATCAACCTTTAAGTTCCAACAAAATAATAATATTTATATATGGTAAAGACTTTTATTTCCTTGTCGTTTTTCTTTTAGGTATTAAAAAGTCTACAGTTTTAGAAAAATTAAGCATTAATGCAAGTTTGATTTATTTTTCATATGAAAATGCTATGTAATGACCAATCGATATCCTGCATAAACTTAACCACTCTAATTTGAATTTTAAAGATAATCAGCCCTATTCTGCATTTCGACTCGAATCGAAATTTTCTCCGTTCCGCAGATTTGGTATTCTGCGTTACGTTCCGTTTCGATCAATCTTCGAACTTTTCGATTCTATCCAATTCTATGTATTTCGATCGTAGCTACGTTTTTGTACGTTGTAATTTAGTTGGCGGAGAACAGTTCGATTATATATTTTCGTGTACTTAAATAACATAATTTTAACAAAAATGTAAGTAAAACATGATTTTGATAATTGGAAAAGTCATAACGATGTCTTTTTTTTAGTTTTATGAACTTAATGGCGCTTTTTGATACAACACAAGAGCAACATAAAAACTTAGAGAATTTTGAAATAACGTTGCTGAAATACAGTTGATCCATCAGTAAAAGACTCCATGATTTCGAGAAAATTGTGTAATGACATTAACACTGTTGTGTGACACATTCTTATGCACCAACTCTGTGTTGGTAACAGCCTTCCCCAAAAAATCGCAAATCAGCTACTCCTCGTTTAGGTGGAAATATCCATGTCAAAGCACTTGAATGAGTTTCTTGTGAAAAAATATCCAAGACTTACTTGAAAGCATATTTATTAAGTTTGAAATTTTTTGAATCTAAATAACGAAATTTGTTATATAAAAGATTGCCAATTACAAGCTCAATTTCTTAAAATTCATCACTCATCTGAAATGGATGACACTTTTCTCTCAATCCTCATGAAATATGGCCGAGGCTCTTGATTCCATTTAACGTTAAAAACAGAAAAAAAAATTATATTTATTTGAATTGTACAAAAACCCTTTGCAATTGTTTGCTTTGTTTTGTTTCAATTTCACATATTCACATGCAGCCATCTGACTTCGAAAATGTATTCTCTCTTCCTCTTCTTCTTTCGATTCTATGGTAACTAAGAATACCTAATTACGATTATGGCGGAGCGGAGGGCGGGAACGTAATCGAAATGTAGAATAGCCCTGAATTTCATTGATATCACAAACAACTAACAAACCCAGTTTCTTTGTACCTCAATTATGGAACCCTTAACCTCAGAAACTAAATTTACACAAACTTTATTCTTAATTACGAAATCCCAATCTTCTTCATATATGTATGACGATTTTGAAATTATGTTAATAACATGCCGAGTGAAAATTTTAATAAATAAATCTTCATTTAGTATCATCATTCTTTTGTATTGTTTATTGCTTTGAGTTCTCATCTGCATTTTCATACCTGCAGCAGCACATCTGCACAGTATTTGAAATGAACTTAAGCTTCTCAATTGATTGCAACGTTGGCACCTGAAGACATGTCCGCTTTAAAATTTATATATTTTTGTTTTACACAAATTGTTATTACTAGTTTGTAATTATTACTACTATTTATAACCTCTCATCACACTAAAGTTGCTTTGTTTTAGGTTCTTAGATTTTTTAATGCTAAAATTAACATGTCTTGGTATTTTAAAAATTATTTTTGTAATTGTCGCGAGTCGTACACGTGCCAGTAATTTGTTTTTTAATACTTTATTACACTTCTGCTTTTAATTATTGCATAAATTTTTACATAGATGTTTTAATAATAGAAATATGAATTTAGAAATTTTTGTTAATTTTACGTTTCTTTTTCTTTTTTTCGTAAAAAATATTTTAGATTTTTGAGATTAAAAACCGAAAATCTTTTTTTTTTATTGAGCTCTTCACTTCTTGTTTTTTTTTTTTTTAGTAGTTAATAATCGCGCTCAAACTTTGTTTCATTACGTTGTCCCATGCAAACTTTACCCTAATTTTCACCCTCTGAGGGATAGAATTTCGGAAAATCCTTTCCTATAGGATGGTTATGTCATACAGAAAACACCGCTTCTCCAGTTCCAGGCCTCTATGATCAGCGGTTTCCGCTGAGCGTTGATCCATCGGCCATTCAGCATATACAATATATCGATTTTATGAAGATTTTCTTAGTTGATCCAAATATCCCTCCAAATAAATATTTAGAGTAAAATTTAACTTTGTATGTAGCTTCGAGTTATTATTATTTTTTTTTTTTTACGAAAAACCCAGCGTTACTCAACCTCCAAACTGAGTGATGAACATCAAATCCAACAGACCGGTGGCCGAAAACCATGTACAGCTCGGACTGTCCTAAACCCGAAACCGATTGCGTAAGGCCGCTGTTACCCTTGTCCTTTACACTGAAGTTACACCTACAATTTGTGGTTTTGCGTCTTGATGTTTTTTTTTATCAACAAATGGAGAACTTACAGTCGGCCGATGGATTTTAATGAAGAGCTTTTATTTCATGTCAGAAATACAATCAGAGGGCTTGACATTCCCTGCCGGGGGGCGATTGCAATTAGAAAAAATTATTTTCTAAAATTTTGGATGTTGCTCGTACCTGTACTCGAACCCTAGCCATCCGAATGATAGTACGCATTGCTAACCACTCGGCTTTTGCGGCCGCCAACTTAGTTAAAAATACAACCCCCTCACCTCTCGTCGACGATGAAGCTTAGGCAGATCAATAAGCCTTAGTCGACTGTTATAATGAGGGAGATTCTTATTCACATCCGAATGTAAATTCCTTAACGCGAATAATAAGAATTGTTTTTGTACAGATTTCAATTTATTGATTGATAGATATTCCATACAAAAGAATTGTATTCAAAAATGTGCCTAAAGAGGGAAGTGTAAAGTAATTTGGTAATATATGGTTCATTGAACTCCTTAGCCCAACGTTCAATGAAAGTTAAGACTCCTTTAGCCTTATAAGTACTAGAATCTATATGATTTCTAAAATCCAGCTTAGGGTCCATTATGATACCCAAGTCAATGAAGTCAGTAAATTGCTCAACATTGAGATTTTGAATCATATAGGCAATTGAAAAGGAGGACCGAACTGATTTAAAGAGCTTGACATCATCTGCATACGGAAGTGTTTTATAATATAAGAAATAGTAAGGGGTCGAGAGGACTGCCTTGAGATATAGCAGATGTTACAGCGATGATTTTAGTGGAGTTAACATAAGTTGAGTCATTGTGATTGCCATAATATAGCTTTATGGCTAAATGCACTTAGGCCTTCTGTCCCATTATAATGGGAAATTAAGTTCATCATATATTCATAGTAGCTCAAATCATATAGTATGTAGTCCAGTTAAAAGGTACACTGGAAGTTATATCGAGCTAAGAGTTCTAAGAGCAGCTTCAGTGGCGAAGTAATGTTCTGCCGACTTATCCTACAACATACTACTATTAAATTGACGTAAGCACTGCTTGCGCAATTATAACCGAATCAATAATTGTGCGCCATTCGTTTCTTCGTCCCAGAATTAGGCGCCAATCGGAAATACTAAGCGAAACCAGGTCCTTTTGAACTTGTTCTTTCTAACGGTGTGCATTTCTTCTTCTATGTGCTAGTGCTGCATCGAAAAGTTTCATATGGTGGATCCCAAACGCTACGCCTGCAGCTGCCCCGAAACGGATGTTTATTGGCTGCCCTGTGGATACTTGGACTACGACCATAAGTCGTAAGCTGCTTGAACCATATGTGGAATAATCGTTTCTGGCCATTCTCAGATGTAAGGCAGTCAAAAACTTTCCCCACTCGCACGAACTGCGACACATGGGTCCACCCTCCAACTGCCGATTTATCCACTTATGCATTGCTTGACCTACAAAAATAAGGTTGACCATTTTCGAGAATTTCGTGCCATCACAGAAGCCAAGGATAGACTTGAAAAATACTTTGGGCACTCTGCACCGTCAATTTTAATGGTTAAGAAGTGGTTTATTGAGTTCCGCTGAGGTCGTACTAGTACAAGTGACGCCGAACGTTCAGGTTGCCCAAAAGAGGTCGTCAAGCAAGAAATCGTCGATAAAACCCATGGAACGATATTGAACGATCGGAGAATAAAAGTGAGTGAGTTGACTGAGGTTACAGGCATCTCAACTGAGCGGGTTCATCACATTTATCATGAATATTTTATCATGAAAAAGCTTTCCGCACGGAGGGTGCGGCAATTGCTTACACAGGACCATAAGAGCAACCGTGTAATCACTTCAAAGGAGTGTTAGGCGATGTTCAATGAAGCAGGGAACTACCACACCACACCAGAAACTAAAGAACAATCAAGACAGTGGGTTTCTCCGGTTGAACATTCACCAAGGAAGGCCAAAGTGAGTTTGTCGGCCAATAAGATCATGTCCGCAGTTTCTTGGGATGCATAAGAGATAATTCACATCGATTACCTTGTAAAGGGTAAAATGATCACCGCTGAATATTATTCAGACCTTTTGAACAGATTCGATATTGATTTTAAGCATAAACGACCACATTTGTCGAAAAAAATACTCTTTTATCATCAGGGCAACTCACGGGTGCACACGCGTGTAGTCACAATGGCAAAAATTCATAAATTGGGCTCTGAAATGCTACCCCATCCAGCATATTCTCCAGATTTAGTAACCTGTGACTATTTATTGTGTGCATACCTGAAGAAATGGCTGGACGGTAAGAGATTCGGGTCGAAGGAAGAAGTCATCAGAGAAACAAATGTTTTGTTTTGAAGGCATTATCAAACCACCCTCATCATTATTATGATACATTTAGATTTACTACTTGAAAATTTTTGAAATTAAATAACACAATGTATACAATACTCATTTCTAAATGAATTTAAATTTAAATTAATGAGCCGCAAAATCATTTAGTGACCTCCAATTAACGCGAAATCATCCAATTAAATTTATTAAATAAATAAGTTTGTTGCTTAAGTCTTTTGTGTCGCTGCTCATTATGCATAAAAGACATACTCGAAGTTTGTATGTGTTAATTATCATCTCATCATCACATCATCTCATATATTATACTCTTAATTGGTCTGTTTATAAAAGCATTAATTTACGAAACTACTAAACAACATGGAAATTTGTAGTCTTTAAGAAAATTTAATATAAAAAGTTTACTTTTAGGTAATTTGCTGAAAATTTAAAGCGATTTTTTTTTATGTTTTACTTAATTGATTTAGTTTAAAAAAAATATACCATTTGCAATAGCAACAAATGTTTACTATAGATGAGGGGGGCATGTGCACCGCGACCATGGGTCTATTGTGCCCTTTTGTTTTCTATAAAAAAAATTATTTATTTTTAAAATCTCTTTTCCACATCAATTACATATCACGCTCTCAACTCCGTCACAATCGTAGTTGGGTATTCTGAGTTTCGAAGTCAGCTGGTTGCATGTGAATGTGTGAAATTGAAACAAAACAAAGCAAACAAATGCAACTATTTTTGCATAATTCGAATAAATATAAAAGAATTGTGTTTTTGACGTTAAATGGAATCAGCGATATTTCATGAGGATGGCGAGACAAGTGTGATCCATTTCAGATGAGTGATGAATTTTAAGAAATTGAGCTTGTAATTGGTAATTTTTTATATAATAAATGTACTCATCTAGATTCAAAAAAAAAACCTTAGACTTAATAAAGATGACATACTTGAACCTGGTTATTTTTACGCAAGAAACTCAAACAATTACTTTGACATGGTTATCTTCACCTAATCGAGTAGTAGCTGGCGTTTTATATGGAAGGCAGCTGCCAACATAGACTTGGTGCTGAATATAATGTAGGAATGTGTCAGGCAGCAGTGTCAATATGTCACTGCAATATTTTTTCGAATTCATGGAGTTTTCCACTGGGCATTCAAATGTATTTGGCCAACGTTCTTTCAAAACTCCTTAAAGTTTCATGTTGCTCTTGTGTTAAATTAAAAAGTATCATTCTGCTCATAATACTATAAAAAAAAGACATCGTTATGACTTTTCCAACTTTCAAAATCATAATTTTTTAAATTTTTTTAATTATATATATTATTTAAGTACACGAAAACATACAATCGAACTGTTCTTCGTCAACTAAATTAATTACAACGTACAAAAACGTAACGAAAATTTCGATTCGAGTCGAAATGCAGAATAGGACTGATTTTAAATGTGTTTTGATTTTTTTTTATAAAATGTTTTCCTATAGGGATGACATGATTTCTAAGTGTCGTTTTGGCCATTTTTAATATGTCATGATCTGTAATTTCTTTTAATTGTATTCAGTAATGTTTACAATTTCATCCATGGAAACCATAAACGTCGCGAATTTGCTGATTTTGCTTTGGAACAACTTGAAAACGATAATGATTTTTTTAAGACAATCATCTCCGATGAGGCTCACTTTCATCTGAGTGGTGCGGTAAATAAAAAAAACTGTCGAGTCTGGTGCGAAGAAAATCCACAAATTATTCATGAATCCGACCAATACATTCACCTAAATTGACAGTTTGGTGTGGTGGAATCATGGGTCTATACTTCTTTCGAAATGAAGCTGGTAGCACCGTTACTGTCAATGGAGAGCGGTATAGATCGATAATAACCAACTATTTATGGCCACAATTGGAAGAAGTTGATCTTAACAACATCTGGTTCAAACAAGACGGGGTTACGTGTCACACAGCACGTGCAACAACAGAATTATTACGAGAAATGTTTGGAGATTCGATTATTTCAAGAAATTGTGATATTGAACGGCCTCCAAGAAGTTGTGATTTAACACCATTAGAGTACTTTTTGTGAGGTTATTTGAAGTCATTTGTCTTTAGCAATAAACCAGATTCTCTTCAAGCTTTAAAAGTCAATATTGAACGTGCTATTCATGACATATGACCTGAGTTAGTGGAAACCGTGCTCAAGGCCATTTGAATGATGTTATATTCAGAACTTTATTGTATCGATTATACTTTACATTAAATAAAAAACATTTAAATTTCCTTAACAAATAGTGTGTTTTTGTTTTTTTAAAGAAATCATATCACTCTTATTGAAAAACCCTATATATTAATACGTTGTACTAATTTAATCTACCATTTTCTTCTCCTTTTTCACTTCTTCATCTCTTATAGGACGTTAAAGCCGTTGAACTACAACTTGAAGATTATGCCACGCAGTGCCTTAAAGATATATCTGAATATTTTCTACAACTACATAGTTTCCTACAAAATGAGGAACAACGAATTCTAGAAGACTTTCATGTCCAATGTATGGAACCACAGAAAACCATACACAATGCATTCTCCAAACTAGGCGAATCTCAAAGCATACTAAATGTAAGTATGTTGAATTCATAATTGAATGAAAGTGAATATATTTTAGCGCCGATTTGGGATCACGAAAGTGGTTCAATCTTTAAATTAATTAATCCCGTAATTTTTCTCAATTTCAATAGAAAATGCGTTCGGAATTGGAACAGTATCAACAAAAAGTACCAACTGATATATATCTACGCAATGTGTTTGACATTTATAACAATCAGTTGGAACAAATTGAATGTTGCGCGCAGATTTCGAAACTTAAAAACAATCCATTCATGTAAGTATGAACTTCAAAGTGCTATGAGTAAACTTCTAATATTTTTAGTTTTTATTTATTTATTTATTTATTTTTTCAATATTATTTTTCTACTTGCAGTTTTGAAATAAAACACGATCTACGTAGAGATTTCTCACAATTCTTCACTTACAATTACGAAGATCCACACATAAACATCAATTTGGCGCCCATTTATAGTGATTTGAATCGTACGTTCCCCGATATGATGAAATCAGATTCATCAGATCAAATGGATATAGACTGCTATACCGAAAAGCACAAGCGTAAAAATAATGAACGTAATAAGAAGAAAAAACAGCAAGAAGCAGAGGGACACGTTGACAATGCTGATGAAACTTCAGATATGGGTATCATAGACAATCAGACGCTGCGCGATAAGGAATTAGTGCGTATCAGTCATGTTAATTCGCCGGAATATTTCTATGTACAAACCAAGAATGCTATACACCAAATACGTGAACTCTCAAATAAATATGTGAATTTCATGCAAACCGATGCAATACCTAAAGCAATTGCCGAGGGTCACTGCTATATGACGTATCATGTCGATGATAAGCAATGGTATCGGGCTATGGTCAAAAAGATACTACCAAATGAAACATATAAGGTTTTCTTAGTCGATATTGGCATGAATGTGGAAGTTGCTAAGGAAAGGTTGGTATGAAAAGTTAATTTTCTGAAAACAAATTTGAAATGTTAATTTTTCGCTCATTTATTTTCCTTTAAGATTCTGTGAAATCGACCCTAAATCTCTTATCCTTCCATTTGCTGCTATTCGTTGTGCTATACATGATATTATGCCTGCTGGGAAATCTTGGAATGAAGAGGCTAATAATTTACTTATAGAAATAACAAGCAATCACTTTGTGCGCATTAGTATTATTGAACGCATTAAGGAGAATATACTTTCAGTTGATCTGATTACAACTGTTGCGGAAGATACAATATCAGTGCGCGATTCTTTTTTATACACGGGCCTGGCGCGAGAGAGGTCAGGCGCAGCAAACCTATCGTCACCACTTAAGGTAAAAAATTATTTATAGTTATTTTAAAAGTCATGCCATTCATTTACATTTGTTCTCCTATGAAGAGAATATGCATGCAAACTGTCCTTAAAAGAAAATAAATACTGATTTTAGGCCTTACCTAACCTAAAATTGTTAAGTGTAAGGCACAGCTCGTCGGCGTAAAAAGCTCAAACAAAAAGGTGATTGGCGACCGCAATAGCCGAGTGGTTAGCAGTACGTACTACCATTCGGAATGTCGGGACTTGGCCAAGCCAAAGTCGAAAATTATAGGAAATTTGTTTAAATAAAAAAATTTAGTTAATTTTTCTAATTGCGGTCGCCCCTCGGCAGTGCATGTCAATCCCTTCGAGTGTATTCATCGGCCGTTCGAAGGCGGCTTTGAGTAAACTGTAGATCTTAACTCACTATAACTCATTTCTTGCAGAAAATCTCTCTCGTGGCGCGTACAAATCAAAGACTGCCAAAATATTCATTTCATAATGGTGACATGTTGTTTGTAAAAGTGATAAGCATAGAAAATCCCAACATCTTTTATGTCATGAAGGTAAAATTTCTTAAATTTTTACAGTATATACTAAAAATAAAATAAAATATTTGCGTGTGATTTTAGATGGACGATTTTGAGGAGGCACAACAACTAAAAGCCGATTTGAATTTCAAATATAGCCACACAAAGTTGGTACTGCAACCGATTTTTATAGCGCCACTTCAAATGTGCTGCGCTGTACGCATTGGCGATGCCTGGCACCGGGCACGCATTGAAGAAATACGTGGAGGTGGTAAGAAGGCGTAAAAATTACTCTTTTTTTTAATATTTCCCTAGCAATCATTAAAAAATAATATGCATAATACTTAATTCTATCGATTTGCAGGTAAAATAAGTGTACATCTCGTCGATGAAGGTACACAGGAGGAGGTTGTTTGGCGTCAAATATTTCCACTTACTAATAAATTTCGAATACACAAAGAGTTTGCCATCAAATGCACTCTAGCAGATGTCGAACCACTACAAGAGAATAACTATGCCTGGACTATGGAGGCTATACGTGAATTTAGCCAATTAACAGCCAATCCCACAGTACAAATGACCATAGTCTCAACAAGCCAAGCCACCGTTCTTGTCACACTGCATGTTTGCAAAAAACATATGGACGTAAATGTTGGCGCCATGCTTGTTAAATATGGCCACTGCTTGGCAACTGGTGAGAGCACACAAACAGTTGAAGTTTTTAAAACACCAAAGAAGCGCTTAAGCTTGCAGATAAATCCATTCGAAGTGGCATTGCAAATGGCCAGTTCCAAGGGCAAAGATATGTCATTGCAAAACGCAAAAGAGGATGTCAGTAATGCAGCGACCAGTAATAATCCTGTCAAGGTACTGAAACGTACAGCGGTCAAAGTAATACATGTCGTTGATCCTGGTGAATTTTATATACAAATTGCAAGTCTCACAGCTGGCATTATCAAATTTCACAATCAACTGCAACAGTCCCAAGAAAACGACGAATTGCGCGACGAAACGAATAACTCAAACTTTTCACTATGTTCACAAACTCCTAAAAATTGGTTTGTTGGCAATCATTGTTTGGTCTATGCGAAATATAAAAGCGGTATCACCAGCAAAATTACGCATCATGCATCTAGTGATAGCGAATGGTATCGTGCTATTATAATTTCTATAACAGCTGAAATCGAATGTGAAACATATACCGTATTTTTGCGTGACATTGGTGCTACCATATCGGGCGTTACCAGAGACCAACTTCGAGTAATTGATCCTCAATGGGATCGTGTTACGAATGCAGTGCATCGTTGCCATTTGGCATGTGTGGAGCCGACTGGTGGTATGACCACATGGTCACATTCCGCCATTGATTGCTTTAAACACACCGTAACCTCTTTTGAGTCATTATCTGCTACTCTACAGGGGAAACGTTTGCCAGGTTCCAATTCGTTGCCAATTGTTCTATGGGGTACCATAACTGAAACTGAAGATCCTTTGGCACCCTGCATAACTAAACATTCCATAATTAATCGTATTTTGGTGAAAGCTGGGCTTGCACATTCAATACAACGTTTGGATGTTACAGAACAACTTGATAAATTGTTACAAATGGAGTTAGTTGAGGGCGAAATTACTTTAGAGGAGTGGAATAAGAATTTCGCAGCTAATGCGGCGCTGAAAGGTAAGTAGCGGTGAGGGATTGTACAGTTAAATGTAATAAAACACTTTGAGGATTACAAACTAAGTTTCTTTTCTGATATATTCTACTAACGTAGCAATAGATAGGTCTTGAAAAAATGTTGAAAATCGTTTTTTGGATTATATAACTTTCAAAAATCATAGCCTGACTCATCTCTTTATAATTATACCTTTCATGTACACGAAATGGTATATTAACATTGGTCCAAAGTATGTGTGTAAGTATCAGAAAGAGAAGAGATAGACCAATCAAAATGTATATCGATAATACCAGAATGATTTACTCAGTTGATTTAGTCATGTACGTCTGTCTGTCCGTCTGCCTGTTTGAAAGCAACTTCGGCACTTCTTTCTTATTTTTATTTGCAATTTAATAATTTTTTTTTTTAACCATTCATTGTACAGAGATTGATCGATGCGCACAGCAGAAAGGAAAAAATGGCTTAAATAATGAAAATTTAGATATCTCTCTAAACGAAGACGACGACCATGACAACCAACTAAAGGCTCCTACTGATTTTACGTTAGATTTTGAAGCAGACGCTTTAATATGTGGGGAGCCAATAATTTATACTGGAAAAGCGCCGGAAGCCTGGCTGAAGTCAAAAACAATAGATAAATCAATTTTCGCCGCCATACCAACATATGTGGACTATGATGCTGTCGTTTATTTACACGATGCCAATGACGACGGTTTACTCAATCAAATTCGTGAAAAAATTATGAAAATCTTTGGTGAACTCGAGATAGCAACAGATTTTGTACCCACATACACACCCGGACAAGCGTGCTTGGTGCGTTATCATGTGGACAAACGTTTCTATCGTGGCATCATACAGGAGCTGACCAAGAACGACGGGTATATTGTACAGTTCATTGACTATGGCAATGTTGAATCAGTTAAAGCATATGAACTACGCCCATACGCACCATTTCCCAAATTACCTCGCCTAGCTCATAAGTATCGAATTCAGGGTATTTGTGCCAAAACTCATAATGGTGTCTACACTACTGATGTACTCGATATTATACATGTATTCATTGTTGAGAAACTCGTATCCGTACGAGTTTCAACCTCGGAGTTACAAAATCCGGTAAAATTATGCAATATGCGTTTGGGCAACGTAGATGTCGCACAACATCTGATCAACACTGGACATGTTCTACGAGATAATTCCATGACACCACGTTCTAAAAATAAAAAGGAAAATGATACTTTGAAGCCTAAACATAAAGAAATCGCGACGGACGATGCCCTCGACAAAGCATTATCGAAGGTGAAAGCAGATAAAATGGTGAGTTTGAATTGAATTTTGGTTATTGCTGTTTCTTGGCAAGACAAAAAATTTAAGAGAATATGTGCTCTCAAATGTACTGCAGCCTCTCCAGCTTTTCGATATTCTAAAAAAAAAAAAAACAGGAAGCTCCGAAGCGCTCCAAGAATATACACCAAATTCTATATTAATACTACAAGAGCTGTTTAAGATTGAAAATTGCCTGAGAAGGAAGGAAGGAAGTACCTAGAAGCTGGAAGCGAGGTTTTAGCATATTCATAAGATTAAATGATGAAACCACTCTACTGTTTCAACATATCAGGCGTGAATTTATTGGTAAACAACAAAGCCGGTCGATATGTCTAAGCTTGCTTATCTCCTCAGAGGTATTTATTTTGAAGAGACTAGGCTTGGGAATAAATATTGCTTATACAGCATAAGGAGACTTCCCGTTACAGCCCTTAGTGAGGTATATTGACAGGTTTTTAACTTCTTTATCTGCGTTTTGGGCACTGCTTAATTGATCGTGTGAAAGGCTTTGAACAGATACAGTGCTACCAGGGAGCAGCAAAGCCTTAATTGTCTCCGCGATAGGCTTGACGTAGGCAGTCGCGCTTTAATGAATAGGAAGTGGTAAGATTTTAGCGGCCGTTTAGCTTGTTTTCTTAGACCGCAGCTATCGATAGGTGCACCCCGCTCATGAAGTCGATTATCTCGTCTTTTTTCCCCTAGGGTATATTACAGTTAAATTGAACGAGGGCGGAAGAACGTACCGCGAAATATTGAGTGAGTGAACGTCCTTGGCCGGATACAAATTCGGGTCGTCCCGGTATACAGACACGATTGTCACGATAACTGGATTTTATTCGGCATGCCTTACCGCCCCTAAATCCTTGAACCCCTAACCTACAGACGATTTTACCGCACGGTATTGAATTTATGGGCGGAGCAGACTCCTACTGAATGGTGTAACACACGCATCACTCCACTTATGAATGGTTAGATCATGTCCAAAAGTGAAACCAGCCAAAGCAAGAATTGCATCTGACAGATGTCATATTCCAAAGTACCATGGTCTGACACACGAAACAGGCAGCGTGGGATGCTAGGAACTGGTGTGTAGCCCTCACCCGGGAGGTGGATAAGCTTGTATGAGAAGATTGAGAGTCATGCTGCGGGCAGCTCCGTTCGACCATGGAGGAGTAGGAATATTTTATTCCTATCCCTTGTATACCTTAAATGCGACTATACTATCTGAGGACCTAAGTAGATCTGCAATCACCCACCATATAACTTTCACACTGAAGCCTTCCGTACTAGTTTTTATTACACCTCTTTCATTTTGATTACAGTTTCAATTCAAACACATAAAATCCGATTTCCTTCAACAACACCGCGACAACAGAGGCGAGAGAATCACTGACGATGAGGACGACGCTGACGACGATAGCGATAACAACGATGATGACACAGTCAATGAATGCCTCGATAAACTAATCTACAATTTGAACAATGACAATGATCGCTCGGATAGTGATGAATTTGTTAGTGATGAACTAAATGATGCTCTCTCACCAATGCGAGCTGCACAAGCGGCAGAATTGGCTATACAAGAACACCAGCAATCATTTGTGCCACCTTGCAAGAAACGAATGTTCGATTCCAATGAATACAAACAAATGCATAAGCAAATGTTGCAAGACAATTTATATGGTAGTGAGAATTTCATGGAAAACGAATTGGCCGCCTTACAAAATGATCAAGTGGGTGGTGGAGCTGTTGGTGGTTCCGGTGCGTTTGGTGCCAGTTGGGGTATTGGAGAAGATGATGAAGATGCAGCTATTGTAGAATTGGAACAGAGTTTTGCACTTAACTATTGGCATACTACAGATGAGGAAGGAGAGCGTGAGAAAAAAAGTGATAATAAGAAAGTAAAGGCTAAAGAAGAAGAGATTCTCCTTGAAAACGTGAAGGAAAAAGAGATTGACTTACGTGACAGCGAAAGTTTTGCATTGCAACCACGACAGGTGAGTATTCATTTGAAAATACTCTCATAAAAATTTCAATATGAGTATATACATATATTAGGTAATTTAAAAAGTATCCGCGGCTTTTGTTACTCGATAGTGTTGATACTCTTTTACACTAATACGATTGTTTCAAACTAACACGTATTCGAAAGCTCATATTTCAAACAATATTTTTTCGCGGTGATGATTATTTTGATTTGAAAATGTTTGAAATTTTCGAAAAAAAATACGTTTTGTGATGCTTTTCCACTATAAAAATTGACGGAGCGTGGTAGGGAAGTTTTGATGCACCCACCATATAGCCGGGACCTTGAATCGTCTTATTACCATTTGTGTCGGTGTTTGCAAAACTCTCTTGGTGGTAAAAAAAATTGACTGGCCGAAGAGTTGCTGAAAATCATTTGTCCAAGCTCTTTGCAATTAAACCACAGTAGTTCTACACTGAAGTGATTATGAAGCTACCCGGAAAATGGCAAAAGGTCATAGATAATAATGATCAATATGTACCAATACAAAATGGTGCGAAAGTGAACACAAAAGTCGTAAACAAATATTGAAAAGAAAAGATTATACCAAAACGTAAAGGATTTCATTTTATTAATTTTTTTTATATTAAAAAGTGAGGTTTAGGGACTCAACTCTAGCAATTATATGAACAGAGAATTCTTTTCCAGACCATTTGCACAACAAAAAAGCGAAAATTAGGCATAAGTTCAAAGTAGAAATATACGCTATTGAGTTTTTATTAACTGGTTATTCCTCCTTTTGCTTTTATCATTGTATTTATACGCCGTGGCATGCTCGCTTTGGACAGGTTTCAATCGGTTTTTCGTCCCAAATAACTATGAACTCTCTTCCATAGCACATGAATGCTATGAAGCAGTTGATGAAAACTGCCTAATCGTCTCTTCACTCTGGACCGCAAATTTTCTATAGTAGTGAAATCTCCTATGAGATGGCTACTCATACTCGTTTAAAAATCTTGATTCATTAACGAATTTTTTTTACTCGCTACGACGAATTTTTGAGGCCAGTAATCAGGTTGGAAAATTACTTAAACAGCTACTCGCATATTTTCACAGATTACCACTTTGCTAAATTTTTTTCGTCATTATTCCTCGCACTTTCTCCAATGAAAACACTCCACCGGACCATAAGCGTACCACCACCATGTTTTACGATTTCTTTTTTTTATCTGATGATTTTGGGTTGCCTTTCCAGTGGGCGATAGAAATAATGATTTCCAACTGAATTTATGCCATTTATTTATCCCATTATTTATATCAACTATTTTCAATCTTCTATTGTCCGATTCTGGTGAACTACAAGAAATGATATTCGTGTCTCCACATTTTTGGCAGAAACCTTCGGCTTTTTAGCTGCAAAGCATACAACTTTTTTAAGTTTCCTATAGACTGTCCAAGCACTTGCTTTACTTCCTATGCTTTCCCTTTTTTTTGTGGATAATAAAGATCAGGCCATGTGTCCTGCTTCTTGATCAAAGAGTATTCTGGAGCAGCCGTTGTTTGTTCACTCTTCTTTCAGGTTTTAAATTATTTTTTATTTGAACAACCATAGTTTGAGTTTTTATTATTCAGAAACAATCTCTCCTACCAAAATAATATTTTCAATTTGTTTTCAGTCTGATAATTTTTCGGTCTCTTGAACCATAATGTACTTGATTTAAATTAAAAATAAATTTATGTAAACCGCGGAACTTTTTTAATTACCCAATATTTAAAGATTTTTTTTTGTATATAAACGGTTTTATGACTGAGTTTACACCCTCTCCCCTACAAACTAAGAGTTGCCAAAACAAAAGTATTCGGGTATAAATTCAGACTATGGAAACCAATATAAATGAATTATAAACATACGTTAGGGTTTCTTCGAAATACATGGAGAAAAAAGATTTTAACCGATTTTTTACAAAATTCTAAATCCATTTGCACGAAAGTTTTCTCTTGAATGAGTTCGAAACTGCAGCTACATCTAAAGGGATCCAAGTAGAGGTACTTTTTTCAATAGCCTTTTTTTGACAGATCACGTGTGAGTCGTGTCAAGCTGTCATGTTATTTTTGTTCAGTATTCTTCGGCATTTCATCATGGAAACGCTTACGCCTGAACAACGTTTACAAATCATTCAACTTTATTACGAAAACTCACGTTCTGTAAAGAATGTGTTTCGCGCTTCGCTCAACTTATGGTCAACATAATCGGCCTACAGATCGTACTATTCGCAACGCTATCACACATCTTGAGACCCAGCATTCATTATGGGATAATATTCCACCGAATAGACCAGCACGCAATGAAGAAAATATAGGGGCCGTAGCTGAGAGCGTACATGAAGACCGTGGTGAGCCGATTCGGTGCCGTTCGCAGCAACTCGGACTGAAGTATGGAATGACTTGGCGCAGTTTACGTCGAGATCTTAAATTGAAAGCGTACAAAACATAGAACTGAAGCTACTAAACCTTCCCAAGCGACATCGCTCGCTCTATGGGCTCTTGAAATGTTGCAAGAAGATCCGACGTTTTCGAGTCAAATTTTGTTCAGCGATGAGGCCCATTTCTGGCTCAGTGGGTATGTAAAGAAGCGAAATTGCCGCATTTGCGACGAAAAGCAACCCGAAAAGATTCAAGAGCCGCCATTTCATCCGGAAAAAACAACGGTTTGGTGTGGTTTGTGGGCCGGTGGAAGCATCGGTCCATATTTCTTCAAAAATAATGCCGGTGAGAATGTAACCGTCAATGGTGACGGTTATCGCGCCATGATAACCGACTATTTGATGCCTGAAATTGAAACTCGTGATCTCCGCGACATTTGGTTTCAACAAGACGGCGCCACTTCCCACACATGGCATCAATCAATGGATTTATTGAGAGCACTTCGGTGAGTAGATAATTTCACGTTTTAGGCCGATCGATTGTCCACCAAGGTCGTGTGCTATCACATCGTTAGACTTTTGCCTATGGGGATATGTAAAGTCTAAGGAGGACAATCCCGCTTCAATACAGGTCTTGGAGCAAAACATCACGTGTGTCATTCGCCAGTTACCAGTCGAAATGGTCGAACGGGTCATCGAAAATTGGATTCAACGGATGAACCATCTGAGACGTAGCCGCGGCCAATATTTGAAAGAGATAATCTTCAAAAAATAACTGCCAAAGAATGTTCTTTCGAGTGATAATAAACATTCCCTATTAAATTTGAATTTTTTGTGTTTTTTCTTTAAAAAAAAAGTAGGGAACCTCGAAATGGATCACCAGTTATAACGGTCTTTTGTTCCCTTAAAATGTTTTTTTCTTTTAAAATCGATTTTGTGCTATTTTGTAACCGTTTTGGAGTTCTCGACTTATCGACTTTAATTTTTTTTTTTTTCTTTTTTTTTACGAAATCTTTGCTTTGGCTCCAGCAAATCCTATTTCTCTAAATACTGTTTACAATATTTATTTTTTCAACTATAAATAATACTTTTCAATCCCACACGACTCTTAAGAATTATTGTTTTTTTATGCTCTTAGGTGCTGGAAACATCCGCTTTCGACCGTTTCTACCCTGATGAGACCTCATCGGTGTTCTCCCACTTCAGCGGCATCGAATGCTTTAAAAACCCACAACTTCCAGTCGGTAAACGTACCTTCGAATGCAGTGTTGTCTTTGTAATTACACCAACAATTGTACAAATCTTACCACATCTCACGGAATTCGAATACCGTGAATTGGAACTACAAAGGCGCATTAAACATTTGGTAAAATCAGCGG
Organism: Neoceratitis asiatica; assembly: GCA_030068015.2. Lineage (NCBI taxonomy): Eukaryota > Metazoa > Arthropoda > Insecta > Diptera > Tephritidae > Neoceratitis > Neoceratitis asiatica. Next base: position 43,666,052 of record CM061528.1, on the reverse strand, counting down.
CACCACTAAACGAATACGTTCCACGCACAATTTGTCTTGCACAATATCACAAGGATAAGAAATGGTATCGCGCTCTAATACGTTCCCACAATCCAGTAGCCAAGCAAGTGGATGTGTTTTTCGTCGATTACTTAAACACTGAAACCGTCCAAGTAACACAACTCAAACAATGTCCACTAGAGCTAATCAGTTGGCCGTTGCGTACAACGCGTGCACGTCTACACGGTCTCATACCAAATCCACGTTTACGTGAGAAGGACATAAGGCAGGCGCTGCAAAATATCGTGCTCAAACGTACGCTGGTGGCACGCATTGTCAAAGAACCCAAAAGTTATGATAACCCTAATGCAACTAGTATCACAGATCTCATGGGTACGGATGATATTGGCGCACCAAACGCTGCAACTATGACAGATGCCTTTCAGCAGGACTTGAATGATGTTATAGAAGTGCATTTATACAATCCAGATGCTGAGGCGCGTAAATTGAGAGATGCTCGCATCTACCAGCAACTAATACAGGATAGTTTCTATACGTATAAGAAAGCTTAGAATTTTAATTTTACCTTCTTTTTTAGAAAGAACTTTTGTCTACGTTTTTTCTTTTTTCTATTTTTATCGCTAATGATAAAATTGTATATGCAAATCCATTTCACATTTTTTTAATGAATTATTTTAATTTCATCTTTTTATATTTGGAATTTTGTTTGTTTTTGTTAATGTTTTCTCGTATGTAAGTTAAGTTTTTGCTTTTCCCACATTCCTCTTTACTTTGTTGTACATATGTACATACATACTTTAACTACATTGGAATATATTTATTTACATAGGTATGAACTTGTCTGTACGCTGACCAATGTAATGTTTAATTTGATTATAAAAAATATAAAGTTTTGAATATTTGATATTTTTGAAATCTGTGTGTTTCAAATTGTATTGGTTGGCATTAACATCATTAGACCAGCTCTGTTAGCCTTCAGACTTCGTCAGCTTGGGTAAATACTCCTGCACAAAGTTGAAATTCTTACGGCTAAAAAACAATTTCCATGACTTTAAAAACCTTCTTCGAAATTCCCAATGTGTCAAATATTCAATATAAGGTTCACAAAATATTATTTCCAACAGTGATCAACATCAAATCCGCACCGTTCCAGGGAATTAAATATTTCGCGCACTTCTTGTGTAGGATTTTGCATAAAGTAATCGGTTCGAAGGCTTATAAAAACGTAATTGTTTCAAGAACTTAAACCTCAGGAGCTGAAGATCATCTGGCAGAAGCTGAGCAGTTTTACCGAAATAGCTTCTTTTTTCATTGAAGCTCATTTGGGGCCCAGAAACCCACACGTAACCATGGAAAGGGCGATGCATGCTCAAGTTGTGACTGTTTGGTGCAACATGCCAACGTCGATCGTTAGCAATCCATATTCAAAGATTATTAAATGTTGCAGAGAATGGCATAGACGATGTGAGATGTGAAGTTTCAATAGAATGGCGCTACGTACCAACCTGCCAATGTTAAAGGATTTTCAAATAGGGATTATATGATTTCTAAGTGTCGTTTTGGCCATTTTTAATATGTCATGATCTCTCATATTTTTTTTTTCATTGTATTCAGTAATGTTTATAATTTCATCCATGGACCACAATAAACGTCGTGAATTTGCTGATTTTGCCTTGGAACAACTTGAAACTGATAACGATAGTTTTTAAGAAAATCATCTTCTCCGCTGAGGCTCACTTTCATCTGAGTGGTGCGGTAAATAAACAAAACTGTCGATTCGATTCTGATGCGAAGAAAATCCACAAATTATTCATGAAAAACCATTATATTCACCTAAATTGACAGTTTGGTGTGATTTTTGGTTTGATGGTATCATCGGTCTGTACATCTTTCGAAAAGAAGCTGGTAGCACCGTTACTTTCAATGGAGAGCGGTATAGATCGATGATAACGAACTTTTTATGACCACAATTGTAAGAAGTTGATCTTAACAACATCTGGTTCCAATAAGACGTGGCTACGTGTGTCACAGAGATTCGTTGGAGTATTTTTTTTATGGAGATCTCCCTAAATAAATGGTTGGGTTTCAACATGGTCAGATTTACATGTTACAGAGAAAAAAGTGAAGAAACTGCCGAAAAGAAGGTTTCAAGCTCTGAACATTTTCGTATGATCGAGGGAGGAAAGCCGGTCGTTTTCCGAGTTTACATGAATGATTACAGCACCAATTAATTGCTAGAAAAAAGAATTTCTCGAAACCCCAATTAAAAGGGGTCGGAATAGTTGTTCCAATAACCCGAATATGACGAGTTACTGTAGCACTTGCAGTCCCGATAGTTTGCCGTATGGCTTATTTGAAATTTAGCGGCGAGGAACTGATAAAGTATATGCAAGATTCTAACCAACGTATTGAATAAAATATAATGGCTCATCGCAGATCGACTGATGTGGAAACCCACCATTAACCGAATATTCACAAAATCCCAAATCTTGAAAAAGTTTACCGGCAAACTAATCGAAACACACGTCGATTTTAAAACCGCCGACGAGGAACAGCAAAAGCTTCGCCTGAATGAAGAGAACCAAGAACCGCACTTTCCATTTTCTCCAAACTGATTCGGGAAGCGAAGCGAAAAGATGTAATAGTGAACGAGGACGAAATAATTCCTGTCATGTCACACAAATTAAGCGCATTCGGGTTTGCTCTAACACGTAATTGTTTACAGGCATAATCTTTTGAGATTGTAGATAATTTCGTCTATTTATGGAACAGCAATTTCACACAAAAAAAATATCGACTTTCCAACAGATTAGGTAATTGAAAAGTCTACCGATAGAAAAATATCAAACTACTAAATCGGAAAGAAGCGATGAATAAGTAGATGAAATAGAGGACTAGATCTCTTTTATAGGCTTCCCATCTGACCGTAATCGATGGTGGTCATTATCGCAAGTTCCTCGGTGTTGCAACTCCAAATGAATCTCCGAACTACCGTTCCCTTGATTTTAGCCACTTTTGATTGAAAACTGGAGCAGGGTTGAACGGTAAGCCTCGATTCGATTCTAGTAAACTTCTTATGAAGGAGGAGAATGAAGGTAAGTAAACTCTCTCTGAAAAGCCGATTCACCTTAGCAGAAAGGATAACAAAATAGTTGAAGGATATACTACAGGTGTCATCAACCAACCGGCCCGTGAGTCTAAACGCAAACGGATCCAAAGCCTCCAGAGAACAGTTCCAGACTCCTGTGGTGGCTAAACCAACTAAAATCAGAAAGCCTACTCCAGCAAAGGGTCCGCTACGAAGGACAGTGGGCGGGCTGCTGGAGTCACAGTAATTGATCGACCGCCCCTTCAAGTATGCCATCATAGATACCCGGAAGTAGCATTTGTCTGACTAGCACACAGTGACGGTATTATGGACCTCATCTTGACATCCACTGTATACAGGTTTGCTTTTCAGATCAATAGTGCTCGATTCGATTGACAATACGTCGTACCCATTAGCTCAATGCTCGAGAGTCTTCCGACGCTGTGGGACAACTTCAAGTAACGACTTTTTGATAGAGAAAATGTTAGAATTTAGTATACTCAATAAAAAAAATCTTATTGAATACTCACTGCCTGTCATGAGCTCCCTCAATCCCACCTGGATGGGGCAAGGAACTCGGTTTCAACGCTTAAATTACGTCCTTTAAAACCCGCTTCCCGACTTCGTTTCCGTGGACCACCGAACCTTTTCTAGCTTTAATAAAGCTAACTGGTCCGGCTTCACGGAAATAACTGAGAACGCCTTCAGTGCTCTCCCCACTCCTACCAACGTCATCAAAGCAGAGATAATATTTCGCAAAATCGTCGTGTCTGCTGCCGCCTGCATCATACTTGCTGGCAGAATAGCGGAGGTCCGCCCTCACTTCCCCATTGAAGCGGCGGTTTTAGCGATAAGGCGCGACACGCTACGCCTAGCCGATCCGATCCCAGAGATCCCCGTATTAGGGAATGGAAACATGGAGATGCGGCATAAGGTTAATACTTACAAGCGGAACAAATAGGATGTACACTTAAGGTGCTGCAATCTCTCCTCTCGGGTAACCAAGCTCTGGACTACAGTCAAATATCTGCCTAATCCGATGAGACGTGATGATCGGGTGAAAATTTCATTCGGTGTTCACGCCTCGTCGGACCCGAAGAGATGAGCGAGTTATTTTAGACGATTATTTATACTGTACCCTTCGGTTGACAGGACGAAAAGACGAATAACCCGCCGTCTGCGCAAACTGCCAAACACCAACGCGACACTTGAGTTATCCAGGGAAAAGGGAAAAGGTTCAGGGGGTTATCGGGAAGACAAAAGCATCCAAATCCATCGGCCCCGACGGAATAAGCTGATGTTAAAACACTTGGGCCCAGCGGGAGCAGATTATTTCACCAAGGTTCTCACTTGTCTTTGACCACTCTAATTATACCCGATATGTGGAAACTGGGTAGAGTGGTCCCGCCACCAAAGCCGTGGAAACCTGGAAACAAAGGAGAGTCTTATCGGCCAATATCTCTCCTTTCCTCACTAGCGCAGCCAATTGAGGCCTTGCTGTTCACGTCTGTGCACATATACACATTAGCATGGCTTCTGGAAAGTGCACAGCACCACAACAGCACTTAACGCCATAAACACTCAGATAATTCATGGCCTTAACCAAAATCGACCCTGTGCGCAAACTGTTCTAGTAGCACCGGACCTGTCGAACGCTTTCGATACGGTTAATCATGCAGTGCTACTATCGGTCATTGAGGATTCCTCATTACCGCCTAGGTTGAAGAGGTGGACCTTGAATTACCTAAGTGGTCGACAATCATCGGTTGACTTTCTAGTCAAACATCAAAGTTACGGAAAATTAAACAGGGGATTCCACAGGGTGGTGTTGTCCTCTCCCCGATGTTTTTTAATTTCCATATTTCGAGGCTTCATCCACCACCAGAGGAAGTCAATTTGACCTCATACGCCGATGATTTCGATTTTGGCGTTTTGCTAGGATATTGATAGTCTTTGTTAGAAATTAAACTGCTATCTCACCGACCTTTCCAACTTCTTCACTGCACGACATCTTCACCTACAACCAGCGAAAACCCCTGCCACCCTCTTCACCAGCTGGACGAAGGAGTACCGGTTAGAACTCAATGTGAAGGTCGATTACGTCACAATTCCGACCACGAACAACCCAAAATTACTGAGTATCACATTTGACAGCCTGTTCTCATTCACTCTGCATACTACTTCAATTGCCTCCAAAGTACAGAGCCGCAACAAAATCCTCAAATCGCTAGACGGTAGCACCTGGGGAAAAGACAAAAAAAAACACTGCTGGCAACGTAGAAGGCAATTGGCTGGCCGGTCGTAAACTATGCTGCACCGATTTGAACGCCGGGGACTAGGGAGACGCAGTTGACGAAGCTTCAAACTTGTCAGAACATCGCTCTTCGGACCGTGATGGGAAACTTCCTGATAGCGCCGGAGCACCACTTACACAGTGAAACAACTATACTCCCAGTTATGGAACATAATGTTATGCTGTGTAAGCAATATCTGCTAGGATGCTACCGTCGGGATTATCCCAACAGATACTTATTGGAAGCTTAACCACCACCTAGGCATATCAGGAAGGGAGTACTTGATTACCGGGACGCGGTGCAGCAATACAGACAAGACCTGCTGGACAGGAGGGCGTACAGACAGACCATAAACACCATTCACCGAGAGTTCGTTAGCACCTTTGTGAACTCTCTTCCCGTGAATTGTGTACTCGGAGTCCAATCACCACCCTTAGTAGAATAAGAGCTCGAGCTACCTCGAGAGACCCGCGTAACCCTGACACAATTAAGATCTGGATATTGTAGCAGACTTAACTCCTACTAAACCAGACTCGAGCCTGACATACTCACCACATGTCCTGCAGGCAACGAATGTCCGCTCCACACTAACCACCTCTGCATGCCCACTTAACCCGACTCATCTAACACCCCTCTCTCTGGTGCGAACCCGTGGAAACAGCAGGTTTCCTGGGCCTCCCGTTAGATCACCTCGATGACTAACACTAGACCTGCCTGACTCTAGACGGGGTTGACGCAGCCGTTACAACAACAACAACAATAACAAAAAGTGAACACCTCCAAAGCATATTCTAACGGCAGTCTTAAAATTTACGTCGTAGCTAAATTGTATTCAGGAATCGGACTTTCGTAACAATAATAATAGGGATGGCATCATCTTCGTCAAATCGTTTGAAAAACTCTCCAACCAAAATAAGTTTACAAATTGTTGTAGCATCTGCGTAACATGTAAACGAAAACGAAAACGATATGAAAACACAATTAAATATTGTAAATAAAATAAATTGCATTTTATTTTGCTTAATAATGATTTTTGTTATCCTGTTATCCTTTACATAATCACTTCCTTTACATGCACACATATTGTTTTAGCAATGCATACATATGTATGTTAATTAATTGGCTTCTTTACAACTAAGTAAACAAGTCTGCAATGCAATGCTATGCAATGTGCTATCTAAAAGTGAATTGACATTTTTGATTAGCATTATTTCTTTTTTAATTCTCTTGCGAATTCATTATTATATATTTATTTATATTAATAAGTGAGTGACGTTTATTGCTTCGAGACTAATCAGTCACGCAAATATTAATACATAAATACATACATTACATAATTTAAATAGTAGTAGCATAGCATAATAGCCGTCAAGTGAAAACTTAAATATTTACTGCTATGTATGAATACTACAATACAGGTAATTGTAGAGTAGTTGTAAAATTATTAACAAATTTGCAGTACAGTGCAGTGAAAATTACAAATAAAGTGCGGACAAAAACATATATCTTATTTTTATATGTTTTTAATATAAATATTAGCATAAACAATATATGTACATACAGTACTTAATACTCCGTTAATCAAATAAACAATTATTCCTAATTCAACTCAATTGCTGTAGTGAAAGCAAAAGTGCATAATTTAACAAATTCGTTGTGGAAAAGAAATTTTATATTCTCTTAACCGCACGCGCATGTTTTGTTTTTTCTCTTGCTCCTTAAGAATATGCAGACATACCTTAAACCACCACAAGTTTTGGCCTAAAAGCGTTTATTATTATTTTTCTTTTTTTTTTTTGTTATGAAGTTTATTTCCAAAAAAAAAAATTTCTCATTAGTCTTTTTCTTGATTAGACAAAATAGATATTTCCTCCTTAACCAATATCACTTTTCTTTTTTCTATCTTTAAATCAATAATTTTTAAATTCAGCGTTAAATATTTTAAAAAAATTGCTTTTTTTTCTTAGTCAGCGATTGCTGTGTAGGGTAAACTGCTATGCTTCGGCTTCGTTTTATTGATAAATACTTTAATGGCACCATTGAAATCGGCGCTCACCATTACATAACCACAACCTTTTTTATGCTGCTCGACGAGCGGGTCTGGCTGATGGTTTGGAAGCTGTTGAGAACGAATGCAACAGCAATTAAATAATTATTGTAAATTTGTAGAAATTAAAAATAGCTACCTTTTCGATTGGCCCAATTTCGTCAGGTTCTGATTTTATAATGGCCTCTGGATGTGGTGCGAAAATGGCACAAGTCACTGTGGCATTGTGCGCCTTAATGCCTTCCCAAAAGTCACTGCGATCACGTCGCACCTACAAAAAGTAATTTTTAAATGCAATAGAAGATACATTCAAAACCGTACTATGCTTACCGAGCTCAATTTCGAGTAATCATGATTCGTTTTCCATATATATATACATTGATTTTCAGAGCCGGCAATTATATACTTTCCATCATGACTAAATGATGCTTTAATTTGTGACGATACATTCAAATATCCTTTATATTTACAGGATAAATTTAAATCACGTAAATCGTACAAACGTACGCGACTATCATTGGACGTCACAAGTATCTTATCTTCGCCAGGCATTGGTTCTATACCACTTATCTTACGTCCAATACGATTTTTACCACGCGTTGATCGCACATGTATTTGTGTGTGATATTTCAACTGATCTGTGTTGTAGAAAATACACCGGCCATCATACGAGCCGACAACAGCAAATTGTCCATTTTGACAGAAATTCGCTGCGGTAATTAGTTTAGTTTGACCATCGACTTCATTCCACAATGCAACCTTCTTGTCAGGTATATTCCATAAACGTAATTTACCATCCAAACTGCCACTTAGGAAATAACGATCGTCGCGTGGATGAAAAGCGATAGCTGTGACAAAATCGATGTGTTGAAAACAACATAGGCACTCCTTACGCGAAATATGCCACAAACGTACAGTCTTATCCATAGAACTAGAAAGTATAAAATAATTTTTCGACCACGAAACGTCCAATAAGTCTGAGGTATGACCAATGTAAGTGCAGAATGCTTTCGGCATAAATGGTCCAGTGCATTTTTCTGCTGCTGCCGCCATAGCGATCGCTTCTTCAGAGTGTTGTGAAACAAGTGATTCTTGTGATGGTGTTGGGGAAGATTTCTGATCAGCATTATATTTTGTACGCATATCCTGTACAGCACAACATATTAAATATTGGTCAATATATAAGTATATACATATATATAAACAATAATGTATAGTATAGAGTTACGCACCTGAAAGAATGGATAAGCATCTTTTAATACCCAAATTCGTAGCACTTTGTCTTGGCCCGCGGTAGCTAACAGACGACCACAAGAGCTAAATTTCATGCACCAAACAGCACCGGTGTGTTCGCCATACAAATCCTAATAAATAAAATAAAGAGCCGAAATTATTTATTTATTTATTTCACCACACTACTGCAACGGGCACCACAAACCTGCACATGCTGCAATTTAGTAAATTCATATGGTCCCTTATTAGTTGATGAGGCTTTAATTTTTATATTAGCTTCGGGATTCATCACATCTGTTATGTCGGCCACATCCTCTTTATGGCGTGCATGCGATACCTCTGAAGCCAACGATTTTGCTTTGTCAACAGTTTTACGCACTGTTGCACCGAGTAAACGCTTAAAACGTGCCGTCCGCTTTTTCAAACGACTACCATCTTCTGCCTCGCCTTCCTCTTCATCCGGCGGCTGACCTTCACTGCATGGCGGTATACCAATGACACTCTCCTCATCCGATTCTTTTGGATTCACCTCCAAGTGTGAGGTGAGTTTTAGTATATGCAGCGATAAAGGATTCCAGCCTTCGGGCACTGGCGGTGAACGAACCTCAGAGAGGGTCATATTCTCGCCAGTATCTAAATTTTTGACGGGCACCTGTTTGAGTATTTCAAAATCGGTCAATTGCTTGCCGGAACTAGTACGCGTGCGCACATAAATATTCATTTGCTTCAGTACATCTTCGTCGCCCGCAGATTTGCGGCGCTCCTTATCGCTACTAGAGCGATACACAAGCGATGGATATCTATAGAAAATAAATAATGATGGTGAGGTTATTCGAAAATATAAATGCATGATATTAGAAATATAAAAAAAAATGTATTTAATATAATGCACATTATAAAAGCAATCTAAATGAACTTTAGCAAAGTCTAATTGCCTGAGGCGCGTAATAAAGCGTGGAAATATACACTTAAACATATTAGTATTAGTATTAGCTATACAATAATACGTTTAGACAATTGTGGGAAATTTTTTTAGTACATATTAGAAAAATGTGCACCTTAACATATGTACATTGAGGCAGTAGATAATGAGTATTCAGCTATGAATTCTATATAAAAAAAATATTTTAAAATTAATTTAAACACTAACTTGATTTTCAAATGCCACGGCCCTTTTAATGTGGTCAATTTGTATATTATGAATATGTCAAAGGGATTGCTGTAAGAATTGAAGGGTTTACTAAAGTTCATTTAAATTTACTAGTTGTTGCAATAAAATGAGGGTTAAATATAACCAATATGATACAATTTGCAGCAATATCCTAGGGCCTTTGACATGGATTTTGTGATCTCTAATAATATTTAACTAAAAATATCACTTTTGCCCAAACTTGGTTTGTAGATACAACTTTTCAAAAAATTTTAATAATGATTTCATTATTTTAATATAGCATTTTTCTCATTTTCTCATAATACTTGTATATGATTATTAATTGTATTTTTATAAAATTTCAATTTAAGTGAAAATGAATTATTATATTTTACGTTATTTTATTTTATCTTATTTTTTCAATATTATTTAATTTAATTTAATTTAATTTAAATTATTTTATTTTATCTTATTTTATTTAATTTAATTTAATTTAATTTAAGTTTGTTCTACCTTATTTTATTTCATTTTATCTAGTTTTTCTTTTATTTTTTATTCTTTTTATTTTTTTAATCTTCTTTTTTTATTGTATTTTAAATTTTCCAATACATTTTATTTTTGTGATTTCATTTAAAACTAATTTATTCACCTCTTTTGTTGATTGCAAAGAAATGAAATCGCTTACCTTGTACCGCTACCCAAACTATTCGAACCGGTTCCAGCCAAAATGGGACGTGCACCATCATTCATTAAAATCTGTTCGATGCGTTTAATTTCCTCTTGTGTTGGACCCTCAGCCTTATTGCACGCTTCGTCGCATGGCTTTACCACACAGCCACCTTGTGTAGCTTTATACAGATTGAGACCTTGTGAAGGATCAATTGAACTGTAAATGAAACCAGCAGCATAACTTATTTTAATGTAAAGCATTTTAATAAATTCTTTTTTATTCCTGAATACATACAAATATCTGACACGTCCGGGTGCAGAATTGCTCTTTGCCGAATTCGATGGGCTAGGCTTGGAGTAAACCGATGTTGAACTGTTACCCAATGAATGTGAAATACGATTTATGGAACCACCAACAGTTGCTGTGGTGACGGGACGTGTATTACAGGTGGACGTTTGAGCCAACGATGCAATTGATGCCGATACGACGCCCGTAGAAGAGGTCATGGTCATGGATGGTCCTAATGGAATATTGGAAATACCCATAGTCAGCGCATTCATGCCAATGCTATGCGGTCGGCCGCTGGCTACGGACATATGTAACGATGTGCTATTTATTGTTGCAGTGCCAATTGGAACTGCTGCAGTAGCGCCTCCAATGGTATGTACACTTGCAAGTGAACTTTTTTCCTGCCACGAACGTTCAATTTCTTCAGCAATATCATCGCGTAACTTCTGTTGCACATCAAGCACACTCTTTACCGAACGTGTATCACTATCGGTGTCTTCCGTGTCTGGTGCACCAGACATTTGCATGGCTTCATTCATACTAAATTGATCCGAGGAACTGGTTGACTTGCGTGACTTTTTCTTACGTCTAGGTGGTGCAATAGGACCACTCGATGTGATAGAGTCTGTCGTTTTCGAATGTGCCAACTTAGTACTTGCAATTACATCAGGCTCTTGAAATATTATTTTAGGATCGGGAATTGCTCTTCTAACCGCCGTCTCCGCGGCTGCAGTTACAACAGCGCCAATAGTGGATGTGGAAGTTTGACTGTGTGTTGGTGATGCCGCTGGTGTTGTGGTATATTTCGTGGAGGCACGTGAGGCATTGCTACTACCACGTGACACTGATGCGGCGGCGGCAGCAGCGGCAGCAGCAACATTTTGTTGCTCAACTAAAGCAGCTAAATTGTTGCTAGTTGATGGAGCCATGATACCTAAGTTTTGCTGTAATTGTTGTTGCTGCTGTTGCTGTTGTTGCTGCAAATGTTGTAAGTACATTTGCTGTTGTTGCTGTTGCTGCTGTTGCTGCTGTTGTAATTGATGAGCATTCGCTGACGATGTGGAATGGGCTGCCAGTGACTCGCGATCAATGCTCAAAGCTATAAGGAAAGTAAAGTGTTTTATAGATTTAGAAATAAGTGTGTAAACGGGAGTAGTATATTCCTACCAGATGGATCTATATTCCCAGCCAAAATGCGTCCAACACGTCCCAATGAGGTCATACTTTGTATACTCATAGTATCATTTTCGATCACCTTAAAAGGGTGCGTAGTACGATTTGTGAAAACGCCATCAGTGGAACTATTCTGTTGATATAAAGAAATGAGAAGTGGAGAATTGTTGCATTAGTAATTTCTCAAATTGTAATAGTGCATTGTTGCATAAACATTTTACAAAATTTTTTTTTGTGTATGAAATATTTGAATTTATTTGAAAGTTAAGCTAAGTAAGTGATAGAATATTGCATTAGTTTAAATAGGTGTAAGTTTATTTAAATATTACATTTATTGGAATATATAAAGATTTAAATACTTAAGAATAAATCAAATAAGTAAAAGTAAAAAAAAAAAACTATTTGTGATAATACCTGAGAATCAGGTGTGAGTGTGTTTCCAGGATTATCATCTTCATCATTTTGCATGCATTGACGCAATTCGTGAAATCGCTGCCTACCAAACTACATATTTGGTTTTTGTTGTTTTTGGTTTTGTAAATTTTTTTTGATAGAGGATATGGAAATAAGAAGTAAAGTGGAAATAAATCATTAACTTAGATAAAATAAAATAAAAGTTTTACATTTTAGAACTTTAAACTTTCAAAATAATATTATAATATTAATATTACACAGAAGGTATGAAGAAAAAAATGTATGTATGTAATTAAATTAAATTTTTTTCAAAAATCGTTTATCGGCGAGCAAATCAAAACTTATTGTGCTTATCAATAACCACTTAGACAACATTTAAACAACAAGAAATAAAATGAACAAGTTTTGGAATGTGCGTTTAGTTTGCCATCAGTAGGTCAGTTATTCCATAAAATAATGTATTTCTACACATATTTTCTTTTCAGAGATATTGTGCAAATGGTAGGACAAACTCATAATGCATAAATGTTCTACCAACGAAGATACTAATAACGCCTATACGAATGAATGATTATCAGAAGTATTTGCTTAAATACAATTTCATAGCTACAAATTTTATATATAAACATACAATTTATGTACAAATGTATATCTTATCTACATACACACTTGCGTACAGAAGAAGTTAAGTACATAAATAAATTCGATTAAAAAGAAAATGCACATAGCCATGACATAATTGCACGTTTATTTACCGATAAGATTTAATTTGACTAACTGGTTATACACTTTTTTATATAAGCCGGAATATATTTTGATCGTTATTGACACATATGTTATTTAGTATTTGATCGATTCCGTAAATGGTTAAAACAATTTCTAATAAACTTTTATAAATTTTTTACATATACGAAGCAAGCACCTGCTTTTTATTACACAAAGAAAGTTGCCTTCAAACACCTAATTGTAATGCGAATGACTAGGTATGCTATCAATTCTTATAGTCACGTATAGCTTGATGGCCGTTAACTCCACTAATACTGTCACCCAAGCATAATCAAACATAATCATAGAAATAGATGCGTAAAAAAACTAGTAATTTATGTATAACCAGCAACAAGTTTCCAAAATGGAATTTGAAAGTGAAATCGAAAACATTCTATTAACTAGTTGACATAGTAATTCGTAATAGTATTTAGTCAATGAACTATATTGTCAATGTAGACGGATGTATACTCAAATCATCAATACTGTTTTAACTTTTGGTGGATCTTCGGTATTTTCTGCAATATTCTTTAGAAATAATACAAAAATAAATTGTTATATTTTCATGGCTTGTTTACTAACAAATTCTTATACAAACACAATTTTAAATCACCAAAGAATCGAGTAACACAAACTGGCATGCAAATACCGACATATACTGCTGTATATAGTTAATTATCAAAGTAAACAGCAACATTATATTACAAATTATGGTAATTTTTTATTTTATATTTCCTTACCTGTATAGGTTTAGGTTCTACAAATATGTCTTGCTTAGGACCACGCGTTCCCAAACTTAAACTACTTGTCGGACTACTTGTGGCTGGAGTAACACCACCTATTGGCGTTGCATCGCTGTCTGATGAAGGATTGACACGCACAGCTGGATCTGGGAAAATAAATCCATCTTGTCCTGGTGCATTTTCAAGTGATATTTTACAATTACGACTGTAGAAAACAAAAGTTTTAAACTTATTGAAAAAATTATATTAATCATATACATTTATACTATTTAAGGAATTCAAATTATGCGTAAAGAAAATTACTAAACTTTACCCAATACAAAATTTTTATATATTTTTGCATATGCATGAAATTATAACAAACCTCAAAGTAGACAAACGATTAGGCGTAGAATCTTCAGCATCGAAAAACTCCTCCGAGCTGTCTGAATCTGTTTCTGGCTTACTCATTTTCTGCGAAGCTCAATTTTCCGAGTACTAAACAAATGCACACATGTACTCCCCTGCACTCATATAAGGCGTGGATTAATTCTAATATTCTATTTTTTCGTTTTTACACTCGCAAATTTTAATTTTTACGTCATTCCAAAAATTTTTCATGCTGCATTTTAATATCCAGCCAACTTATCAGCTGGCATAATGAAAAGTGCATACGAATTTTCAACACATTTCTGTAGTCCAAGCTTAGGTATTATATTTAGGTTCAAAGTAATTATGTAGTTATTCAATTGGTATGCACAAAAGATTAATTAGATTTTTTGGTGAAAACTATGCACGATTGCAAATTTAGACTCAAACAATAGAGAAATGAAAGGGAGTGACGATTATTCAATGACACATTATTGGGGCTCATTGTGAACTGTGTGTTGTGTAGAGAAGAAGTAACGAATGACGTTAGCAAAACAAATGTAATATAAAATGTTAAATTCAAGCAGGGATGCCGCGTGTTATTAAGTGAAGTTCGTAGCACAGCTTTTGTCTTCTTCTATTCATAGCTAGACTTCTAGAATACCTGGCAAAACAAATAGTGAAATGCAAAACCAAAGATTGCACCGTCACACAATAGTGAGTACATCTTCATTTTATATTTTAACAGGATATTATGTATTAACATTGACGAATTTCCTCAAACTTTGTTCAACAAAGTAATTTGATGTTGTCTGAACGCCAATTCACCCTATTCACCTTTCGTTTGATTTCCTATTTGTAAATGCGAAAATCTTCCGAATTGTGATTTTGTGATTATGGTTTGGGAGAAAAGAGTGGAACAGAGATTGTGTAATAATTAAAATCTCACATTTATATAAATTCGCTTTGTTTTCAACAAATTCCAATTTTGTTAAACACACAGAGGACAAGGCACACATTTATTTACAATTAAACAGTAAAATAATATTTATTAGTAGTTATATTTAAAAAGCCTTACTCGCTTAAAATAATATATATATTTTTAGTAAATATCTAGTCGAAAACAAAAAGTATTCCGAAAAAAGCCTTGTTCCATCGGTCGGGACGTTTACAGGCTACGTACGTTATGCTATATGAGGGGATAAAGTGATTCCAAAATTATATTTTATTCCTTCACCGCGTTCGTTAATGGACGCATACATGTACAAGACCTTTCAGTAAAGGGAATATTAATTTTTTTATGTAATGACCGATGTTGATAGCTGAAGGTTATACAATAAGAAATTTAGATATAATTTTGTGCTTTGGTATCGTATTTTTCTAACCGAAGGCAGTAGATTTGTCCAACATAAAATTTCGCCCACAAAAATGGAGGTACCAAAGAAAAAGTGGGAGTATAAACAAAAATGGAAAAATGTTCTTTAGTTCAAAAATGTATGCTGGGTATTTCAGCATGTGATTAAGTACAGCAACCTTTTCGAATTTTTCGATCAGCTGTTGTTGACATTAGCGGCATTTGCCATATGAGCATCTGGCGTCCAGAATTTTCATATTTCATTTTTTACATTTTTACAGCGCGTGTGTTTTAATAAAAGATATAAAGATTTTAGATATTTTGCTAAAAATGTCACAAAGAAATGAAGACAGAGTTCCGGCGGAAGAAAGTGACCTATTACAAATAAAACCACTGTGAGTATTGAAATCTGAAAAATGCATATAAAATAACAAGAGCTTAAATATTAGTGGTGCCGGTCAAGAAGTTGGAAGATCTTGTATAATGCTGGACTTTAAAGGAAAGAAAATTATGGTATGGCTAATTTTTTTCTTTTCAAATTTTAAATTTTGTTAAAATAGTAAAATAAAAACCTATCTTAAACGATTTAGCTTGATTGTGGCATACATCCAGGTTTATCCGGTATGGATGCACTACCGTATGTTGATTTAATAGAAGCTGATGAAGTTGATCTCCTCTTCATATCACAGTAAGTCGAACATAAATTTAAAATAACTTTGTAATTATATTTTATCATAAACCACACAGCTTTCATTTGGACCACTGCGGCGCTCTGCCATGGTTTCTCATGAAGACCAGTTTCCGTGGAAGATGTTTTATGACGCACGCCACAAAAGCCATATATCGCTGGATGTTATCGGATTATATAAAAATTAGTAATATATCCACTGAGCAGATGCTCTACACAGAAGCTGATTTGGAAGCATCAATGGAAAAAATAGAGACAATTAATTTTCATGAAGAGCGAGACGTAATGGGTGTACGCTTTTGTGCTTATAATGCAGGACATGTACTTGGAGCTGCCATGTTTCTGATTGAAATTGCGGGCGTAAAAATACTATACACTGGGGACTTTTCCCGACAAGAAGATAGGCATTTAATGGCAGCCGAGATACCTCCTATTAAACCAGATGTGCTCATAACTGAATCCACATATGGCACTCATATTCACGAAAAACGTGAAGATCGCGAAAATAGATTCACTTCATTAGTGCAAAAGATAGTACAACAAGGTGGACGCTGTCTGATACCTGTTTTTGCATTAGGACGCGCACAAGAATTGCTACTTATATTGGATGAATATTGGTCGCAGAATCCGGAATTGCATGAGATACCTATTTACTATGCATCATCACTGGCTAAGAAATGTATGGCGGTGTATCAGACTTATATTAATGCAATGAATGACAAAATTCGACGTCAAATCGCTGTGAACAATCCCTTTGTATTTCGGCACATATCCAATCTGAAGGGTATAGATCACTTTGATGACATCGGACCATGCGTAGTAATGGCCTCACCTGGTATGATGCAAAGCGGTTTATCGCGAGAGTTATTCGAAAACTGGTGCACGGATCCGAAAAACGGTGTCATCATTGCAGGCTACTGCGTGGAGGGCACTCTAGCTAAGTCTATACTTTCTGAACCGGAAGAAATAACTACTTTAGCTGGACAAAAGCTGCCCTTAAACATGTCGGTTGATTATATTTCCTTCTCTGCCCATACGGACTACCAGCAGACCAGTGAATTTATACGCTTACTAAAACCGCAACATGTGGTATGTGTATTTTTCAAGACTTATTTATTTAATAACTACTGATTTATCAAACATAAACTTTTTAGGTTCTAGTGCATGGAGAACAGAACGAAATGTCTCGTCTCAAAATGGCCCTCCAAAGAGAATATGAGGCTGATACTTCTACCAACATAAAATTCTATAATCCACGCAACACACATTCCGTTGAACTGTACTTCCGGGGAGAAAAAACTGCCAAAGTGATGGGAAATTTGGCAGCTACCAAGCCAGAGGTGGGCAACAAATTATCTGGAGTTCTAGTGAAGCGTGACTTTAAATACCATCTTCTAGCTGCCTCTGATCTATCTAGTAAGATATTCATCGAATGACGTTTTTTGACATCTTAACATTTTTTCTTATTCTTACAGAGTATACTGACATGAGTATGTCTGTTGTAACCCAACGGCAATCCATTCCGTGGAATAGTCCCTTAGGTACCCTAAAACTACTTCTAGATAGAATCGGTGGTGTGGGTACAACAGAGGTTTTGGAAGAAGAAAAACGTTTACGTGCATTTAAATGTATAGACTTATTAGTAGAGAATAAAATCATTATAATGGAATGGCAAGCTACCCCTGTTAACGATATGTTTGCGGATTCAGTACTAGCCTGCATTATGCAAACAGAAATGGGTGGTACAAATATTAAGGGTGCCACAAGTACATCCAAATCAGATCGTACACATTTTAGAGAATGTTTAGTAGAAACTCTGCAGGATACATTTGGCGAACATTCTGTGCCAAAAATGTTCAAAGGTGATCTCTTGCCGGTTACGGTAGCCGGGAAACGGGCAGAAGTGAACCTGGACACTTTAGTAAGTTTGAAATTAAAGAAAAATTATTATTTGTTGCATATATTCCTATATATTTTAGCAAGTGCACTGTCCGGAGGATGACATTTTACGACAAATCGTCAATACAGCGGTACAAAAATTACATCAAGCACTGGTCACTCATACTTGAGTTTTATATTGAAAATATTTTAAAAATTTAATTTTACAGTTTTTATTGTGTCTGAGATAATTCCACCTCACATAGTAGTAGGAGGATTTATTAAATAAAAAATAATTTAGCCATAAAAACTTTTTTGTAATGCCATGTTATTAACGTTGTGTACTCTTAGCAATCTGCTCCTTGAGTACAAGAATACTGGCCCTTTGCTCTGGCGGCAGTTGTGAAATCTGTTCATCTGACAATTGTAACACTTGCATAATAAGCGCCGCTTTTTCCTGATCAGTTGCATCGTTGGGTATACCACAATTTGAAGCCAAACGATTCTGAAGCTGTTGCTGTGCAGTTTGTTGCTGCTGTGACATTACTGAACCGGGAACACCAGATGGACCAGCAGCGTTTCCACGGAGACGTGGATCGATCTGTCGCTGCCGTGGATCTGTCGGAAACGACGGTTGCTGTGGTGGCATTTGACGTTGCGCACGAGGGTCCATAAGTGGTGGGGGTACAGGATTTGGTATTGCGCGCATATCCTGATCGATATTACGAGTCATACGTGGATCCATTTGTCTTGGATCCATACCAACAGGTCCACCTAATACTGGACCATTCATAGCACGTAAATCGATATCACCGCCTTGCATGACGTTGAAATTAGGACCAGGTACAGGCAGTGGTGGCCCACCACCCATTGAAGCTGCTTGAGAAGGCTGAGGTTGAGGTTTCACTTGCTGCATATTTGATGATATATTTTGTGATTGTACACTGCCAGACAATGGGTTTCCCCCCAGAACCGGTGGCATCTGGTTTGCTTTGAAGAGCATACCCTAGAAAAATACGTTAGATTAGTAAGTAGAATATCTTTAAGTAGTTGATTGCTTCTCACCAATGCTGTTTGCGGGTCAACAATACGCATAACCACCATGGATTGTAACAAAGCATAAGCTAACTGCGGATTTAGCATCAGCATTTGACGAGCTTCAGAAGGATTATTCTGTATGCATAATTTCATTTGTTTCATTAACTCATACATTTGTTCTGGGGGCAAAGATGCAACGGTCTTTGTTATGATTTCGGGTGCTTGGTCTGGATCACAATGTTCACCATAAGGATTTTCTACTTGTGGCCCTTGCAACAACTGCTGCATCTCCATACGCGACTTTTCAGTACAAGCGTTATCTACACGTAGGGTTCGTCCGCCTATTTCGTAACCATTTAAATTACGCATAGCACTAAGTGCGGTTTCTTGGTCCTTGTATTCACAAAAACCAAAACCTTTTGGTTTCCCACTCTCGCGATCGAATACCAACCTACAGCCGGTATTATGAAGTTATGGATAAACCTTTTCTGTTTTAAGAAATATTTTTACTTACTTAAGAGAAAGGACTGGTCCAACTTCACTAAATATTTCTTTTAACTTCTCCTCAGTCGCCTCATATGGAATGTTGCCCACTATAAAAGAGAACAAGCGATTTATAAGAAGTACCATCTCCCGCACGGGGCATACGTACCGAAAACAGATCTCATGGATTTATCCATGATACTCTGTTCCGAATTTTTGTCCGCCATTTTAATATTAATTAGTTGTTTTTAAAAGTAGATAAATCCCTTGGCTGTATAAGCAGAAAATTTTTAGAAACCAGCCGAAGCTTACAGAGCAGTGAAAAAATTTCACGTTGAAAACAAAAGCAGCGTTTCACAGCGTATGGTATGTTCAGTAAGCAGTTCGATAAATTCTTCATTAATAAGCGATGACGTTTTTGGTAACGTTACGGATATCGATTATAATTGTACGTTTGTAATCGTCGTATTTGCGAAGCGATATATTGGGCCTAATATACTAGTATTCGTGATATTTTTGATAAACTGTAAATTTACAAAAACCATAAACATACAATAGCTAATAATAATATACAATCGCAAAAGATATTGTATAGTTGCATGATATCGTGTATTCTTTCTTTTTCTTACCGCGTCCAAGAACATAAAACAAAAAATTTCAAATTAGTGATTAGTAATTTCTCAGTTTTTATTATTTTATGTTCTTTGACCATGTGAAAAATAAACACGTTCAACTGTTACGGCAAATTCCTATATAAATACCAGGTTCGCAATCTAAAATAAGTTATCGATTAGAACTGTAAGAATCTCTCATTTAGAATAATTTTAAATAGTTTTTTGTGTTGTGGGTCTTCTGCAATGAATAATGGCATAATACCCATCAATTCAAGCAATTGGCGGTCGTGATAAACAAGTGGTTAGCAGTGCGACCAATATCCAAATATATAGAAAACTCAGTTTAATAAAAAAAGAAAAAAAATGAAGCGAAGTTTTCTGTTGTTTTAGTAACTACAAAAATATTCCCCAAGTTGGGTTTTGGGGAATATTGCGGTAGTGACCGTGCTTGACCGGACAAAAATCCACGTCGTTCCGGTGTAAAAATTCGACTGTGGGGGAACGATTTTATTTTGATCGCCTTTTATGACAGGCATGCCTCACCGCTGGTAAATTCTTGAACCCCTAACCCGCAGTGTACTAAGTTAAGTTTTTTAATTGCGGCTGCCTATCCATAAATTTGAGGGGCAGCTTAGCCGAAAATTATATCAACGGTTACAAAGCGCCAATTATAATTACGTATTTTTTAGCCTATTTAAATAAGAATGATAAATAACTAAATATAAATATATGAAATTACTTCGCTGGTATTGTTTCTGATGTAATTGTTAAAAATTTAGTTCCCTGCGAACACACTTAGTTTTTACTTCTTATTCAAAACACCCTGTGTCGGCCATTGTCAAAATGTCTACTCTATTACTATATACTAGCTAGACGTTGTCGTAATTTTTCATTTCGGTGCAGAATATTTTCAGCTGATTTAATATTAATAAAGGTGTTTAAAAATGCAAAAAAATACTGAAAAAGACTGCACAAATTACTGAAGTAACGATTTGGAGTAAAAAATTGCATAATTCGTAAACGAGTTAGGGTGAAAATTTAGTGTAAAAATTCTTTTGTGTGACCTGTACGAACGGGACTCCGTCGAACGACCTCGCAATCGCATACACAGGCAGCAGTTGAAGCACACATATTTCATGCTTTGGAAGGAGTGTGTGGGGAAATCAGTAAAAAAGAAATAACAAATGTGTCATTGAACGTCTGTGAATAACAGGAACGTACACTGTTAAGGAGCAGCTAAGCCTTACTAAAGGATCTTGAATACTTATATTCAGCACCAGCACAGTAGTAACAACACAAACAAAATATACTTTTGATCTAACTAACTACTATATAATTGTTCTCTTCGCCTTCCCATTTTTCAAAAAAAAAAGTACTTTAATTTTTTTCTCAACCAAATTAAAAACGAAAACCATTCCATATCTTTCGCTAAATCATCTGTACGTGAGTGAAGAACAACAGTGGAAAATATTTCAATTATCTTTTGTTGCAACGTTCCAAATGATATTATAGTAAATAAGCGTTATTTCCGTTCCACAAAAACTGTCGTCAACATCGTTTGACGATACTCGGTGTGCTCGTTTCAGAGACTATACCTAGAGTGAATTCAAACTAAAAATCGAACTTAAAAAATGTTTTAAAGTGAAAAAAATAAATAAGAATTTATAAAGCAAAAGACGAAATTGTGTTGTTCTCTGTGTATGCGTGCTGATTGTGATGTAAAAGCAAATGAATAAAAGCGTATATTGCACAAGCTTTAAAAGAAATACAAATAAAACGGTGTTAGATTGAAAAGGGCGAACAACCAAGTGTGGAAGTCTTTGAAAACGATCATACATAAAACAGTGGGAGGCGAATTGGAAACAATAATAGAAACAAAGTGTAGCAGACATGCTCACATCTGTAGCTATTGCAAAGGTAAGGTAGACGGAGTTAACAGTTGGGTCTATTCTTCACGTTCAGATACACATCTGTAACCAGAGAGACATACATACATATGTATATCCACATATGTTCATGGCGAGGGCACGTGTAATTAATTTCAAATGCATTTTTTCGGTTTATCAAATTATTGAAATTTCTTTGCCTCTTGCAGACAATTCATTACCAATGTGAATCTTTGTGTTTGTTGTATTAGTGTGGCAGAAAATCTTGTATACTTGTTCCTCGGATTGCGTGTGGATTTGGAGATGGGAATGTTTTAGTGTACATGTTTGTATACGTTTTTTTTTGTTAAGTAAAATCAATAAGGGTAGCATCTCATTCTTATTGCTCTGTGCACAGCATTTCTTTATGACTAAGTGATTTTGTCAAGCTTTCCAATTTATGGTTGCTCATTTGCTAACCTCATTTTATGGATAGAAACCAAAATAGCTTTTTTTTAGATATTATAACTTGAAATTATTATTGTTATAGGACTCTCTATCTAATATATATTCCATCTATACTGCTTATATACTTGTCTATAAATATTTGCACTGAATGCATTTTAAAGTGATAATAATTCTATTTACATATGTATTTGCGTCTTTTTTAATGCAACCCAAAATATATAACATGCAAATTAATGTTTATAAAGAAAATTTATTACAAAATATTAATTAAAATTAAAATTTAGAAATTATTGGCTTCCATTGAACAGAAGCTAAATATTCCAAAAATTTCCCAAATTTGGTTTAAATTTGTTCTTTATATTTCCTATTCTGTTACTGCACTTACTCCCTTTTGGCTATTTCATCTGCCATTTAAATCCATGCAGTATTTCATTGATATAGCTACGTTAGGCTATTTATTTGTTTGTGGATATCGAGCGATGTCATACAAACAGTACCTATATACAAGCATATGTACTGTGTCGCTGTTACCTATATAAACTTGTACGTTTGTATATATGCAGTTAATTATATTTGTATTGATATGTATCTACATATGTACTTATGAACATACATTTCAAGCTTTAATCGTTTAAGTTTGTTTTTGTTTTTATCTCGTATTTTGTTTTTTCTTTTTCATATTTCTATTATTCATTTAATTCCTTAATCATTTCCTACATATGTATACGTTTTCTTGTTAACTGTCATTATCGTCTGCTGCACCCCATACGGTATACTTGTTCCTACACATATGTATTTATACATCTACATACATATTTATATTTCAATTGATCGCTGAAGATGCGCACAACAAAAACGACAATATATAGTTAAAGTGCTAAACCAGTGCTACACCAATGACCTGCCATCATTGCCTTTTGTCGAAGATGAGCATGTGCAAGTGTTTACAAACATTCATACACATATAACCTGTGTAGTTTAATGTGCACTGCACCGCTTATGATTGTGTTCTCTTTATAATATGCCCCATGCTTTGTTTCTGCTTCTCTTCAGAGATGTACAAAATCAAAAAATGCATACATATGAACATATGTATGTATATATATGTTTTTATCGAATTTGGATTTTACGGTCTATCATCGTTCATTCCCTTCCTTTCATATGTTCCTTTTCCTGTATATTACTTATGACAATCATTGTTTTTACATATGTACGTATGTATATATCTACGTAGGTATTTATATAAGGTGTGATCTTTCGAGCAGTTTGCAATCATGTGCATGTACATACATACATATATGTTTATAAATATATTTGTATTCCCATATGCTATCTACATACAGTGTGGGACAAAAGTCTACATACACCAACTGTATTCGTTGTGTAGAAAGTCCTATCACTTTGTTGAAAAATGTAGGTATACATAAAATTAAACAATTATGGTGAAAAAACGCAAAAATATCCGTGACAAAAGTCTGTCTACATACACCACGGGTTTACTAGCAGTTATGTCGATATGCTGTGTTGTTATGTTGTTTTACTATTTTTTTTTTTAATAATGTTTTCTAATTTTCTAGTATTGAATTTAGTTGTGGTTTAAATGCATTAGAATCAACAATTTGAAGAGAAATATCGATTGACGTAAGAATTTTGATTATTCAGCACAGAAAAAAGAAGGAATCGTACGGTGAAATTTAAAAATTTTAAATTTAGGTCCGCCAAAGGTTCAGACCATTGTAAAAAACTTTGAAAAAAAAAATGTATACGCTGAAAATAAGACGCTTGTTGGCCGCCCGAAGAAACTAACTCGTAAGGGACATCTGCTTTATTCTGAAGGAAGTGAGTTATGATCCTAAATTTACTACTCCAAAATTAGCCAAAAACATCGCAAGCTCTTCAAGAGAGCGTAATCCAAGAACAATTCGAAGAGTTTTGAACGATAATTGCTTCCACAATAGACCGCAACGTAAAAAACCTCTTATTTCTGGAAAAAAACGTAAACTTCGCTTGGAGTTCACTAAAGGACATTCAGACAAGGGAATGGATTTTTGGCAAAAAGTCTTGTTTACAGACAAATCGAAGTTCAATATATTCGGCAGTGATGGAAGAGCAAAAATTTTGAGAAAAGAAAACACTGCACTTAACCCCAAAAATATAGTACCAATAGTGAAACATGATGGCGGCAACGTAATGGTTTGGGGGGCGGTTGCAGGGCCTGGAGTTGGAAAGCTTGTTTTTATTGAGGGTAATATTGATCGATTCACATATAAGTCGCTGTTGGAAGCTTATCTGCAGCCTTCGGTGCACAATTTGCAGCTTGGCGCAGTCTGGATCTTTCAACAGGATGGCGATCCAAAGCACACGGCCCATATTGCTCAGGATTGGTTGCTTTATCATGCTCCGAGGGAACTACACTCACCACTTAAAATCCCAGATTTGAATGTTATTTAACATTTCTGGGAGATTTTCGAGCGAAAAATTAGAAAAAAATCAGATTTCCAGCTCAGCACTACTCAAAGAACATTTAATTGAAGCTTGGGACAGTATTACTCCCTCAGAATTGACAAATTTGGTAGCTTCAATGCCATGATGGCTTCAAGCTGTTATTGATGCGAACGGTGGACCAACTAAATACGAAAAAGATCGGGTTACCTGATATTAATCAAAGTTTTGGCGCTAAGATACGTTATGTATGTACTGTTTGTAGACTTTTGTCAATGTTGGATTTACGTTTTTTTGTCATAGCTTTACTATTATATGTAAAAATAATATTTTTGTTGGTTTTTTATGATAAGGGAAAATAGTTGAAATAAACTGTGTCGTTAAATTTTCCAAAAAAACCTTTTGGGCTTTCAATTTAACGAAAACAGGGGTGTATGTAGGTTTTTGTCCGCCACTGTATATATACATATGTACCTTCGTATAACAGATGATTTCTCGGTTTATTTATTAGCAATACTTTTTTATTTACATAAATTTGTATGTACTCGTATTTCTTTACGTTTTCTCTTTTACTGCCTGATCTTTGGGTCTTTATTTCCTTAAAAAAAGTTAATTCCAAGTTAGCTATGACATTTTCAACATCAGGACTAAAAGTGGTCGTTTTGTTCATCAAGAATATGATTTGGTTCAAACTTTAAACAGCATAATTGTTTGAAAAATTTATACTTGAAGCGAGCGTGGAAATTACATACATATGTATACGTCATATTGTGTTTGTGTTTTTATGTGTGCAAGTATGTCGACTTAAGTAGGTACACAGTTACTCGTGTGATAAATGCCATCCATGCAGGGTAATTTAAATATACGATTAAATATACAATTTGAAGGTCAAACTCGAATAACGACCCCAATCGTTGTTTATTTTATTAATTCATATTTTATTAAGTCGGCAACAAGCACAAACTTAAGTTCGTATACATAACATATTTATATACAGAAATTCTTTTTTTTTTTTTCAAAGTAGCAATGAATTAGAAACTTGATTCAAAAATAAAATTGAAGAAATTTCTCAGTCTTTCTATGCTTGCTGCTTATTTTTGATAACTTCAGAACCATTTTCACTGTATTTGAATTGTGTATAATTTTGATTGAAAACTTTCCCACTTCACTGTTTATACACGTTTCATTCATTTATTCATAACGTCAGCCCAAACTATAAATAAAGGCAAATACTACCTACATATATTAGATCAGCCGGCACAACAACAACAACAGCAAATACTAGATAATACCTTTGATGAGATTTTTAAAAATCCTATCAAAATACATATGCCAACCCCATATAAACCATTTTTGCATTACATATAATAAATAATTAGATTTAGTTTCTATAAAATTCCATCCGTTTTTACTGGGACCCTCTAAGTCTAAAATTATTTAACTTGTTCGCACTAACTATGCATACTTTTGGGCGCAGTGTTTGGCATATTCAAGTTGATTAGATTTGATAAAAACGCAAACAAACTTGAAATTAATTCATCTGTTAAAAATAAAAAAAACAATTAAAAAATATTCTTTGGTATTTTCAGTTGTGTAAAACCTCGCTTGGAAATATACTGATTGTTGAATGAAAATGGATTTAAATCATTTTGAAACGAGATTATGATTTTAAGCCAACTTGAAGCGAATAACAACAAAAACGGCATTATCATACTGAATCTAATACACATATACATACATATATTTCACGAAACGTAGAGACGGAACAAAAAACTCAAAATGGGGGAGAATGTACAATGTCCAGTATGCACACTATTTCTGCATGCTGGCATGAATCTATCCGATCATTTGGAGACACATCCTAAAGAGCAAGTAATTAAAGCACTTGTACAAATGACCATTTCGGGGGGCGGTGGCAGTGCTGCAAGTACCGCGCTTGCGGCATCACTCAGTGGAGTTAGCACAACGAAAACTGATAAGGATGAGAAACCCGTCATGGCACGACCTGCTACAGATTCCGATACAATCAGCAGTACAGCATCATCTTTTACAGGACAAACCGCAATAAATAGTCAAAACTTTGCAGCTGCATTTAGTGGAATATCAGCAATCACTAAACCATCGTCGTCAATTTCTGCAAGTACTGTGACAAATTCAGCAACTACTAGAGCTCCGGTCGACGTTGTGGCTGTGCCAACAAAACCTGCAGCTCTGGCGGAGGATAGAGCTATGGTTAAGTCGAATGGTGTTAGTGGGAGCAAGAGCAAAATGTTGCCTTCTGCAACAGTGCCGGTAAGCGATACTGGGCCATCACAGGTGCAAGGTCAATTTGACAATTACACAGCGAACAGATGCCACCAACCACATCAAAAACAAATTGCACCAACTCAATTGGAACAGCGGCAGCTTCATCAACCGACTGCACAACAACAACAGCAACAACTACTACAGCAGCAAAAGCATCTTCAGCTACAACAACAACAAAAGCAAAGACAACATACTGTTGATAATACAACCACAAGTATTGGAGTTACTCAGCCACGGAACATATTGCCACCTCCACCCCCACCAACAATGACTTCAATTCCGCTGGTGGTCGGACAAGTGCCAAATAAACTATTACATCCTACGCATACAACTACTACAATATTTGCAAGTAATGTTGCTTCAAATCGCCATGTTCAAATACATCCGCTCCAGCAACAACCACACCCACAGCTTCAACATCAGTACCAACAGCAGCAACAAACACACAATCAATCACAACAGCAGCAGAATCTTAAAATATATTATTCAACTGCAATACCTGCACCACCGCCTTCTCTACAGGTACAAAACGTAAAATAATTAAATAATATATTTTTATATATTTGTTATTGTAATAATTACTAAATTTTTTTATGCAGCTGTTTCCATTCCACCCATCAGCGCAAATGCAACATCAAAAACCACCGCCTGCTTATGGTACTGCGATAAGTCAAATTCGATCTCAAAATAACCAAAACCAAAATAAACATGTGAGTGTGGAGAAAAGCCTCATACAATCACAATCGCAACAACATCATCAGCACCAGCAGCACCACCACCAACAACAACAACAACAACTACAACAAAGTCAACAGCCACAACTAACACGTCAAATTCAACAGCGTTCCTCAATGCCGTCAACACAGTCACAAGGAAAAAACAATCCCTCAACATCGCTACTGCTAAATCAGCATCAACAACAACATACTATTGGCAACGTACCAAGCCTGAGTGTAAAATCTATGAATGAATCCAAACCAACTGAATTGCTTCCACCACCGCCGCCACCTACACGTACATCAAATAATTTACAACAACTTCATCAGCAATTACCACTTTCGTTACAACATTTTGGTATACCAATCAAATCCATCCCAACCGTACAACGCATTGCAACAACTGGCACCGACACTATTGCCTCAACAACAAATCCAACAATAGCTTGTCCTTCTGCTAGTATTGCTGCAACATCTACATCCTCGACTCCAGCTAATATGCAAATGACAACTGTAAGACAAATATCTTCTCCATACAATTCATTACTATTATCGGCGGCCCAATCAACTTCATCCAGTTCAGTATTACGTTATGCTGAATCGCCGGTGGCGCATTATTTGGAACGGGACAATGGCGATTTCATAGTACAAGAGACTCCAAAACATATTGTTGAATGCGTTGAAAAGGATAATGGCGAATTTTCGGTGATTGAACGCATATATCAATCCCCACTAAGTGTATTACATATACATGAGGACGACGAGAGGGATGATGACGATGATGATGACGATGGTGGTGAGAATAGTGATACGAAAGACAACGACAAAAAGAAGGTTTCTACAACAGCCGATGAAAAAGCAAAAACAAATGACGTTGTTGTACCTATGGATATTGAAAGCGATGGAAGCTCCCAATCTAATGTAGATGAAAAAAATGAGCTACCGCGCTCGAATTTGAAGAATACTGAATTATGTAACAATAAGAGTATTGTAGCAGCTGATGGCAAGGTACAAACGAAGGTGTATGGTAGTGATAAGTCAGAAGTGACAAATCTAAATAGTAGCGATAATAGCGATAAGCCCACACCATTAAATAATACATCTATGCGTTCAAACAGTGAGCCCACCTCTGCATCAAATTCTCATTCAACAAATAATAATAGCGACCTCAACGCACCCAGCTGCTCAACAACCAGTTCCAGTTCTAGTTCAGCAGGTACGTCGCGCAAACGCAGTTCTAAAAATACAATAACTGTATTGAGTGATGTACAATTGAATTTGGATGAATATCTAGATTTAGTTGGAAATATAATAGCATCTAGTAAAATAACAGAGAAAATGAGTACATTATCAGGCGCAATGCCTATACCTTTGTTAAAAGTTGAAAAAGAAGAGCCACCTGATGATTACGAGATGCCGCAAAATGAGGAGGAACAACAAGAATTTGACGAACAAAAAGAAAAATACTTTGAATCATCCGAAAAGTATAACGAGTTTCATGCGCCAACTGTAATTGAACCACCTACAATCGCCAACAAAAATGAGACTGAAAATATAGTTGAAAATAATTGTAGTAGCAATAAGGTTAGATTAAATGACACTGACATTGATGAAAAGGATGCCAGCACTGCCGTGCCTGCAACGACGTCTGCGAAAGCTGCGGCAAAATGTTCGAGTCACGTGACCAGTGTTATACGCATGGCTACAACTAGTCAACAACAGCAAAAACAACAATCGCAAAAGGACTTGACGCATCCTGCCACACTTGCTCCAGAGTCAAAAAGAACACAATCACAAAATATATTTACCGATGACTCTACAACATCATCACAACCACAAGTGACATCAATTATCATACAAGATTTATCGCGCCAGCATATTATACAATTGCAGGAGGAGCAACATTCGCAGAGCGATCGACAACAGCAGCAACAACAGCAAGAACAACATGTAGCACAAAGTGGTTCGTCGCAGCAGCAGCAGCAGCAGCAGCAGCAGCAACAGCAGCAAATAGAGACGAGGGTGGCGGAGACGCAACCGCCACTAACGACATCACTGCCAGTGCAAAAGAGGGGCCCCAAGAAGCTGATTATCAAGCCAAAATTAACAAAGACTGATGCAAATGCTAACCTCAACAACAAAAACAACAATAACAACAACATTAGAAACAACATTAATTCCAATAATAATAGAGACACGTCCCAATCAATTACGAAAGAAGCACTATGCGAACAACCTACAACATCATCCAAAGCACAACTGGAATTACCAGAGAAAATATACAAAAAACAACAACAGCCAGAAGATAAACTCACGCATAATGCAATTGTACAGAAATTGATAAAAACCGAACCGACAACATCAGCTTACGACACCAATACCAATAGAATGGGCATGAATGGGAATAATTTGAGCCTCAGTATACTGGAAAATCATTTAACAGCTAACACTGAGAATAGTGTACCCATTATACAGTGCAAAACCGAAAAGGAACCTCAACAAACAGCAACCTATATGCAACCATTCAAGGAAGAAGTTAAAGATATTAGCAATTCCAACGATAATGCGGCTGCGACTGATGACGCGCGTGTTTTATTAGACTTTGCCAATTCAAAGAAACACAATGCGCTTAATACTGGTGGTGCTAATTTTCTCTCCGCTACTTCGATATTCTCAAACACGATGAAAATAGCGAAAGATTATTCGAAGCCATCATCGAGTCTAGCTAATACGACTACAAATAGTGATGAGTCACATGCAGCATTACGTTGCGAAGATGAATTTATTGCACAGGATGATGTGCAAGAGATCGTAATTTCATCCTCATATTCACAATCACAATCAGCCTCTGATATTCCCACTACAGCCACCAATAGTACCACCGCCACCAGCATATCTCACGCTAAAGATATAAATGTTATTCAGCAACAACAACAGCATCAGCAGCAACAACAACATCACCACCATCATCAACAACAACCACAACTGAGTCACAATTTCACCGATTATCCATTCAGTTTTCTTTATGGTCATGGTGGAACTATCGGAGGCGCAGGTGCCAGTAATAGTGTACAACAAACGGATACCAAAAGTGGTAACTTCTCTGCCATATATCAACAAGCAGCACAAGATGCCACCACCGCTGCAACACTTGCTTCTGGCAGTAATACGATTCACACAGATGAGTCCACCAGTTCAACTCAACAGCAGCAAACGCATACGAATCACTTTGGCGGTGTACATAGCGCAGGCGCTGGTGAAATGGGTGCATCACATGCATCGCATTGGTATCATCATGCTTTGGGTACGGCAAATGCAGATTTTGATGCAGCTTTGGCTGTTGATTGTAATGCTGCCGTTGATGGCGCTGATGTCGGCAAATACTTGGATTTGGATTCTTGTAAACGGGAAGTTTTAGTTGGCATGCCTGCAGCGCCATCTTCGACATCGTCATCCTTTGCTGCAGTCACGGAGAGTAGCTTGGCTGGCGGCTGTACGGCGGACGCACTTAATATACGTACGGATGAAAAGATGCCAGCAAAGGGGGAGATTTCGGGGCAAGAGAGCAATTGCGATATTGAAAATTCATGGAGTCAACCGGTGAGTAGAGGACGTGCTATACCCGGCTCTGCTGCAGTGTATTCACATGTTAAGTTTCATTTAATATGGATCGCTTGTAACAGCATAAAATAATCATGACAGATACACATTCATATATCAAATTAATTTGAAATTTATTTACAGATGTATGGCGAAATTTCTGCGCGTTTCTTTAAAACAACTTTCCCTGGTATATTTCAACATGAAAATGGTTGGAATCATGACGAGTATTTCACAGTACAAGACTTGAGTGCTTCGGCTGCTGCAACTGGTACGGGTCGAACAGGCAAAAGGTCAGCATATAACCTTTCATCCTCACAAAATTCCATATTTATTAACGCATAAATCTTCGTTTTTTCTTTTGCTTAGCTTTGATTTTCGTCTTCCCTTGGAAGCCACCACCTCAGCCGCAGCAAATGGTGCCAATAGCAACTTCCAACTTTTTGCACGCAATACAGATGCATTGCCATCCACTTCATCTGCTAACAAAACTAAGAAACGAAAGCGGGACAATCATGGTGGGAATGCCGGCAACATGAGCAGAATGGAAAAAACGCCGTCACGCATGCAACCAACTGCTACAATTACATCACAACAGCTATTATTGCATCAAACCCAACAAAATCAAGCGCAAAATACGCAAGGACAATTGCAACAATCGCAGCAAAGCACCGATTCAGCAACTTCGGCAACATTCCTGGCTGGCAGCACACCCAACACCGCTACTTCGGCAATTCTCAATCCTGTCAACGCTGCACTGAGTGCGGAACACAGACGTCCTCGCAAGAAAGTCTATCAGTGCACACATTGCACAGCCGAATTTTCTAAGCTTAAGGATCGTAATTCCCATATGATTTTGGAGCACAACTATGTGCGTCAGAATCGACGTCTGATATGTGTTCAGCGCTCGGATGCGAGTGCAATTACACCATCAACATCGAACACAGCTAACCCCGCTGACGTTGACAATGTAGTGGTGGTGAATATGGCCGATGGTTGTAGTAGTTCGCTCGTACGTTCAGATAGCATGGAATTCATTGAAGATTCCAAGCATGGCATTGTAAAAATTGAGGTTGATCATGCTTACCATTCATTAGGTGCTGCGGCTACGGCATCAGCAAGTGGTAGCAGTGAAGGCGTTGATGCCAAGCCAGAACTGATGGACGACAAACAAAGCATGGCATTAGTGCCTGTAAGTGGTGCAAACGTAGATCGTGAAGGTGAAGGCGGCATTGGTGAGGCGGTAGATACAAAACCGTTAATCCAACCGCTCGCGCTATCTACACCAGCCACAAAATTGGCTGCACTCTACCGCATGTTGGTCTCCTATAATATATCCACGCTGAAAGATAGCCATAATCTTAGCGAAATGGAACAGAAACTCATTGAACAATCCATATTTTTCTGTTACGTTTGTCGACGAAACTTTACATCGGTCAAATTATACGATGCACACTTGAGTGAACATCCTGCTGAATGTTTTACATGTGGCAAAACGTTTCAGCGTTGGAAGAATTTTTCACTACATTTGAAACGGCACTTGGGTTGGAAAGAATTTGGTTGTAATGTTTGTGGCAAGAAATTTGTTGTGCGTAGCGCATTGGTGGAGCACATGCGTATGCATACTGGGCACACGCCATTGAAGTGCAAAGTATGCGGTAAGTAGATCATATTAATTTTTAACATACAACATAACCAAACTGGGTGTAGCAATGTACTTAATTTATAAAAGTGAGAGAAGGAGAACAAAAACAACAATTACCGTTTATTTTGTTTTTGCTTTTTCGTATCGATTGTCAAAATCATGAAAGATGCACAAACTCTCTATTTCACTGTTTATTCGCGTAAACCACAATCACATTATCACAGTTTTGAAGATTCGCACGTTTACAAAAAGAAATTCAAATTAAATTCAAGCAAAAAGAACGAGCTAAAAAATAATTTTGACAATCTTTGCGAACAATGAATAAAAAAGATGAATTCGTCTTGTATATACAAATATATTGTATGCTTTGTTAGTATTTGAAAAATAGTAAAGTAAACAATGCAAAATAAATGTGCTCCTTTAGAAATAATAATTAAATTAAATCTTCTTACAGGCAAATATTTCAAACGCTATTCGAATTTAACACAACATCGTAAACGACACGGTAAACAGATTATAAGGAAAAAAGAATATGTTTGCCATTGTGGTGAGGTATTGCCATCGAAGGCGCGTTTCCTTTGGCATAAAGAAACCCACGACGCCAAACCCAAATGTTGTCCATATTGTTGTGATCGTTTCGTGCATGCCAACTCTTTGCGTCGTCACATACGTTTAGCCCATTCCGATAAGTTTGACTATGCCGAACCGGTGGAGTGTCCCTTGTGCAAGCAAACCTTTGCCAAATCGTCAATCAAAGCACACATAGCAACACATTCGATGGATACCCAACACGACTGTACGATTTGCAATAAATCTTTCTCTACAAAATGGAATTTGAAAATACATTCATGGGTACATGCTAATCGCACATCGAAACCATTCAAATGTGAACACTGCCCAAAAGCGTTTGTTCGTGAGGTGGATTTCAAGAATCACATGAATGCACACAAACAAATTAAACCGTATACATGTGAGTATTGTGGTTGTAAATTCATAAGGAAATACAATTATATGCGTCATCGACGCGAACATCATGGCAACAAAAAGTTCACCTGTGACCTGTGTAAAAAGTCCTTCCATCGGCACTATTATCTCATCGAACATCGACGTATACATACAGGCGAACGGCCATTCCAGTGTAGCATATGCGGCAAAAGTTCCACAACAAAAACTAATCATAATAAGCATTTAAAAATACATCATTCACGTGATCCGTTTACGGTTGAGGCGTAAAATGTTTGAATGATGATTGTAAAACAGAGTTGAGCGAAATATGATTTATTTTTTGCAAATATTAAATATTTGATATGCTGAAATGGAGAAAAAAATTGTGGTAAACGTCAAGGATATGCATCGATAGTGATTAATGTTAGAAATTGATTGGTGTATCATCGTTATATGAAAGTTTTTCTCTTCAAAATCTACGTGTATGTGTCTGTAATTGAAATGAGTATTATATAAACTTTATTAAATAAATAAATATGAAATTAAGCGATAAGTAGTTTTTAGGATAAACATTTGTGTGTTGATTGCTAATGAGCAGAATGTTAAAGCAATGCATTAATAAATTTAGATTTATATACCGATTTCAGATGGAATGCGCTTAAATCAAATAAACTACCTAAGTTACCTTGTTTAGAAAGCTGATTTTCTTTATAGTATCAATACGCACTGTAGTTTAAGTTGCGTGTAGATTTTTTTTTTTAATTCGAAAACAAATGATGTTGATAAATTTCTAAAATACAAATTAATCAAAATAGTTTATGTGCTTTTACTTTAAAAACTACAAATGAACTCTTCAAATCATAACGCCAATTCGCTCTAATAAATTAAGTGAGAATAGGTTTTAAAAACTCGAAATTATTGCATGAATAAGCTAACATAGCAGTATGCTAGATTGTTCACAGCAGGTGCGATATGTGATTTTTTGTTTAAATATATTATAAAAAGAGGAGTATAAACTATTGTGTGAATTAATTTTTTTTTTTAATTAATATAAAAATTTCAGTGTGAATGCAAATGCTGGTAAATTTTTTTATTTTTATTTTTAGTATACAATTTGTATCTTTAGATTAATGCTTCCGAACAGTTGGTTGTCCAACGAGAGTTAGTTTTTATACTTGCTTTATTGAAAAATGTAAAAAAAATTCAGTGAACGTACATTTCAAAATTAATTTTCTAGTTTTTTACGTATATTTTTAACTTTGTTTTGAAAATTCCTTTTGAGTTATGAATTTATTTATTACTTTGGACAATTTCAAGCAACTGAAATTTTGGTTCAACCCAAAACAGTTTCCTTTTCACTAAAGTCTCGTATTTATATATATATATATATATATATATATATATATATATATATATATATTTCTAAACAATTACGAAAATAAACAAGAAACGCTTTGGTATATAATAGCTTTTACGCATTTTATCAGGTAATTAGTTTTATTTAATATTTTTCTTTTCTGTATAAATGCTTATATGCTTAGTATCCATCTGAAAATGGTTTCAAATAAATTATAAAACAAAAACAAACAAAAAAATAATATGAAAAAATCACTTTTCATGCGCATAAGATTCAACATTCTACAATAAATTGAGATGAATATGAAGTAAATTTAGGACGTTTATGAAATTTTGAAAATCCACACAAATTTAATAGTTGTATTTTCATAGTAGTTGAAATATAAAATAAATAATGAATGTATTGCAATTAGTATATATTAGAATGTTATAAGAATAGAGAATTTCGGTACTACTTTTCACCAAATCTCTTATTTTCAACTATAGCAATCAAATATTGAATTGAAAAAATTAAATTGAATGTGTGACAAAAAATTGAATAATTGACATAAGATATGCATATAACATAAACACACACATTTTCGAACACGATAGGCACGAGAGTGTGTTTGATTGAAAAAGTTGACAATTTTTCTTTTGCAACATTTACTTATAAATTTGCTGGCGAATTATGATTATTTCTACTATTTTTTCCTCTCGCTTACCTTATTTCCTAAATAAAAAAAGAAAATTAAATACAAAACTAGTATGCAAAATTTTTGAACTTCAAAAAAAAAAAATAATAACTGAAATTTGATTGATGGTGATTTTTACGATTCTTTTTCCTTTTTTTTAAACAAAATTACTTTTATTTACATATACATATATACATTTAGGTATTCCATTTATCTTACAATTTAGTCTTAGTCTTTAGTAACATTTCATTTTACATCTTAATTAAATTGCATTGATTTAATGTCAGCGCGCTAAGTTACTGAACTGTAAATATTGAATTTTTTTTTCAATTACAAAGAACGAGTTAAATTTCTATGTAAACTTTTGAATTAATAATATAGTTTTTAAATACATTTATTTAATAATTTGTTATTTGAAATAGCATTAAACTCTATAGCATAAAAATATAAAATAAATAAAAATAAAAATAAATTAAATGAAACAAAATTGTCGACTATCAAAACCCTCCTCTACATGAATTCATTACTTCACAGTGCAATATGGAAATGATATTTACGACAAAAAAAAAGTTATGAAAATAAATAATAAAAAGAAAATTGTGGTTATACATAAATATAAAAGTAAATAACTAAACAAACAACAAAAATATTAAAAAAATACAATTTTTAAGCAACATTTAGTTATTGGGGATACATACACCTAAACTTATAATTAGTAAATTTTATTAATTTAGTCAAATTTTATTATTACTATAACATTTGTGGTTTTGTATCACCTTTGCATATGTATAATAAGTATAAATATTGTAATTTTTTTTTGATTGAGTTTATTTAGCAACATTTAATATCTTCATTTTATTTTGAAAGCGTTCAGCTATCAAAGAAATTACACCTACTAAACAGTAAAAAGTTAAAAAAGAAATCAAAATAAACAATTGAAATTAAAAAAATCTAATAAAAAAATACATTTTTGTATCAAGCAAACATACATACATTATATATATATATATAGATAAAAACATAAATATTATATTAGTGTATTAATAATTACTACGTTTAAATTTGAATTTAAATGTGTGTTTTTGAACTACAAAACGAATTACGATAATTGCAAAACCCCCCCCCCCCAAAAAAAAAAAAAAAACGAAAAATATTAAATTAAAAGCATAAAAAAATATGTACAAGTTTTAGTTTAATAGTTAGTCTTAAGAAATTAAAAAAGAAAAGAAAATATGAAATATGCTAATTACAATTATGACTATACTAAACTAAACATTGCAAATACAATTTACAAATTAATAAATAAATTACCACGTGAACATCTTGATGAAAGTAAGAAGTATTCTAAACTACATCCAAACAAAAATTGTTTGTCGTTTTAATTCTGGCAGAATTTTGAATGGAATTGCAATGCTCAGTGGAAATTAAGGTGTTAGGTGGGTTTGAAAATTAAAAAAATTGATTTTTTTTGTCTTATTAAATTGGAAAACATACGTTAAAAATTCAAATCGATCGGAGTAAAATTCTAAGAGATAGACCCTTTGGAAGTTCCACTCATCACGCCATTTCTGTGTCAATTTGAAACTTTAAACGCGTTTATCTCAAAACTCTATTTTTTAAGTCGGTGAATAAGATTTCTCGAAAAGTTATAAAGCGATTTTGTTCAAATGTCGCACACATCTTTGTAATAACATTATCTAGTCGTGGAATGAAGGATTTTTTTTTATTACACCTAATTTTCCGAGGCAATGCATGGCGAAAATTTGATAAAAAAATTTGTTCTTTTGTTCCGTCTGGAAAAAATTCAACTTTTAATTTTTTGATTTCTTTCGTCCAATAACGAGATTTATCCATTTACTAACGAAATATTTTTTGGTTTTTTGATTTTATATGAATCAATAATGAGTCAAGGGAGATGAGGTATCAACGGCTAAGTTTTCGGTGAATTATTTGAATAAAATATATGATTATATAAAAAAAAAATAGCGAAAATTACTTTTTTAACCTCTGAAACCCACCTAACCCCTTAATAGTTGAAAACCAATGATTGGACGAATAAATTCTCGAGAATGCTGACAACGTAGGAATACGTCGAAAAAGTCAAGTCCATGTTACCGTTAGAACTTTTGAGCCAATAAAACAAAATAAGAAGATATGAAGGGAACTGAGCGCTTTCGGACAATAATAATTCCATGTGAAGGACAACAATGGCAGTCTAGAAATTTCTTAGATTTTTTTATATTTTACATTTATAGGAAGGTCCAGGGATGTTTCGACGGGCTCGGACCACAGAGAGAAGGATATTAGATTAGTTATTATTTTGTTTTTATGGTGCATGCAAAGAGGTGGTTAGTAACGTGCGGAGACTCATTACATGCATTACATACGTTGGTATGTAGGGGTCAAGTCTGGATAGGTAGGAATTAAGTCGACTATTATATCCAGACCTTAATTGTACCAGTATTAATCAGGTCTCGCAAGGCAGTTCGGGCTTTTGGCCTGCTATGGGTGGTGATTGGATTCTGAGAACGCCATTCATGGGAAGAGGCTTCACGAAGGTGTTGACGGACTCGCGGTGAATGGCGTCAAACGCTTCTTATATGTATTGCTGTATGGAGTCTCGGTAGTCTAGTACTCTCTTCATAATGTGCCTGCGTGAAGGTTTGGCTTCAAGCAAGTGTCTGTAGAGATGATCTCGACGCTCTAAATTGGTGTAGCGTAGTTTACGGCCGGCCAGCAATTGTCTTGTATGTTGCGAGGAACGATTCTTTATCTTTTTGCCAGGAGCTACCAGCTAGCGATTTGGGGATTTTGTTGTGGCTCTGTACTTTAGTGACAATTGTAGTCGTATGAGGAGTGAAGGAGTGCAGGCTGCCGAATGTGTACACCAGTAACTTGGTTGTTATTTATTGTCGAAATTTTTACGTTATCGAATTTCACATCAAGTTCGCGCCGGTACTCTTTCGTCCAGCTTGTGAAAAGGGTGGCCGAGGAGCTGTATTTGTAGATGTCCTACAGTAAAGTTGTGGGATAGGTAGACGATATAGTAGTTTAATTTCGCACAAAGGTTATCAATAGCCTGCCCAGACGCCAATATCGAAAAGTCATCGACAAAGGAAAACAAAGAAACTCTCTCTGGCAGCATTGGGGAGAGGATACCACCATTGTCGACCACTCAGGTAGTTCATGGTTAACCTCTTCAATCTCGGCAGTAATGAGAAATTCTCAATGACCGATAGTAGCACTGTGCGGTCGACCGTGTCAAAAATATTTGTCATTAGCAGTGCTACCAGACAGTTCGCGTGCAGGGCCGGTTTTGGTTAAATCCATGAAGTGGAAGAAGTAAATGAGTTGATTTTTTTTGATGACAAGAGATATTTTGTCTTGTCCTTGTTCATTACCAGGCCGGAAGTTACACTCTGAATATTCATTGATATTCTTTAGTCGTGCTTTTTATTATCGAACTTATTACAGTCAAGTAGTGGTGGAACGTCTATTTCGTTTTCTTAAATTATACATTTGGGTTCGCCAACTTCAAGTGCTTCACTTTCACTAAAATTAAGCAAGCTGGAGATGCGTTCACTCTATAATCTGAA
Source organism: Neoceratitis asiatica (assembly GCA_030068015.2). NCBI lineage: Eukaryota > Metazoa > Arthropoda > Insecta > Diptera > Tephritidae > Neoceratitis > Neoceratitis asiatica. The sequence goes on along the minus strand of CM061528.1, from coordinate 43,626,170 downwards.
TACGCTGTAAACATCGGTCTGCAAATAACCGCTTTGGTTCCTTTGGAGTATGCTCCGGTTTTGAAACTTTCCGAAGGTCACCATATCTTCTAATAGATTATTCGAGCATTTCTTCCAAGTTCCTTATCAAAGCGCTGGGCAATCACGTATTATTTGTTTTATTGTCTCCTCCCGTTCCTTGCATTCACCGTATGTATTGTCAACAACCATGCCTTAATTGAAGGCATGTGACACTAAGGGTGTTTCTTTTTCATGTTTCACTTCTCTGAAAGGAACTGGCAAACTGTTTTCTTTAGTTAATTGAACGGAAGTCTCTTTTTTACTTTATATGCCTTTATACCCAGGTACATAATAAAGGTGGACTTTTTTCTCTCCGTCAGTCTTTTGATTGTCTCTATATAATAGCGGTACCACTACCGACTTCGTAATAGACAAAGGTATGGCCGCTGTATCCTCTACGTAAATGTGAATCCCCCTATTGTGTGGGTCAGTTCCCTGCAGTATTTTTACTGTAATTTATATAGCAAAAAGTTCATCTTAATAGATACTGTAGTGGTTTGGAAACCTGAATGACCTTCTAAGCTTTGGTTGGGCGTAGTAAGCCGCTGCCACATTCCTTAATTCATTTTAGAGAGAACACTTTAGAAATATGTCCATAAACTTGAACCCTTTGCTCCATCCGTCTGCCTCGAATGTAGTTGCCAGAAGTTTCCCGAATTCTCCGCTGATTTGAGATATGTATTCTTGTGGTGACGCTTTGTTTATTACCACTAGGTTCAAAATTCTTGGGGCGCTGCTGATGGTGTAATTTTAAGAGCTCCATTAATGCTGAGAATCGATAGTCTGATAGACTCTTTCCAGCCTTTAGAGATAGATTGTATTTTTCGCAGTCTTCCGCAGTCACCATACTAGAGCATCATAACAATCGTAAAGAAGATCCAATGCGAGATGGTTGGTGAAAGGCCCTTTGTGGTACTGATTCATTTTGTCCACATTTAAAAGCTTGCTGTCCAATACTAGTCCTAATAGCACTCAGAGCTTAGTTTCAGCTTTCAAGTGGTCTCTCCAAACTTCTATTCGATCTAATTTGGATTTTTACACTTATTTGTGAACAGAACTAGATCTGTTTTATTGGTGTTGACGCAATCCCATCGAGTTGGACCAGTTATTTATTGGGTTTAGTGCCTGATTCGTCAGAGAGCCAATAGTTGTAATACGCTTATCGCTTAAAATAACCGAAATGTCATCTGCGTAAGCAACTTCATCAGCAATCCATTGACAGCAAAAGTTCACATAAGTGGTGATAATACGAGTACTCACCTCTAGAGGACACCTCTGTGCAAAACACTCGTTGTTACCTCGGAACCCCATTTCGCTTAAATTTTCATGAAAACTTATAAGGCGTATATCCGGTCCCAAAGGTGAAAGTTGACTCCAATCGATTCTCATCCTTCCATTAAGGCTCCTTTAATACGTTACTAAACTCTCCAGATATATTGAGAAATATGTCTACAACATTTTCAAATGCGAATTTTACTTTCCACACGACATTGTCAAGCGCTCCAATGCGGTAGTCCTTTGGTTCTATGCTATGTACTTTATGTAGAAATACGACTCGTGCTGTTCGTCATGAGAAACAAAGGAAAAAGTAATATTGGAAACACAGTGACGATCAGATTATGTACTAAGTGAAGATGAAACAAACGCCATTTCCGGCTATGAGGAGGCTGTTTTCAAACAGGCAAGACAATCCGACACATGGACTTAGTTAAATCAACTCATCTCAAGCATACTGATTACAACAGTTTATCTTTCGATGAGTCTCCTTCTGGTATCTATTCACTTACCTAAAGAAGCCGCTCTTTTCAGCCACCGCTTCGCTTTCATGCAGCATAGTATTTAGAACTAAATAAGTGTTTTCGAAATTGGCGTCTGTTGTTAGTTATGACAGGTTCGGCTTAAATGAAAGTATTGAATGCCAAGGAGTATTCTACGGCTTCCAGAGATTAATGAACAGAATGCTAATCGATAGACTTATATAGACACCTACATATGTACATATGTAAGTATATTTTCACAAAAAAAAAATACAAACCAGGGTTTCGAAAATCATATGCTTTTATGAAGGTTTGAATACAAACGCACATATCTACATATAAGTAAAGGCTTAACATTCATACAAGTACTTATGTATACTTGATGCGTATATAAACGCTTTATTTTTACAAGAATTTTTTCGCTAAAAGCCCATTTAACCTAGAGCCGATGTGTGTATTTTCAAAAGCTTAACCTTCATTGTTAAGGTTTCCTGTAGCAGCGCAAGGATTCTCAATTACCCAATAGCTGTCATACATACTCTTACTCTAATCTTTTCTAATTTCAACAGCAGCTAAGCTTTAGCACTCCGTGCGTGTGACTGCAAAAGGAAATTGTCCAAAAAGGGGGTTGAAAATGAAGTGATGCATAAATGAGTGCTACAAAGCAAAGCAAGTGGATCTGGTGAGTGTTTGTCTTTCAAATTTTACACAATAAAAAGGACATAGAATATTTGATGGCATACAAAGGGAATACTATGATATATCTGTGAGTATACGAAAAGAATACAGTAAAATAGCTGAGGTGAGAGACTTGTCAGTTTGAAATGCAAATAGTATATAGAAGAATAATAATAATAATGTGCGTATGATTGTAAACAACGAGATTTAAAATTTTTAACACATACATACATCTATTACTAGTTTCCCACAGTCATTTTAAAGAGTATTTACTGTACCATTGTACGCATACTACACTTCTCTTGTTATTGGCAAGAAAGTAAAAACGTGCTTAAAAATGAATGAATAAGTGGCAGACAGAATACAACGGATGGCATTAGGCGTCTACATTTTAAAATGACTGAATGTGGGGAGACTTGTAAGAAAGTAATAGCCTGCAGGGTATATGAATAAGAAATTATTAACATAATAATGCAAAAAAGACAAAGTTAAGATAAAGTTCTGTGCCATTGTGAATTTCTCGCTTAAAAATATGTTTTGTATAAATTTAAAAAATTTTGTAATGAAAACTAACTGTAAGACGCACACTACAAATTTGGTAATAGGTTGGCCATAAATCGCGCCGGTTAATGTTTCCTGTCATCAACATCCGAAATCGATCGAAGAAAGAAAAACCTTTGTATACGTTTTATGCATATGAAATGGTATATTACCCACGATCCGAAGTATGTAAGTATCAGATGGAGAAGATATTCATCCAGCAAAAATTATAACGTATCAGAATGACGAGCTGAGTTGATTTAGCCGTGTCCGTCTGTCCGTTTCAACGCAGACTAGTCTCTAAGTTTTTGAAATGTTTCAATGAAACTTAGTAAGCGAGTGTATTTTCTTAACATATTGTCATTCGACGGGAATGGAAGGATCGATCGACTATATCATATATCTCCCATACAACCGATTTATTCAGATTTGAATTTTGCATCATAAATACTTCAATTAAGCATCTAAGAACATGAAATTCGATACTCTAAACATATGTATTGAACTAAACATTGGTACTGAAAATCATCGAAATCGGACGACTATATCTTCCACACAACAGATTTTTTCAGATATGAGATACTAAGCCAAAAATCCGCCAAAAAAAGGATTTAGTGGTGTGAAGTTTCGTATGCTACTCGCATATATGCAAATAAATATTGCCACAGAAAATCATCGAATTAGGAAGTCAATATATCTTTATTGTTTAATATATATAAATGGCATTTTTTTTAACCGCTGCAGCGATTTTCGGACGAGCTACTCCTGTAATATGTGATAGCTGTCTTAATGTTTTATTCAGCAAATGGATATATCTGCAGTTTACACTAAGCCGCCTCCGAACGACTGATTGATTTTCATATGGATCCTTTTATTTCATGTCAGAAATACACTCCCTGCTGAGGTGTGACCGCAATTAGAAAAATTAACGTAAATTTTCTATAATTTTGGAAACTGGTTAAACCAGGACTCAGAGCCTGGCCTTCCGAATGGCAGTACGCACTGCTAACCACTCGCCTAGTGCGGCCGCAACGACTTTGAATAACTCCTTAAAAATTAACAGAGCCTAAACGCGGACGGATACCTTATATGCTATCGGATTACCGTTTATTTTGATTGTCTAAAGCAGTGGGTCGTACCACTAAATTACTTGCACTAAGGTATATTGATTGAGCATCTACTTCTGCGATAGCATCTTCAAAAGTTAGATGATTGGTTGGTTGAAAAGGGAGGTTAAATAAGGATTTGAACGCTGGCGGCGGCACCTAAGCCGTTGAGGGGTCTCATAGTGCTCCTCTACATAGCATAAATTATGCTTTTGCTAACATTTCGCTCGATTTAATTATTATAATTTATAAATTTATTCCACACAAGTGCACCCCTATACATAAGGCTGAAGCTCGGAGCATCGTGGATGATTTGTGATCTCGATCGGCAGAAGGCTGGCAAAGCTAATGCTCAAGTGTTACGTCCTCCTCTGCTTAAGCTTTACATTCCACTTTATCTAGCTTGTGGATTTGATATATCAGAACACTTACACCCTGTCAGTACAACTACAAGAATACGCAGTTTAAGTTAGCGCTAGCAGTAGTTTGGCCTGCCGGTATTGTAGGTATGCCTTACGTTGGAATTGTTCCAGAACCTTAAGTGTTTCTCAAAGTTCCACTGTTTTAAAGAACATTTGAACGCACTGAAATGTCTGAGGCAGGCGATGGTGACATCCTCAATTATACCCTAAGCGCGGACCAGCTCATCCCTCCTCAAATTTTCATTATATTACACATTCGAGTAACCTAACGGCACCTGATATTCATGGTGTTTTCCCCGTGATAGTCTGTTGATTGGCTCCTGGCATGGTCTTACACATTTAGAATTTGTGTTGACAATACCTTTTAAGCTTAGGAATAAGTAACGGCCTTCTATTACATTTCTCTAATATATAATTTCTTGTTTGAGTTCCAAAGCACCGATCACACAACTATTATGTCCCGAGGACAGTGCGATTATAGAGTGATAATTAATTCCATATTCTTCTGGGAGGGATCGAATTTTTTCATAAGTCTGAGAACTTCATAGCTTCCTTATTCCCGCTGGGATTTTAGACACAATGCGGAAAACAAAGTATTTCAAATTTTAAACTTTTTCTTTACGCCTTGCAATTGATGTCCGACGCTTCCACTGCCATCAATGTTCTTCCTATTGTCGTCTTGTTGCTGTTTTAGCTCACACTCTTGCCTCTTTGCCAATTGCCAACACTGCAGTGTCAATTGACGTCGCGACAAAGGCTAGCAGGATAGCGTTGAGACAAAAAAAAAATTAATAAATGAAAAAATCCACTCGGAAATGTTCGTAAAAATTGAAAAAAAGAAGCATTTTGAGGAATTGTTCCGAGTGCCAAAACGAAAGCGAATGGTTGGATGAAAACACGTCGACACGTTCTTTGGCAAACGCTGTCGACATTTTCGGGCTTATTACCCTGCGTGGATGCATATCTCCGCTAGCTTTGCTGTGGGCTTCGACATGCCAACGGCTCGTATTGTGTGTATGTCACGAATACATATATTTCGGCTTTGTTGCATGCAATAAGTGTCAGCGTACAACATGCAAGTATGAGTCTGAAGAATTATGTTGGCTAAGTATACGTAGTATGAGTAGCGTATAATATGCAAGTGCTGTGGTTGAGCATTACAACTTTGCTCGTAAATTGAATTTTTTTCTCCAAAAAATTATTAGTTTCATATCCTTTCCCTTGACATTGGTGCTTTTATTTTTGATGAGGGAAGCAAATTTTTGACTTTCCTTTGCCTAACATTTGTCAACACAAATACTTATGGCAACTGATTTCAGTGCATGCAAGTTTTTATGCGCCCCTCAAAGGACGTATGCTTGCGTCTGCACTATAGAATTGTCTCATTCATCAATTTTGAATACAAATGTGCACTGATAGGCTCGTTGTTGGATGCAAAGTTTGGCTTTCTGCGCCAGACATTGTTTTGAAAAATTAATGTGCTTCACCATTCAGAGTTTGAGATTGCAGTGGTGGGTGGGAGTTGTCCGTCTTCCTTGTATGGCGCACACTGTGTGGTAGCATTGTATGTTAACTTGGTAGTTCAAATAAATTTTTGATATTTTGCCAAGTTTCTCAATTTTCTGTTGCCGCTGGTCATTCTCTTTAAATGTTTTGTACATACATAGTTTTGTCAACTCTCTGGAGATGTTATTGAGTGGTTGGAAGTTATTAGTGAAATTTTGAAATTTATATTTACATACAAGTATAACATACATATTTTATTTGAATTTATATTTGGAAATTTTTATTGGAATAAGGGAATTTATAAATATATATAATTATAATAAATTTTAAAATAAAAACAAGAAAATAAATTCTAAAGCTCTTCTTTTAACAACTGCTAGAAATACAGCGTCTGAAGCTATGCTACCCAATTTGGAAAGCTTTGAAATCGATCAAGCAGAGAATGAGCTATATCATTGGCCATAACAACCCCACCATAAGTTCTACTTTCTCTGAAAGTCATATCTTCGAAGTCGTAGATAATTTTGTCTACCTGGAATCCAGAATTAACAACGCCATAATTCAGCGAATTAAGACACAACGTCTACGTTGTCTGGGTCATGTTGTCCGAATGGATGAAAGCGGCAGAGTTTTGAAAGTACGTCATGGTGTACCCGCTTGTGGAAGCAGAGGAAGGGGAAGACATCCACTCGGTTGGAAGGATCAGGTGGAGAGCGACCTGGCTTCAATTCGTATTTCCAACTGATGCCAAAAAGGGGAGTGAAAGGACGAGTTGCGCGCTATTGTTGATGGGGCTTTAATCGCGTAAGCGGTGCCTACGCCAAAGAAAAGAAGAAGAAAATAATTATAAAGCTTTAGGTCTAGTTTGCAGTTTCCCTAATATTGAGATTTATAAAGTTGCTGAAATATGATAATTAAAAAATGGTCAACTCCCTACAAAAAAAGTCCCCGAATTGATCAAAAGAAAAAAGGTGTTTTACTTCATCATGACAACACCAGACTATATATGTAAATACATCTTTCATGAGCATGCAAAAATTTACGAAATTTGGTTGGGGCCTTGGTAGCTTTTTGCCTAAACAAAAATGAGAATCACATTGTCTTCCAGGAAATGGATCTGAGACCTAATTATCCCAAAAACTCCTATTTATTGTTTGATTTACTGGAAATTTGGTACATATTTAGCTTTTTTTTAGCCTAAATTAACATATAGAACGCTGTTTCATCGGAAAAGAGGTCACAGATCAACAGATCGATGACAATATGCATGATTCGGATCAAAATATAGATGGTTCTTAGATCGTCATATTAGTATACAGTCTGTTTTGAGCTTCACGATTCGGTGACATTCATATGGTTGCGAACTATTTTCAGTTGTCCAATCTTATTGTACACAATCGTAGCCCAAAGTAGTGATGTTTGACTTACTTCGAGGTATTCATATTTACATTTTTGTAAAAGACGTCCAGTCCCTGACTATCTCTGGTAATAACTCAGCCCATGCAATATGCAAATAACAAATATTGTAAGCACATAAATATAAATATAGGTAGATAGGTCAATAATTTGTTATAATAAAAAGTTTAATATTTTTTTGTTAACTGTATCATTCTTTACAATGCCAATTATAATATCCAAATTCAACAAAATAAAAAGAGCCGCAGCAAGGCTAATTTAATAATAAATAAAGGTAAAATTTGTTGAAAAACATACATAAAAAACAGTGGATACTTTTTTAACTTTCCTATATATTCCTATTATTTAAATTTAAAAAATAAAATTTGACTGAAGTTATGTAGATTAATTGCAAATTAAATTACTTTGAAACGTTTTAAAATAATTGCTGAAAACTAAAAGGAAAAAAATCAAATATATTTGTTTTAATAGTTTATAAATGCTATAAAAGTATTAACTTTTGCGATTATTGCAAAAAAAAAAAAATCAGCCTAAATGTATACCTCTTATAAAGTAATCATTTGCGCTGCCTAGCGCTCTTTAGCATTGGGATGTATTTCCAAAAGAACTATACAAATCCTATAAGCGAATATTTATACACTTATGGAAAAAAAAACATTTGCTTCATAGAATTTAAGACTTATTAGCCAATGTTTCTTGCTTGTGCTTTATAAATTAAGATTTATCCAATGTAAATAATAACGAAATGACCCCCTTCGGTGTTATACATCTTCATAGTTGTTCATATATGCCTTTATGATCTTTTATTGGTGTTGCTGGAAACATTTTCAAGTATTCATTTATTGCTTCAAAATTACAGAAATATAAACATTTGCTCATTTATGACCATAAACATACACAAAGAAATGCCCTAAACATCATTGATTGGAAATACGTATTTCCCTAAGTGTGAGTCTTTTAACATAAACAATTAACATTGCCTAAATTTATTAGTTTTTAGTTAATATTGTTACCCTGTACAATTTGTTTACACCACCGTGCTCACTTTGGTGTTGGGGGCCAAAAGCAAAATCAGCTCTTCACCAACATTAACATAAATAAAGCAATGCCAGCACACATGTATAGCGGTGAAGTCAACCGGTTTACCTTTATTACTCACAAAAAGTGTTGCCAAATCTTTGAAATAAATATATTTAAAATAAGCAAATTTTGATAATTCAGCGAAAGCAGACAAAAGAAATGATCTAGCGCAGTGAAAGGATGTTCGCAACAACTTTTTAGTTAATATTTATTCTGGGGATCCTTAAAATCAAAATCTACTTTAATTATTTGTACAATCGACAACAGTAATAGGAATTCTCTTAAAGTACAATTTTCAAGAACCGAATTTTATTTCTTAGGCTATTGCTGTAGTGGGTTTTAAAGTGGTAATCTTCTGGCAGCAAAAATCAATGTATGTAAAAGTATTTCTGGTTTGAACCTAACATATATCCCTGAAGCGGTATTCATCGAGATTCTAAATGTTTTTTCCAAATGCAACGACTAAGGGATTTGTATGAAAAGCTACCGCATTCTGTCATTGCGTCTACATTAACTAACATCGAAAGTCACGAAAGTTTTATTTTATAGTGACGCACGCGATTCCTAAATCTAATGAAAACTGTAAGAAAAAATCATTTTCCCATTTCATAGAACTAGACTTTATCAGAATCTTCTTCTTGTTAATTGGCATCAGCGCCGCTTACAATAGATCACCAGTCGTTTTTCCTTTTGGTAGTTTCACGCCAATTGGAAACACCAAGTGAAGCTAGGTTCTGACTCTTCCAACCGAATGGAAGTCTTCCTCTTCCTCTGTTTTCACCAGCGCGTGCTGCATTGAATACCCTCAGAGCTCGAGTAGTTTCGTCAATCCTCACGACCTGACCTAGTCAGCTTAGCCGCTCTGTTAATTATCTTTGCCAATTTTCTCGTATACCTCGTACAGTTCATCGTTTCACGTTCGTTCTTCTTCTGCAATATACGCTTTCGCCCATACTCAGAGAACAATACATCGTCTACGCTTCTGCACCATATGGCAGGACGCGAATGATGAGTGACTTAAGGACTTTACTTTTCAATTGCCTACTCAGTTACGTTAGCAGAAGTAATTTCGCTTTGTTGTTTATCGTAGTTTCTAGATAGATGAAATTATCTAAAAAGTTCAAAGTTATGACTCTCAACAGCGACGTGGTATCCAAGACGTGAGCTCAGACTGTTTGTCTGCTGACAGGATACATATTTCGTCTTGTCCTCGTTCACGACCCATTTGCCTGGCTTGCTTATCCAGTATCTAGGTTGGTTGCTGAGGCCGGTGATGTTAATGTTGCACGCTCTTATAGAGTATAGTATAATCTCGGTTTAGCTCTGCAGGTGTAAGAAGTCTCATGAAAGAGAGTTCCCTTTCACCTCGTTTGCTGTTGAACGGCTTGGAAAAGTGTTTTCGAATTCTCTCAGGCCGTGTAAGTTTTGCAGGGTTACCAAGCTCGCACATAGCGATTTAGAGGCTGCTGCTTTTGATGTTGTCAAAGGCCCTTTTAAAATCGAGGAAGTGGTAGTACATTTTAATTACTTGATCACGAGCATTTTCCAAGATTTACCGCATTGTGGTTATCTGGTCAAAACTTGGCATAATAATATACTTTTTTTATAACTTACCAATATGGCATCACTATTCACTAATACGTCAATAAGTAGGCTCACAAGTATTTGTGCGAGAAGCGGGCATGCACTTCAATAACAGAGACACACCTATGCATACACCCGCAACTCAACACAAACGCAATTGCATATATCCATATTCCGACAAAAATAAATGAGAATACATACATATATATGAACATATGGATATATGATGATAACTGTTTGGTTGACTTTTGTGTAGCATGACCATAGCGGAGTTGTGATAAAAATAAACATACATACATATATAAAGTGAGGAAATGCAAGCAGTCGCTAACCAGCCACAGAGCGGTAGCAAATCAACACTATGCAACATGGGAGCGCCGTTGAGCGCCAATTGGCGTCTGAACAGTACGGGGGCTATACATATTGACGTTCGCTAAATGGCCAAGCGGAGCATAGCGCAACGCTGTTGCGACGAAGGTAAGCTTAGAAGTGCCTCAGTTTGTTTCGGGCTCTCGTGCTAAGCGGTACAACACGCTATCGATGCGATATCATCGACAAACAGTGTTTTGCCACTTAAAGCAAAGTTAACGACGAATCGCAAACGAATTATCATAAATTTACAACGGATTGTGTTTTGATTTTCGAAATTTTCGAGTGAATAAAATGTAAAGTATACAATGTAAATGTATGTATGTTACATGCGTACATACAGACAATGATATGATTATAGTGCAGGTTGATAAGGGGTATAAAATGTAAAATAATATATACATACATACTCGTATGTGTAATACAATAGCTTAATCATCATATTTATTCAAGAAGTTGCATGATGATGCTTGTGAAACAACAATGAAGTGACAAAGGGAAAAACACACACACAAGAAAATGATATTAATGATAATAATAAGGCATCTAAATGAAATAAAATTACAATAAATGAATACAAACGTACAGAAGTAGAAGTGCATAAATGAATTAGCAAACTTGCTCTTACAGAGTGTGTCCCATTGTATGTTTGTAATCGTCAAATTGTCAATTGGGCAGCATCTCAATTCCAGACACAACAGATAGACGCAGACTCACCGGTGTCCAGCTGACGCGCGTTAAAAAATATATGAGTGTTGTGGGTGTATTTACTACGTTTTGTGCTGAAAGATATGTATATACATGTACATATATGTGTTTATAAATTTGTTCAAATGTGTTTGTTCGTGTGGGTTTGCCATATACAGTCTCAACGACACTGCAATACAAGTCAATTTATTGAGAATGAATGTAATTAAACAAATTTCATAGAAAAATATACCGAAGAAAACACTTGGTTGTTTGTTATGTGCAAAATAGTGAAAAAATACAATAATAAAATATACTAAAATATTACAAGACGTAGAAAAATGTGACTACTGTAACCTATTTGAAACGAATAATAAGCTAAGCAAAATCTGAATAGAAATTAAGTTGCAGTGAAAATGAAATATGCATAGAATAATAATATACATACATATGTACGTGTATATTATATTTATTAGCCATTTACGATAAAATAATATTCAAAACACATAATAATATATAATTTAAATAATTGACTTGGAGTTTCTGGTCACAATTAGTGTTTATGTGTTAAACGTTTTGAAATCTTCATATTTTATATTATCAATTTAATAAATTTTTCATAATAAATCTGTACTCTGGACCCATGGAACATAAACCGCTTAAGTCAGCTTTTTAATTTTAGTTTTAATTTAATTTTGGAATGTCAGTTTAAAGCTTCTATCTTTTAACTGGAGATTTTTGCAAAGACGCAGTACTAAATAACTGTCAGCGTTTTAAATTATTTTATATGACACGCTGAATAATTTCATAGACTGCGCTCCACCTTTCATGTAATTACATTGAGGTTTATAGAGAATTTTTCTTTCGGTCAAAGTGGCTTCTCATTTTCTGGTTCAAACTCATTACTAGTTATAATAGAAGATTGCATTTAATTGACTAATAGAAAAAAGACAGGAAATGTGCCATTCCAACAAGTTTTTCGCAAATATTCTTCAGAGGCATATCTCGTTTGTACTAAATATCACTCCCAATAATTCCTCTATCTCTATTAACTTCATATAAAGTTTGATCCATTTCAAGGTTACCCACCTTTTTTAAAGAAAAAATACAGAAAATTCAAATTTAATGGGAAATGTTTATTATTATTCGAAAGAACATTCCTTGGCATTTATTTTTTGAAGATTATCTCCTACACATGTTGGCCGCGGCTACGTCTCAGATGGTCCATCCGTTGAGTCCAATTTTCGATGACTCCTTCGACTATTTCGACAGGTAACAGGATTCTCCGCATAGACTTTAGAGTTTACATATCCCCACAGGAAAGAGTCTAACGGTGTGACATCATACGATATTGTTGGTCAATCGCCCGGCCCAAAACGTGAAATTATCTACTCATCGAGGTGTTCTCTTAATAAATCCATTGATTGATGAGATGTGTGGGAAGTGCCGTTGTCTTGTTGAAACCAAATGTCATGGAGATCACGAGCTTCAATTTCAGGCATCAAATAGTCGGTTATCATGGCGCGATAACGGTCACCATTGACGGTTACGTTCTCACCCGCATTATTTTTGAAGAAATATATGCCGATGATTTCACTGGCTCACAAACCACACCAAACCGTTTTTTTTCTGGATGAAATGTCAGCTCTTGAAGCTCTTCAGCTTGCTCTTCGTACCAAATGCGGCAATTTTGCTTGATTACATACCCATTGAGCCAGAAATGGGTCTCATCGCTGAACAAAATTTGGTTCGAAAACGCCGGATCTTGCACCAGCTATATTTTGTACGCTTTCGGCTTTCAATTTAAATGCGCCAAGTCGTTCCATACGCCAGTTCGAGTTGCTGCGAATGGCGCCGAACCGACTCGCCACGGTCTTCGTGTACACTCTCAGTTACGGCCGCTATATTTTCTTCACTGCGTGCTCGATGTCTTCTATTCGGTCGAATATTATCCAATAATGAATGCTGGTTGTCAAAATGGGTGATGGTGTTGCGAATAGTACGCTCAGTAGGCCGATTATGTTGACCATAAGTTGAGCGAAGCGCGTGAAACACATTCTTTACAGAACGTGAATTTTCGTAATAAAGTTGAATGATTTGTACACGTTGTTCAGGCGTAAGTTTTTCCATGATGAAATGCCAAAAAATACTGAACAAAAATAACATGACAGCTTGACACGACGACGTGATCTGTCAAAAAAAGTCGACTGAAAAAAGACCACTGCTTGGATCACCCTTTATTCCTTTGAAAATAAATTTCATTTTTTTATAATTTTTTTTGTAAATAAAATAGACAGACGACAAGGTTTGTAGAATGGAAGGTTACGACAAGAAAAAAATCATATGTTTAATGATGAAGTTGGTTCAATTTTGTGAATAGCAAAGATTTTTGGATCAGTCGGCAGAATTTTATCCATTCATATTTTGACTAAAAAATTTTTACGACATACATTTTACTATTTTAAAATAAATAAAAATTTAAATTAAATACGTCTTGAATAGTTTGATGTTGAAAAAATGTATTTTAATTAAAATTATGAAAATTAATATAACTTTGAAACAAAAATTTCTACAGCTAGCAATTCTAACATTTGTTGCGTTGTCATTCGAATTGCATGCAATGTCAAAAATATAATGTCGAAAGCATTAAAACTTATCAAAACTTTAACCGAACCCGCATTATTTATAAAATATTAATATCGAAACCGTTTTTTCATATTGGGGTATGGTTGATCTCTATCTTGTGAAAAAATCGTGTTCAATTTCGAAGGGGTGAAAAAGTATACAGTTGGTTATTGTAAACAAAAATTTGAAAAAAAGGGTGTTTGAGTGATTTATATTAAAATTTCTTGGAAAACTAAAAGAAAGATGCCATATTGGAGCATGCGGTGTCATCTTATGAACCATCCTATTTTATAAATTTAATGATATGCAAGTTCTCGCCCAATGTAAATCCGACAAAGTTACTTCGGAGGGTATTCTATAAACCTCGATCAATAACAGTAAATAATAAAAAAATATGTGTTCATAATGTTTTTTAATCACAACGCAAGTATGCGTAGTTCTTAAATTAATCACTTTGTTCTTCGCCTTGTATGGATTTTCATTTACTTTGTGTATTAATGATTAAATTAATGTAATTTTTTTTTTTTAATATAAACGTATTTTCCTTTGAATATTTCACATAATGTTAAAATCTGCGGTTTATTTAATTATGATCAGTGAGATTTTCGTGAATCAGTATTATGATTATGGATAGTTTCACATCTATACGCATAATTTTAGAATATAATGTACAGGCTAACCGAGAAAAAAAGGAACACTTCTTTTTTAAATTTTTTTAAGCACTTTCTTTGCTACTTATTTGATTTTTTTTAGAAATTCACAATTATAAATCTACTGTCCATTACTCTCACTTCATTTCGAGTGCTGACTTTCGTGCGATTCGAAGGTCTCAACCTTTTTGTATATAAAAAATTATTGGTTTTTTATATTTTATATTATTATGTCATTATGTCCATTTATGAATGTGAATATATTAATAGGAAAGTCTTTGTAGATCAGAAAATCGAATTCAAGAAAATAGACAGGAAATTCTTTTCGATTTTTAAAAATGTTTTTATAACTCAGGAATACAGAGAATATTGAGAAGTAGTAAAAGATTCATCGACCCACTACGGCGAATCTTACGGTTCAGTTATGCAGACTTAGGAAACTTACATTTTACTTAAAAAACACCACTTAGCTATTCTGTTCCATGAAATTCTTTCATAAGTGATTAGCTAGCACATAAAATAACATAGCTTCACTAGAGAGTCTGTTAAGTTTAGATGGTATGTGTTAAGTTTAAGTTGTGGTTTTTTACTAAAATTTGTACAATCCATTTCACACTCATATTAGCTTTATTGTTTTTTTTTATTATTTGCTTGATTAAATATTTTATATTAATCGAAAAACGATTCCAATGAAATTTTTGTTTAAATTAAATCAAGGCGAAATTTATAAGGTGACTTCAACTTTTTCCATACATTAAACATTGATATTTTCAAAATTATTTTTCAGTCTATGTTTTTTTTTGCTTGAATTTTATTTGATTTTCGATTTGTAAATGCAAAAATCTTGGGAATTGTGATTTTATGTTTATGATTTGTACGAAAAAAGAGTGGAACAGAGAGTTTGTGCAGTTTTAAAAGCCAAAGAATTATCCATGACATTGAAAATTACTATTCAAAAGTACAAGGGAATTGTTGTATTTGTTCTCATGTTCTTCTCATCTACAAATGAATTTGCCTCGGATGAAATGACATTTCGAAGACAACAGCTGATGATGCCGGAATTTATGTACTATTTATATGCTTTATAATCAGCTGTATGCTACCCACGCATTCTAACATTCCTGTTTAAGTTTTCTATGTTGCCAATGCGTTCTGAGAATTATGTCTAAGTTTTCTAAGTCTGCATAACTAAGCCACTACTTAACACTTTATTTAAAAATAACAACAACTTAAATTCATATTTTCACACTCGTCGTAGTAAATGATATATAATACAAATGGCAGGTGTATTTGCGTAATAAACATATTTTATATTCGCTCAATATGGTAAAACAACATTGCGACTTCTTATGAAATTCCATTTAAGCTGTGGTGTTGAAGCTAGAAAATTGTTTATACTTCTACTGAAGTGACTCATGGCAAATTAAGTAACAATTTTACAATGATAAAGACGATTTTCTTTGTTTGCGAAATGATATTCATTTATGCAAAAAAAATTTTAACTATGGCATTTTAATTAAAAGCTGAGTAATTCCAAATGCTAATATATTTACATATGTACATACACATGAGCAAAGTTGTTATAGAGAAGTTTATTACGTGAAAATTATCTTGCATTCATTGCATTATTTATTTTTTTATTTATTGGTAAAGTGATTTTCAAAACCTTTGTTCACAAAAACTGGTATTGATAATTAACTGTATTGTTTTTTAATTGCACACATTTAGCTAAAGAACGAAAATAAGCAAAATATTTGAGCACATTTCTAATAGTTCTTGATAACTTAAGCTATTGCAATTGTATGAAAGATAGATGACAGCAATCTACGAGTTTGGAAAATAATAGCAGACTTTTTGTTATGCCGCGAGATCGAAAGGTATCTCAAAAAAATTTGTTTTGCATTTGTAACTAGAAAACCTGTACTCAGATTAACCAAATTTTACACAAATAGTTGAGAATAATAAACTGCCTGAGAAGTTAATTCAAGAAACTTACTTGCGTTGGAAATTTTATATTTTACTAATTTGAATGTTGGCGACCGATGTAGATTTGAGAGAGTTAACAAAGCCCGAGGTCGGAAAGGAAAGGATTTAATATGCAGGCTGAAGTGACGCTCTAGGATGAAGTGAGAGCATTGAAACCTTTAGCCCTGAGGTAGATTCATAGTGGTACCATGAACAGAATAGTATAAAGAGTATACAAGATACCAAATATCAAATGGTTCCTTCCCGCATACTTGTAACATCTCATACGCGTATCAAAGAGTAGCCAATTAGTGTTATTGCTTTATATAGATGTTCCCATTTTTCAAAAAGAACCTGTTATGTGTTCTTTTCGAGTTCTATTCCAACCAAGTTTGTAATGGTTTCACAACAAATATCCATTAGCTAATATGATAGAAAAACTAAGCTAAGAAAAATTGTTTAGCTTAAGTATGAAAAAATAAAATAAAACTTCCCCCACACCCATATGAGCATAAGTTTAGTGTCATTCGGCTTCAAAATCTCATCGAGAGCTCTTTTGCGGATTTAGAAGCGATGAAAAGCTGCCGACTTATTTTATCTCTCAAGTTCAACCTCCTCCACAGAAATCAGTCAATTTTCTCCACACAATAAACCGCTTCAAACTATGATTTTTTTCACAAAATAGCTCTGTCTTCTCGGAGTATGAGTAAGGGGGCACTATGGTGAGTTGTTCATAATCTCGACTTTCAAAATCCAGACAATGCATGAAACAGACATAACGAAATCCCGAGCAGACAAAATACATATGCAGATAACAATATTCAGACAAGACAAAATTCCGACAATAAAAAATCTGGACAGCACCAAATAAGTTGCTTTAAGTTTTTATTCAAATTCTTTTATCAAATTACTGAGAAAATGAAAAGTATGTTTTTTTTAAATTCTTTATTTATTTTTTTAAATTATTTTATTATTTTTTATAATTAATTAAGTGTAAGTAGAATGAACGCACTGATCTTGAAGTTTTTGTTTTGGGCGTTCTATTTGTAGCACTCATCATCAAAGAGGTCGATGAGTTTAAAAAGAGAGAGCTCTACGGGTTCCATTAAAAATCCACTTCTTTTATATGTTCATAGGTGAAAATAGTACTATTAAACCTTAAAACACTTAATTGAACAAAAAAAAAAATGAAAAGTGGACTTGGGCGGTTATGATTTATGGAAATATAAAAATTTGTTCCATGACAAAAAGAATAAAAAGGAAAAATGAAATATAAAGAAGTGAAGAAAAATTACAAAAATTTAATTAAACAATTTTTGTTTGCATGTGGAAAAAATGTTTAACTATTCTAATCTATTTTTAGTAATATTTAATATACATACATATGCTCCAAGTGAGTTCAAAATGGCAAACAAAAGTGGCTTCTAATAAACTAACGCAACAAAAACAGCAACAGCAATTTGCAGAAGTCGTGTGAGTGGTGAAAAGGGAAGGTGAAAAATTTATTTGAAAAAAAAAAAAAAAAAAATAAATTGAAATAAAATATAAAAATCATTCAAGCAAATCATAAAAATATCAAAAATAAAGCAAGAAATCGAAAACCTTTCACTGGCACCCCAAATAGCGCAATAAAATAAATGCATTCATAATATACACACATAAAAAATATATGTATGTGCATACGTGTTTAAAAATAGACCAAAATTCAAAGCGGCATAACAACAAAATTGAAAAAAAAAAAACAACTAATAACAAAAGTAAATAAAATAAGATAACAACTCCTCCAGTAGACAGCAGCCAACTTTACCGAGATCCAGCTTCGTTCCAGGTGCAGTGACGTTAGCAGAAAACTTACTTAAAACGCCTTCACTGCAAGCTAACGACATTTGTGAACTATTTACCTTTTCCTTTCACGTTTTTCCTCTATTTATGCCACTATTTTCCACGTCTCTGTGTGCTAGAAGAAGTGCTGACTATCGTTACGATACGCCTGCGCATGTGCTACCCCACTAAGCAAATCAATGAAGTAAAGCATGATCAAGCATGACCAACTATTAAATGTGTGTGAAGCGTAAACGCGAGTGAGAAAAGTAAAACGCGAAACCGACGCAACTCCCTCTTTACCCGGTTCCAATAGATTTAATACTCCATACAGCGAACTGCACATGCGTCTACGAGTCCATATCCTAAATCGATATTTGAATGTCTTTAGCCAGTGCGAGTTCGCGTAAATGTAACAAACTTTTCTTTTTAACGTTGAAAATGAGTCCATTATAAACGCGCTGTGCTGGACTAAGTGAATCGAGAATACATTGTGCTTGGGCGATCAGCAAGTTAGTTGTCACTCTCTATACCTACATACACATATGTAAATATATTAAGATAGTAATGCTAATAAGCCGTATTCACGGTGGACCGGCAAAGTATCCAACTAACCTACATTCAAATTTAGATACAGACTTCTCAGCCGGCGTGCGGCAGAAGACTAAATAAAATAAAGTAAAATTCAAAACGAACGACGCCTGTGGAGTAGACAAGAATCTAGCAAGCGAATGCAAGGCTCCAAGGCGTAAAGGTGCTAAAGTTAGGTTGTTCGCGATTGCTATTGCAAAATTTTCCAAGGTGCTCCGCGTATGCAGCCATAGTAAATTTTTAAATCAACTGACCAAGAGACGCTCAATTGATTACTGCAACGAGTACGTGTAGCGTGCGGTGTGGTGCTGAGAGAGCGGTGCTGCGAAACAAGTTTAGTGCAACTAAAAGTGCAGCTACGAGCCAGCAACAACGGATCGTAAACAAAAAGTGACCTACAAATACAGGTTTTCGTGTGCGGTTATTGTGACAAACAACAACGGTCTGAGCAAGAGCCCCAGTCAGAGCCAAAGCCAGAACAGAGCCAATACTACAATATAAACAACAACAAACCATATACAATAAGTAGTAATAAAATACCAGCTACTAGCGGTTTCATACGTACCCAACTAGATCTGGGGTGCAGCAAGAGTGGCGTGGAGAGAGGTGACTTACAAACACTCCGCGTGAATAACTAACTAAGCAAAACCAGCTATGCCAGCAACGCCAAACACACCAACAAAGACAGCAACAACAATTATGAGTACAACGGTGCCGGCAGTGCCGTTGAAAAAAGCTGGACCGCCTGTACCACCGAGGCCATCGTATGCAGGTAGTGGAGTACACGCAACAGCAGCGGCAGCGGGTTTATTTAAAACACAGCAACGCAATGGCAGAGAATCAGTTATGAATGCGGCGTCTACGACAATACAGAATCGCAATGTGACGACGACAACATCAGCAACAGGCACCTACACCAGTTCTGTGCCTGCCACTTTGTCTTCAAGTGGTCGCGTGAGTGTAGATGCAGCAGAAACGCAGCAGCACAATTTACAACATCCGATCATACAGAAGAAACCAATATCGTTGAGCACTTCAGTTGGTGCCGGTGTTGGTGGTCGTACGGTTGTTTACAAGTCGCCCTCAATGAGTGCACCCAAACGTCCGGAAGCATTGTCGCCCACTGCCACTGTTGCTACAAGTACTACTAATAGATCAGGCATTAGTGGTATTGGCCCTAAGCCTCCTTTAAAACTGCGTAAAGCACCAGATATACCAACAATGAAACCGAAGACAGCAACAACATCACCAGTTCAAAATCAACCAACTACGCCAACAGTGAATAAAGAGATTGGTAGTGTCACCCAAATGCCTGCTAATAGCAATAGCGTTTCGGTCGGCAAAAGTCCACCACCACCACTGCCAACAGCCGCCAATACAGTGCGCGCTAAAGATGTGTCCAATAGTAATGTCGTTATTGTTCAAACGACATCCAGTGCAGTAAATCTCAGTCGTCATCACTCCATGGGCAGTGGTTCGCCAAAGTCCCAAACGCAGGCGAGTAGCTTGAAGGATACGCGTCTCAGTTTGGGACGCGCAGATTTTGAACGTGTTGGGAAAATACAGTTAGATCAGTTACCCACATCGGTGCAGCCGCTACCGCGTCCACGTAAAATTGTTAAAGTGCCTGTTGCCACGCTTGATTTAGACGACCCTTCCACCACCAGCGGTACCCAATCGAATTCGTCCAGTGTGAGCCTCTTTCGTCGTTCGAAAACCACACTCGATAACTTTACTTCACGTGCCAATATTACCACGATCAATACCGGCGGTATGGCCAATACATTTCTTGGCGGAAAGACAGCTGAACTGAAGAATAATCTTAAAAATGCAGCCGAACGTTTATTCTCGGAAATTATTGTTAACCAACAGCGTCACGGCAACGAATCGCCGGTGATAACAAAACATGAACCGGCTCTTCAATATCCGACCACGCACCACAATGGCGTCCCTTCTACTACCGGTGCTTCGGTAACTGTCGTTACTACCGACGTGTTGAATAGTAATTGCACTCGTATAAATATCAATGCGAATGAAGGTGAAAAAATCGAAAGCATATTGAAATCACCAGAGAAAAAGGCTGCTTTCCATGAGATACTCATCTCAGAATTGGCAGCTATGCGCGGGCGTAGCAGTTCTATGGAAAATTTGACTAGCGTTCAGACGCCTAAATCGATTAAAACAGAACAAGCACCACTAAATAGTCCAGTTTCCGAGCCAATAGCTAAGCTGATAACAGAAAATCAAAGTGAAATCACAGCAAAACCAGCATCAACAAAGTTAACACCAATCACAAGCAATTCGAATACTAAACCCGTTAACAATAAAACACGTCAACGCTGCAATTCAATTGAGGATCCCGATACTGAAGATGTCGATGCTGACAATATAGATGATACGGAAGATGGTGATGAAGATGAGTTGCAAAAGAAAAATCGTAATAATAAACTGAATGGCGTTGGCACACCTAGAAAGCGTTGTCCTTCCGGCTGCTCGTCCGACTCCTCGCCCTATGGCACTGAACGTTCAGCGCGTATACGCACTTCCGATTGGATTGAGGTAGGCGATAATGGCAAGGAGGTCACTATGACAAGCTGTCACATTAGTTTGGAGGATTCAGGTTTAGAAGATGAAGAGCGTTTAGATGAAATGTCTTCGCTTGGCGTTGGTGATTCCTGGGACAGTGTAAAGGAGGCAGAAAATGTGAAGCGGTGCCGCAGTGTGAAGAGGTGAGTTTGTTTATTTGATTTTATTATACTTAATTTTTAGTTATTTGCTAATGTTGAAAGGAAATTCAAAGGAAGGAATAGGAAATTTTTCTGCACCTTCAGAGTAATTAAGTTTCAAAATTGGTGAATGAGAGGCAAACTGGTAGACAAGTTGTTTTGTAATCAACTGTTTTTTAAAGTTATCTTAATGCTCGTTTAGTTTGTGATAGTGGCCCTGACTAGCTAATGTGGAATCGTTACAAACGTGTGGAAACGTAAACTTCTGATAGAGTCATACAGAAGGTTATGAGGATGATGCAACTTGTTGCGGACAATTCTCCAAATAAAAGATGAGGTTAAAAGATTTTGAACTTAACCTTAATTTGGTCAAATACTAAGATTCTAAGAGAGTTGCTTAGTTGTATAGACTCACAGATATCCGATCTGGCTGATAGGAATGTGTGACTCACGCTTGTTAGATGGGGAGAAACTATTAATGCTTTTGTTAAAGTAAGATACCTCAGATGCTTATTAATAAACAAAATATGCTTGCGTTAGTCGTCTTATGACGCATTCTTAGTTGGCGCTGTAGAATACTTTTCAGCTCCAGGTCTCTGACCAAATTATAAAGGATCGTGTTTGTATTACTCAGCTGAAAGTTGATGCTTTCCAAAAATTATCAAGTGGTCGAGATGATACTAACTAATTCTCAATATTTCCTTCCAAAGGCAAAACGCTCACCAAGTCCTTTATTAAAAGATGGAAGACATTAACTACCAATAAAAGCTTCTAACAAAAGAGACTATTTAAGCCATCTATTCGGCAAAATGTCATAGAACCGCTGAACGCGACTTGCCACCAACTGATCCTAAACGCCATTCACAGAGAGTCTCTCAACACCTTTATTAATTCTGTTCTCGTGAAAGATGCCATCGAAATCCAACTACCCTAAGATAACAGGCGAACTGAAACTTAAGGGGAAAACTATGAAACAAATCTGATGATGAAAAGGCATTTATTATACATATAATTAACTGCATATAGCTATTTTTTAGAAAAATTAATCTTGAAATGGCGGCTATACAGCGTTCTCCCTACGATGTCTCCATTTTTTCGAGAACCACGGCCGGACACACAGCTCCTGTATTTTCTTTTTTCTTTTAATAAGTTGTTGAACGGTTTTCGCTTGCAAATAGCAATGGTTACAGAAGTACGTAAGATTTTTTCAATACAAGCATTTTTGACAAAATGGCGGGTCTCTAAAGGAAAAAGTAACAATTTGGCCTAAAAAATTGTTGGAAATTTGTTAATAAAAAAAAAATATGCAAGATAAAAAAAAACCTACGTATTTCTGTAGATAATGTATTTGTCGATAATGTATGTTGTCGAAATTTCAAGTGAATCGGTTGTAAATTGTTTGAGCTATGTTTCCGGCCAACTTGAAAAAAGCAGTTTTGAGATAAACGCGTTTAAAGCTTTGAGTACTGCCTTACTGGCTGAAACAGACCCTTGAAAGAAGAAAAAATTCATTTTTCGAAAATTCTAGAGTGGCCTAACCCCTTAAACCAAAGTTTCTTCCGTGGATTTATAACTTCCTTCCGAACATATTTAAATTTAAATCAGCAACCATATGCACATCTCTAAATAAAGGGCTTTCCAACAGGGATGATATGATTTCTAAGCGTCGTTTTGGCCATTTTTAATATGTCATGATCTATCATTTTTTTTTTTTCATTGTATTCAGTAATGTTTACAATTTCATCCATGGACCACCGTAAACGTCGTGAATTTGCTGATTTTACCTTGAAACAACTTGAAAACGATAACGATTTTTTTAAGAAAATCCTCTTCTCCGATCCGAAGGCTCACTTTCATCTGAGTGGTGCGGTAAATAAACAAAACTCTCGAATCTGGTGCGAAGAAAATCCACAAATTATTCATGAACAACCATTATATTCACCTAAATTGACAGTTTTGTGTGGTTTTTGGTTTGATGGAATCATCGGTCTGTACATCTTTCGAAATGAAGCTGGCAGCACCGTTACTGTCAATGGAGAGCGGTATATATCGATAATAACCAACTTTTTATGGCCACAATTGGAAGAAGTTGATCTTAACAACATCTGGTTCCAACAAGACGGGGTTACGTGTCACACAGCACGTGCAACAACCAAATTATTACGAGAAATGTTTGGAGATTCGATTATTTCAAGAAATTGTGATATTGAACGGCCTCCAAGAAGTTGTGATTTAACACCATTAGAGTACTTCTTGTGAGGTTATTTGAAGTCATTGGTCTTTAGCAATAAACCTGGTTCTCTTCAAGCTTTAAAAGTCAATATTGAACGTGCTATTCATGACATATGCCCTGAGTTAGTGGAAAACGTGCTCAAAAATTGGATTCATCGAATACGTTCCTGTAAAAGAAGTCGAGGAGGCCATTTGAATAATGTTATATTCAGAACTTAATTGTATCGATTGTACTTCGCATTAATTAAAAAAACATTTGAATTTTCTTAACAATTAGTGTGTGTTTTTATTTTATTTTAAAGAAATCATGTCACTCTTATTGGAAAACCCTATATATTCCATCAAACCACTTCCTGACGGTCTGCCGTTCATCCTTGATATTTACATTGTAAATATGTAAGTATGAGTGTCTGCTTTTGACAATTTTCGAAAGTAAATATCTTTCATCCTGTTTCCTGCCAATTAATGTTTTTCATTTTTTTTCTTTTTATCTGAACAAGCCTGTAGATAAAAAATTAAATATTCCAGAAGTGCTCAAAAATCTGCCCTTTCAAAAAGTCAACAAATATAACAGGAACGACAATAAAAGTGTGAACGATTGCTTCAGAGCGATATTTGATTAGTTAAGGATATTTATTTACTCTTCCTGTCATGATCGATCGTTGGCAAGCGCAAAAGGTAAATATGAAAATGGATGTTCACCGCAGCGCAGCTCACATTACAGGGCATACTTGTACATTGCATGGTACATGCAATACGAATATATGTACGAGTATGTACTCGTATGTATTTACAGATAACAGATATGCCCTAAAAGCCATCGCTTACCATTTGCCATTTATTCAGAGAATCACTTCTGCCAGCATATATGTATTTAAGGTTGATAAACTGTGTCTGCAATAAAGTGAACTTATTTATTATTTACTTACTTTCAAATTCGGCGCGCAGCGGGTCGCATACACAGACATACTTACAAGTACATACGCATACAATATCGACCGCATGACCGTTGTAGCCCAAAAATCAGCAGTAACTTTATGCGCTGCCCAAGCGTTGTATACACATGTATATACATATCTCTTGCGATAAGATAAATACTGTAAAAAGTATTTTCGTTTTATTCTTTATATGTATATATGTGCTAAAATATATTATTTTGTATTTTTGTGTTTTGTGGCAAGACAGAAAGGCTGCTGCAATGCGGCAATCGCTAGCGAATTTTCAGTCAAAGTGGCAGGTAGCACGTTTTGAGTATGAAACGCCATACATTCTTATGTGTATAATGTAATGTTTAGTACATACAGTCGAATCTGGATATAGTGAATTAATTTTTGCAAGGCCTGTTCACAATATCCAGGTTGGTCACTCTATTAAGGTTGACATTTTTTTATTCAAAAACTTATTTTATTTACTAAAAATTCATGTTTGTGGATGTAAGATCAACAGATCGTTGGAATAAACTTATATTTAGAAAAATACAAAATTTATATATGAATGTTTACTGAAAGAATTCGCGAATAGATGTTTGCTTCTTGCCTTCGGAAATTGACTTTCGAGCCGCCGTTTTGCGTAGTCTTTTCGAAGCCAGCTTTGTCGAAGCTTTTAATAGCTTTTATAGGATTTCCGATTTGTCCCTCGTCTTGATCGTCATCATCAGATTCTTCAGTACCTTCTTTAATCTTCATCTTTACCTAAATCAATTGGTTCGTCACTATCGATTGTATTCCACTTCTCAATAACACTTTCAGTGTAGGTTTCCTGAAACAAATAAAATAAATAAAAACTAAATGAACAGGAGAAAGCCAAGAGGGCGAAAAACTGCCTCCGGTATTACAATGAAATATTGATCCATCAGCAGTTTTAAGTTCCTCTTTTCGCGTATGGCTAGGGGCGTTATCAAGCAATAGCATAGCTTTGGTTGATAATCGCTTTCTGTAGCAAATATTTTCGCACCTAATAACAATTAAAAAGGAATAAATACTTCGTAAAACGGTGAGGTGTTTAAAGGTCAATATTCATGTACCTGAGGGACGAAGCAATGGTGGAACCATTCTCTGAAAATGTTTGCAGTCATCCATGTACTCTGGGTGTCGGTGCAACTTTATTGCCTTTTCCCTAGGCATTTCCCCAGTAACTAGACTGTTTGTTTTAGTTGATACAACATCTTCTCCATGCGGTAATTCTCTTCTCGCAATCATCTGGTGGGATATAATATTACGTATATTTTTTTTATTCCCGAACCCGTTGATTTAGCTAAACCAAAAATCCTTGCAAAGGATGAAATATATACCAGCACCTTTTCCCATTTTTTCAATAATTTCAGATTTTTGCTTTAACGAAAGGAATTTCCTCGTAGGCATGATAACACAAATTTATTAGCTCACAAAAAATGTTTAAAAACACAAAACAAAGCACTTCATAAGCGTTTTGCACTCGACAAATAAAAACTAGTATCAAATAGTCACAGCTATTACAGTAATAAATATAAAAAGAGCAATTTCGGGGAATACCCGACTTCATTTCTGGTTAATTTTTGTTTTTGCTTGTAACTTTATTCTTGTCGTTGCGTTCAAAATTTTGTTCACTCTTTCGAGGCTTTCGATTGTTCACTATTTAGAGAGTATTCCATGTAAAAATTTCGATGTTCACTATATCGAGGTGTGTACTTAAACACGAAAAATCACATAATTCAACTCTATAATATTTTATGAATATGTGTATGTACATATTTATGTATATTTGTCAATATCAATTGGCATTTTCATTGTCTAATTCAGTGCTGAGCTGAATATGTCGACTTTTCTGAAGAGGTATAATGAAATATCATAAAAATAGTAATTTACGTATGCATTGCTAAGAGAAAAATATGCATAGATACCTTTATAAATACATATGTACATACATATGTATATACAATATTTGGTTTACAAAATTACAATGAATTAAAGTACACCCGCAATCAGCGGGTGGTCATAAAGATTTTTGTTTGTATTTTTCATTTTTTCTGCTCTTATTCCAAGCTATTTGTTAGTTTTTTTGTATTTATATGTACATACATATGTATGTATATGCACATTTATATTCGTACTTTGAAAGTGAGTGTTATAATTCCTACCTCAGCCACGTGAACCAGCGTGCAACCTTTTGTTTATACTACGGTAATATGGAAAGTTGTTGGTAGTAAAAAATAATTAAATGTACAGCTTCGCACATACATACATATGTACAATACATATAAAAATAATCACATTTCACCAACATTATTCGCTTGTTTTGCTGTTTTTTTTTTTGTTAGGCACTTCTAAGCTTACTTTGTTTTATTTATTTACATTGTTGTTGCTGGTTAGAGATTCCAACACGAAATCAACCCTATTGGTACTAGTACTAGTAACATAAAATAAATTTTAATTAGACTTAATGATCCATCATGTTTACCTGACAAATTTATGACAGCTCACTATGAACTGCGCCAAAACAATGAGTCAAAATATTATTATGGAGTAACATACCATATATACATACATGTCCAGATTTTTTTTTAATTTTCAAAAATTATAACAAACCGTTCACAATAGCACCATCCTTTAAACTAGATTCAGCAATTTCAATGAAGCTGGCTATTGACTAAGCGCCTTTAACCCAAACCCGCTTAAATGAACTCAACTCGCTTAGTTTTTTGCTGATTACCATGCAATTCAATAAGCAAATTGATGTTCTTTTGCAGGTTGAGTATAAAAGATTACATCTTATTTAGAAATGAATATAATCAAGAGAGTTTCGGCTTCATTGGTGTGGCCTTGATATCCGAAGGACAGATGAATTTATAAATATATATTTTGTGTGTGTTTTTATGTTTATGCCATAAGCACACTCGGTAGTGTTGAAATTATCTGTCAATTAGTAAACGTATTTCGTGTTTCATATCAATTCGTTTCTATATTTTTTAAGTCAGTTATTCAGTTATTAGTGCTTTTTCTAACTATGAATATTTCGTTGTACCGATTATCTACTCTAATGGGTGTTTGAAAATTTGTTGAGCAAATAAAACGAAGTACTGTCCTGCCATGCCGAAGTCTTTATACTTTTCATGAACACATCAAATTGATTGCAAAACACAAAATTCGATTTCAATGATTTTCAGTGTTAATATGTAAATATTAGAGTATATTTGTGTAGAATACAAAATTTCATGATCTTTGATGCTTTATTGACGGATTTTTACCCAAAGCCTTATATCTGGACGAATCGGTTTTGTTTTTATATCTGATATAGTTTTCCGATTTCGATCAATTACGGTGTCAATATTTATTAGAATATATGTGTGTAGATTAACAAATTTCACACTTTTGGATGTTTTATTGAAGTATTTTTGATCCAAAATCCTATATCTAAACAAATCGGTTGTATGGGAGCTATATGTTATAGTGGCCTTATTTCGATGATTTTCAGTACCAATGTTACGTTATTAAATGTGCGTAGAATACCTATTTTAATATTCTTAGATGCTTTATTCAAATATTTATGTCACAAAATTTCATGATATCGTCGACCGATCCGCTTGGTTCCGACAAATGATCAATACATTACGAAAATACACTCGCATACTAAGTTTCTTTGAAATATCTCAAGAATTGAAAGGCTAGTTTGCGCTCAAACAGACAGATGGACGTGATTGAATAAACTCAGCTTGTTATTCTGATCCGATCGGTATAAATGTTGGTGTGTCTATATCTTCTCCTTTTGGTACTTACCTACTTCGGAGCAAAGTTACCTAGATTTTTTAGCTGACATGTTGGACCCTTTGAATTCAAGCACTATTTTAATACTTTTTTGCTACCGTTGATCCGTGGAGTGCTTTTTAAACATATTTTTTTTGTGTTCGTCAAAGTCTTATAATATAACTATGTTAGTAGTAAAAGACTAGATAATAAATTTGGTCTAAAATACTGAAAATGTGTAAAATGTACATTTTGTCTCTCACAAATCTATATCTTTCAATCTTTCAAAGTGATGTTTCGACAATTAACGATTCTGATGCTGTGGAAATCGATTCGCTCTTTGCCTGTTGCTTAAATCGATTTTTTTCAAATAATCGGTTAAATTTACTAACCTTTTTTTTTCGAAATATAACCTTTAGAGAGGCTAGCAATTATATATATATATATATATGTGTGCTTCAATGTAAATACTCTTTGGCCTTCTTGTTGTCCTAGGACGAGTCACTGGTGTAAAATAAGCAAACAAGTATTTTATTTGTGTTCGTTAGTAGCGTAACATATTCAATCAATGGCTGGTTGACAAGGTTTTACTATGCAAATGGCAAATGCCTTTATTATAAGTTTTCACTCACGGTGTATATTAACAAATATTTATTTTATGTACATATTGATGCATTTGTTATCGCCTTTTTTATGGAGTAAAACAAATTGAATGGAATTCACTTGGGTTGAAGTAACAGGCAACGCCACCAACTAGTAGCTGTAGACATCGTTCGTTGCCAATATTGCCATTGCAATGCAAATAAGTTTAAGTAAATATACAGTGTCGTTTCAATTAGTAGAAGCTTAGTTTTATACTTTCTGAATTTTTCTCAATATATATTATTATATATTTTTAATAGATCAGGTTTGAGAACTCAATGTAATTCGCGTATTAATCGTTCTATGGCTCAATTGTGAGCTCTTCAAGTTCCCACTGCGCTCAGTTTGTTTTGATTTCCCAGTGAAACCTCTGCCATTACCCTCTCTTCGTCGACATATTTAGAACGATCGTACTTTAAGTTGTATTTTTTTTTATCTATCTACATAGTTCTGACCCTGAACACAATAAGGAAAAAGTATATTGTGGATCTCTAAAGCCAATAATGCCGATAGTTTTGAAGTGAACTTTATTCTGAAAAAATTTCCAAACAGTCGCAGTTTCCCGAATAAAAATAAATATAAATCCGTAATCCGTAATCCGTATCTTTGTATAATTGTTTTAAGTCCATTTCATGGCTGGCAGCTGCATTAACATGAACAGTACTTTGTGCATTCAAGCAAATTCTGCTGCTAAGTACTGCCGTAGGACGTTATAATAATGTTGATGAGCCGCACAATCAAAGCTGACACCATACAGTGGTAATTTTCTTCTTAATAAAGCTTCATACTATTTATATATATATATATATATATATGTATATATGTATAGTAAAAAAAATCCGTGACTGCTTATATTGTTGTTGCTAGACCCGCTTAACTTGCTCGCGTCTCCACACACTTTGGATCTTCCTTTGCATTGTCTCGTTGTTAGTTCACTGGCTCTGTTGCACCATATTCAGCACTCCTGCCTGCCTCGTAATTTGGTATTTATTTTGATATGCACCGTGTACTTACTTAACGGATTATAATGCGAACTTTAATCGCGTCAACGAGTCACAAAATAAACTTGTTTACATCGCTTATGGCTCGAATGGAGGTGCGTCAATCTTTGTTTTTGCTCGACGCCTTTTTGATCTTTTATTGATATTTACTTTGATTCGGCTGGAGGTGTGAGTTTTTGGTGAAGAGTTTAAATGGTGAGTGACTTTTGAGATAGTGTTGTCAACAACAACAAAATATGCGCAAGCATAAGAAAAGAATAAAGGAATTTAAAATAAAATAAAATAAAATAAAGTAAAATAAAATAAAATAAAATAAAGTAAAATAAAATAAAATTATGTAAAATTAATCAAAATAATAATAAAATAAAATAAAATAAAATAGAATAAAATAACATAAAATAAAATATTTTAAAATTAATATTAAAAAAAAATATAAAAAAATAAAATAAAATAAAATAAAATAAAATAAAATAAAACAAATAAATAAAAATAAAATAAACTTAAGTAAATTTAAACAAAAAAGAAAGGCTGTTTTCGGCAATGATGAAGTCTTTATACCTTTCATGAATATATCAAATTTATTGCAAACCGCAGAATGCGATTTTGATAATTTTCTGTCGGGGCTAAATTATATAGTGTTCCGATTTTGATGATATCGTTACTAATATGGGCTTCATAATATGTGTGCATAATGCCAAATTTCACGCTCCTAGATGCTTGGTTCACTGAGTTTTGACCAAAGCTTCACATCTGAACATGTCGGTATATGGTAGCTATTTGTTGTAGTCTTCCGATTTCGATTATTTTCAGAAAACATTTGCAATTCATTATGTATGTGTAGTAATAAAATAAAATACATTAGTTTAAAAATTTTAATTAAAGCCTATTCAGGAGATATTGATATCACCGTAAGGTATGCTTTCTCCAGATTAGACAAAAAAGCGAAGAGAATAGGTCTGGTAGTTAATGAGGGCTAGACGAAATATCCTGTCATTAAATAAATAGTCATCGCATTCGCTACTCGTCTCCCACGTCACTGTTGGCAGTCATAATTTCAAATTTGTAAATTAACAACACCAACAATGCCAGCCTTGAAGTGCAACGCAGAATCACTCTTGCTCACAGATGCTACTTTGGAATGAGAAGGCAATTGAAAAGTAAAGTCCTGCCTTAACGAACCACAACCAAACTCTACGATGGACGATGTCGACATCCGATGAGTCGGCTTTAGGAGCATTCTAGAAAAAAGTTTTGCGAAAGATTTATGGTACCCTAAGCGGCGGAACGATGAGCAGTACGCGTTACACGACGCCATTGACATAGTTCAGCGAATTAAGAGACAGCGGCTATGACGGCTAGATCATGTCGTCTGAAACATGATGAAAGCACTCGATGGAGTACCCGCTGGTGGAAGCAGAAGAAGAGGAAGACTTCCACTCCGTTGCATGGATCTGGTGGAGAGCGACGTGGTTTCACTTCGTATATCCAACTGGCATGAAACAGCGAGGAGAAGGAATGAGTGGCGCGCTGTTGTTGATGCGGCTATGATCGTGTAAGCGAGGAATACGCCAAAGAAGAAGAAGAAAACAAAAAACATATGCTTAAACCATATTTAAACTTGTGCTTTGCCTGTGACTCATTTAATTTGGTATTCTTTCTGCGAAATTCTGTTTTTATTTCCATATTCTTTCTACGATTTCTTTTTCATAATATATTCTTACCATTTACATATATTTTTACATATATGCGTATATGAATATTGATAAATTTATTCATATTCATATTTTGCGCTTCAACGGGACACCACTATCTGCCAATACTAATATCAACCTACATTTTCGCCATTATTAATTTTTATTCCTTTTTATTTTTGTAACTCGGTGTGTACATTTTAATTGGCGCTTATACGTGAAGTGCGTTGATGCGTGACTTGTGAGTTTTTTACTTGTATGTTTATACATATGTACCAATGAATGTTTGTATGTATGTTTATCGAAGCTTTTATGAAAATTCTATATCCGCATATATACACACACATGTATACATTTCTACATATGTGAATACATATGCACTTCACTTTATCTGCATCTGCAGCATTCTCCACGCACACACACATGCATATACTCGTAATATTGTTCTTACTTCGTAGTTTTATCTTCTTAGTTAGTAGTGGTTAATTGACTGCTCGTTTTGATGCCATTGATTAATCATGCCGTGATGATGCGCTAATCTCACGTAGCAACCCAAATTTTTGCACTAAATCTATTTTCAACGTAAATAAAACGAGTATATATGTAGGTAGATAAGTGATTACATATCTACCTTCATTTTGCATGTACCCTGCATTGGCTAGATTTAGAGACTCTAATTTAATTGAAATGAAATGAACTAGACCGAAAAGCACCAAAATGGTACCAGTTAGAAAACCATTAGTTAACTTTTATTTATTTATTATTATGATAGCTAAGGCGAACTATCTGAGACAAGTGATCTTTTAATTGCTGCACTGTGTTTTGTGTTCACACATATTCAATTAAGTTGAAGCAATTAAAGTTTGACACAATTTTACTCAAAAGAACTCGATATGTTTCTTACGTAAAAAAAATATTAATGGTGTATTAAGTATTTTCAGTCAATACAAATAAGTTTGCCAATGGAGACGCGCTCAGATACAACAATTAATTGATTTCGAACTTTAAATAGTTTCGTTTAGAATAATTAGTCAAAACTGTTCTCTGTCAATACTCCAAAACTTTTCTTTTACTTTCAGATTGCAAATTGAAGATAATTAACTGCAATTTTTCTTTCTGAAATTAACTTCTGAATGGTCACACGTCTAAATTAAAATTTTATAATGGCAAAATGTGTTGGACGAAATTAAAATTTCTGATAGCACCTTATACTCCAGTGTTCGTAAGATACTCACACATATCCTGCGTTGAGACTTTGCCCATCATATTCTATTGGTCTTCGCTTTCCTCACATTTAATAAAAATTTAAAAAAATTGAAATTTTATTTAAATTTAAATTACAATCGTTTTCTTATTAAAAAGACCCTAAACATCGGCCAATTAATTGAGCTTTTATAAGGCTTATTTTCTAGCAGTTAGATATGCACATGTATAATCGATGAAATACACTCAATTAGTTAGTTAGAGTACCTGTATGAACAGCATTTTATTTGGGAAGGTACAAATTTATTGTACCAACTCGTGAGGATTAAAAATGAGGCTAGATAGAGCATTTTGTTCATAAACGAAATATGTATATACTAAAAAAGATAATTGTAAATATGTTTGGCCAAAAATCTCACACGAGCTGACGCTAAAGTCTCCAAATCTTAAAGAAAGTAAAGATAATAGTCTGATGCTCTCAATTAGATAATTGGATGTCTGTGTGAACAACGTCTTAAAAGTGTAGATGTCAATTCATTGTACCATTTTTTTGACGTTAATAATGTTGGATCATCAGTGAAAATCTATTTTTGTCAAGTATATATCGATCATTATATTTTTGGGGTAGCTTCATAATTCCATCAGTGACCAACTTTTGTGATTTATTGGTGAAGAACTTGACTAAAACCTTTATAGAGGCTCTACGGTCGGAGAATACATCAAAACCTCCCAACCAAGCTCCGTTAATTTTCGCCTGGCCATCAAAGATGTACGTGATCTGGCGTTGTTATGAGGGAACACAAAATCTTTTCTATTGAATATTGCACGCTTTTTTTTTGAAGAGCTTGTTGTAAGATATTTGACATTACAGCTCAGAATTAATCGTTTTGCCAGGTTGTAGCAGCTCATAATGGGGATTTTTTCCAAACTTAATACACTCAGTGTCCCCCTGTTTGTCTTCAATTCATAATTTAAAGTCCCCAGCTTCTGACGATGATTTTTTTCGTTTTCTATTCTTTTGTATGACTCATTTTCTGGATGCGTAGCTTCAAAAATGATTCGATTTTCTCGCGTTTCTGAAGAATTTTGAATTTTTTTAAATATTTTTTTTTTTTAAATTGTGACGTGAGTGATACCTCTGCTATCTGCTAACAGATTGCATGCCGGTCTTATTAAAATAGTTGCAGAATATCATTGGCTTTTTGAGTAATCAGAACGAGGGTCAGCTTTGACATAAAATTTTTTGGAACGAAATGGAACAAGTTACTCTCGTCCCCGGCACTCGTACCGCATTGTTATAAAAAAGTTTAACTATTTCTTCTGGAATTCCACTCATTTTTAAATCAAAATAACTTTACATACAAACGACGATCTACAGAACTTACTTCACGAAAACCATTGCTTGAAATCTCAGCTTTCACACACGTTATAGTTTATATCCAATCGGATTGGCGTTGCCCAAAATAAGAGTTTGACCACCATCTAGAGACAAATCTTATATTATGTTAAAAATCCGCTTGATAACGTCAGAGTCGCATTATTACTGAGCAATCTTCCTTATAGTACAATAGCTAAGGGACTTACGCTTGTGAAAATCAAGTCATCTGACGCCCAAGTCGACAAGTTTTACCGAAAATATAGACAGAATTGGATGTAAAATATTTGACAATTTTTAATAAACATATATTTGACAACTTTTGTTGTTAGTCTAATTTTGACACTTCGGTTCATTAGGGTGAAAATTTCTTCCCATTCTTCCTCCGGATAGACCTTTATAGAAAACATTCCGCAAAAGGCAACTTAAAAACTTCCGTTTTCTGTTTTCATAACAATTTCTCAACAAATATCCCAGAGAGGCACGAATGGGAAAATGCAACGCCTTCTGGATCAAAGATCCGTTGATATCTTCACCGCCGGCTCAAATATTGGAGGACGGGTTATGAGTTTTACTCATGGTTATATATATATATATATATATTTGGCGCTCTGTAACCGCTGAAGCGATTTTCGGTCGAGCTCCTCTTCCAATTTATTGATTTGCATCTTGATGTTTTTACCAACAAATGAAGGGACCTACAGTTCATTCTAAGCCGCCTCCGAACGACCGATGGATTTTTATGAGAAGCTTTATGCATGCCAGAAATACACTCGGAGGGCTTCACATTCCCTGCCGAGGGAAGACCGCAATTAGAAAAAGTTATTTTCTATAATTTTGGATGTTGTTCGAACCTGGGCTCGAACCCAGGCCTTCCGAATGACAGCATGCGATGCTAACCACTTGGCTATAGCGGCCGACGGTTACTCAACTCATGGTTACTCAACTCTAAAATGGTAGCTCAACCTATTAAAATATACGTTATTCTGACAGTGAAACCGCTATTAAGTCTCTTCAATGCAGTCACACCACATCTAAGGTGATAATAAGATGCAGAGATATATTAAACAATCTCTTGACTGTATGCGAAACGTCCGTAGATTGGATCTCCGGACATAGGGCTATCCCAGGGAATTACGAAGCTGATGAGCAGGCTAGAAGGGGAACAGACAGTTCTAACCAAGGTAAACTCTTCACCAGAAGGGCCAATAGCAGATGGCAGAGCGAAATTTTATGCAATGTGACCATACAGATCTGTCCATTTATCGAAGAAAATATAGCTAAGTCTGTGCTCTTTCTAAACAGGACCTCCATAAGCATAACAACTGGCGTAATGAACGGAAAATGTCTGCTGCCAACACTTCTCTGATGGCTTCTGCTACAATAAATAATAATAAATAATAAAAAAAAAAAATGATTTCAGAATTTTTAGAAAATTTTTATTTCACCTAAAAATTAAACACTGACGTTTCTACTACTTTTAATGTTGAATGAAGTTGACAACTAAAAAATTCCGACTTATATAATAATGACAGTTACCACATCAGTTGCTATGAGTGAACAGAAATCAATTCCGGGAGCAAATACGTTATTGTTTATACATATGTCTATTATAACAAACATATCAATGTGCATAGAGTTAAAACAATGTGCAGAAATATTTATTGCGCTCAACAAAAATGCTAAATGAATATGTGAGTGTGCATCTTATGTCAAAAGCTGATATGTGGGCATATTACAAAATGTAAAAGCTAGAAAAGTCAACGAATGCTAAGTTTGCAATAAAGTAGAAACACATTGATGTACATACATACATATGTATATAAAAAACTGAAAATTATGCTTATAAATGCATCAAAACGAATGGTAGCCGTAGTATGGAGTTATCTTGCTACCGCTAAGCAATAACTAAGTAAATATTACATACATATATTTATGTATATTCAAGCAAAAAGAAAATGCTATGATTTTTGAGTAAAAAATCGATTGTATTTTACTTTATATTTTCAAATTGACAATCAAAATATTGCCGCGAGCCCGATGTCAGATAATAACTAATCGATGAATGAATGAATGAATGAATAAATGTGTGTGCTCGTGGCTTGCCACTATTACATATACATACATACATAAGTACCCTGCAAACATTTGTGGCCCATAAGGTGCATTGGAGTACCTACAAATTTATTCCATTGTGGGAACTATTGGACCAACTCATGTTTCTGTATACCAGCTTAGTGCGGCACGACCACTCTACGTGTTTTACCTATCGCAATTACCACACGAAGTTACAATTGCGCAATAAGTTTTGTACTCGTATACCGAACATGTGAGAAAATGAAACTGAGTCAGTTTCGTTTCGCTGTTGAGCTCTGCTAGTACACAAATGACATGCAGGAATTATTATTATTTCAATGCAAGTAGGAGAACAAATGCGCAAACTAAAATATAATATATATTTATTAACAATAAATTTTTAATATTTATATCAGTTTATATATATATTGTCTTTTACTAACTTTTCACCAAAGCAGATGGTATTCGAAACTAAAAAGTACGTTCGAATGTAATTTTTCTCATATACTCCCAAATATATTTCCCTGTAGGCACTCGTTGGAGTGGTCGGCTGTTATGCAGAAGTGGATTATATGGTCCAACCTTAGGACATCACAATGCTAATTGGACCATATTTTTTGTATGGATTATGGCTGGTTTTGGATTACTCTATTGTCCGCGTAGAGTATATATTTCAAGGGTATTTGGAGTACTCACCATGTTTGCCGGGTACAGTTCACTTTCTTGTAACTCTTATAAAGATATGCTGTCGATAACAGTATTGGTCTTTAATGATCGTTGCTACCGCTACAGCCGATTACTGTTGTTGGTCACAGCTGTTGTGGAGGGGAAATGTTTGGAGATCTACAGATACATACTCATTTATTTGTGTATATCTGTACGGCTAGTTGGAAAAATTGAAGATAGCCTCACTCACGAATGAGAAACGATGATTGTTGAACAGCAAAAGGAGCAAAAATGGATGTAAAATAGTACAAGAAAAAAGTTTTTATTATTATTGTAGCCAAACAACAATAAGGAAAATAATAATACAAATAAAATTTTAATGGAATAATATAGGGTTTGGCATATCATCTGGTAGTTTTGCAAAAATTATATCAATTGTGTATTTCACTCATTCAAACGCAGGTTATTGGTCTGTGTTGAGTTGTTATGACTACAGTGATCAACAGCAGCTGATGCAACCGTTAAAAGAGTGATAATAGATTCTGATCATGAGTTCATAAAATTTGATAGTTGAATGATATAACTTCGTTAGTAAAGTGATTATAATTTACTTTTTAGTGGTTACAGTGGTAAAGTTAACTAAAAGGCTTACACGATAGGATGAGATTTGTTAATTTAGGTTCGGGAATACTAAGTTCTCTTTGGCTTAGTGGCAGCAAGAGTTTGGCCTGTCTGTAATCCACGTTGTCCCACAATAATTAAGTGTTACGTCCTACGTTAGATGTGGTTCGCATTGGTTCCATTGTTGAAAAAAAAAAAAAATTTTTTTTGAAGGCGCTGAAAGGTGACTACGCGAACCAACCCGACCGCTTTTTCATCTCCTTCTACATCAGTGTGATGTCCACGCGATAATATGTTCATGGCCAAGTTAGATGGTTCCACGCATCTGGACAATAATCCTGATAGATTTACCCCTTTTCATATTCACAATCTCTCCTTGGAAGATAGAGTTTTAGTCATTGAGTCTGAAGCTACCTTGTTTATGAAGGTGGCCACAGAAAAACCCTACTACTCCTGTCCTATCAGTATAGATATGTATATCTTCACTGTTACTGATGGGTTTATCCCGTTTTCTTTGTTGGAAGGAGTAGTAGTCTGGTATGATTTTCTTTGGGCTGTCATGTCCCTTTCAATTTGGTTACTGGAGCTACTTGCTAGCGCTCTTTAAACTTCTATCGTATGTTAGTTGGCCTAATATCAAGGTGTATTGAGGTAGTTCACATTGCGCCTGCTATTCTAAGTATACAGGTATGTTATACCTGTTCCAGAGTTTCAATATGGCACTTCCACTTTAATATCGCTCACAAAAGTTGTGATTCATATGTTAGTACAACACTCGTATCTTAAGGGGTGTAAATCCAAACACCATTTTAGATACCATTTTGACGGATTTGCTCTTGTGCAATTACCCTTGCTAGTCCGGTTGGGATGCTTGCTAGAATATCGGATGACAAGTTCGTCTGCATAACACACAACGCAGTATTAGGCCCTACAAATAATAGCTAATCCTTTTACATTTCCTTCGTTGCAACGTTAACCAGTTCCAGAACAGACGAAGTAAAGCTTACTACTCCACGAAATGCTCTATGTTAATAGCGAACCCGCGACGACGATTATTATATTAAAAAAAAAACTAGACTAAATCAGTCGGTAAAGGTCATTTACTTCTTTTTTATTACACGAACCTTTGATTCTCCCGGTGTAAAAAGCCACTAAGACGGAACTAGTTTTCTTCATATGGCATTCTCCCCAGATTTTCAAACCAAATCGACAGCCTAAGTGTCGAATTTATTATTATTTCCAAACATCTGGGAAATTACGTAAATTATAGGAGGATATCGAAATCTATTAGATTAGTTCCAATAAATCAGCTGAAATAATTTCGAAAAGCGCACAGAGTTCTTCCACTAATATAATGTCTTGGTACACAGTCGCTACAGTTGGCCTCAGGATTCCAGAACTTAATTTTTTTTAATTCCAACAAAGTAGTATGAGTCTGAATGAAGTTTGGTTCGCCCTTGAATCAAGTTTGGAACATTTTTTTTAACTGTCTAGCTTGTCTCTCGTGGTTTCAGTATTGTGGACATCCTTCAATGAAATCTCAAAAGCGGCTACACTTTTGATGAGCAAACATTAATTTTCAAAAAAAGATATAACGTATTCAGCGCAGCTATGTATTTTCAAAATGAATAATAATTATTTAAAACTCGATAAAAATTTATTTGAAACTTGATTTACTGTCATCAGTGATAACCGCTCCCAAACATGTACTTGTATGTATGTAAGTATCGAGTTAAAGCAGAAAATACTACGTTGATTTGGCGAGAGCAAGAGCGTTGGTATGATTATTTAATCGATATACGAGTACAGTGTGCATAAATATGTATTCATGTATTTCGCACGATACTTTCAATGATAACTGCTTTTTCTTTGAGCTACCAGCAGCAAAATTGTAATAATTTTGCACTAACTGAAAATTTCACAGATTATTTTTTCATATGCTGACATGTGTGGTGAAAAATAAGAGATAATAATAAAGGCTACAACAAAAAGGGTAATCCATTTAGTGGTTTCGTAAGTGCAAGGATGTATTTTGACATCTGTCAAACTTAACTGTCAAATCAAACATGTTTTGTTTTAGGTTATAAAAATCAGGCATTTATGAAAATTGATCGCTTAACAACCGTACAGCGCATCAAATTTGTTGAGACCTACTAAAAAAATGGTGATTCAAACGTGGCCACGTTTCGTGCTTCAAGAGCAGATTATGGTGCACATAATCGTCCAAACACTTAAGCAATCGGTTGCAGGTTTTGTAAGGCCTGTGCATCATCGTTTACTTCGTTCCGCCTCAAATATCGCTGCTATAAGTGAAAGTGTAGCCGAAGACTTACATCTACATACATATACAAAGTCCAGTTCACATAACAACTGAAGCCAGCTGACCATTCACAACGCCGTAGCTATGTCGATTGGGTGCTTGAACAGCAACCAGTGGACCGTGATTTTTTCGACAAAATTTTCTTCAGCGTCGAGGCAATGAGAGAGATGTAAATAACAAAAATTGTCAAATTTGGGGCTCCGATAATCCTCAAATAATTTAAGAGAGAACAATACACCAAAAAAAAAAAAAAAATACTTACTCTCTGATGCACTCATTGGTCCGGAGGTGTGATTGCATTTTACTTCTTTGAAAACGATAGCGGCGAGACTGTCACTAACATTCGTGAAGTTATGGCTGAGATACTGCCCAATATTGGACAAAAGGTGGTCGAAATCTACTCAAACGGATCGAAGTTTGTAAAAATTCACCAGGCGGTCATTTGAATCATTTAGTGATTCACATATACTTGTAATGTCAAGGCTTAAACTTTATAATAAAGAAGGAATTTCATGAATAATATTATTTTGAAATCATTTTATTACGTTTATTTCGGAAACTGCAAAATGGATAATACAGGGTTGTGCATATATATGTATGTATATTACGGAGAAAAATAATTTTTCGTTGCATTTTGCTGCATTTGCCACAATTATTTGCTACAATCATTCACACTCTCGAGCACACCAATGTATGTATGTGCACATGACTTCGAATTTTCCATGCATGTCCAGTTGCATTTCTGTATGCATGTACATAAGTATGTCTGCTTATTTTAAAAAACTTGCAAACAAACATTCAACACTCAATTTTCAAGTGTTTAACATGAAATCTCAACGATTTTTTCAGCTACCACTTGCACTATTTTTTCTAATTTTTTTTCTAAAAATAAATTTTTAGGAATTTTTTAAGAGATTTTGTAAGGCAAGCACTTATGTATGTATGTATGTGATTTGTTGTTGTTGTTTCCATTATTGCTTTTGTTTGTTATTATACATTTTTTTTTTGCATTTCACAAATTAGTTTGTTGCCAGCAGTTATTGTTTTTGTTGTCATCTACTAATACCCCAACACATGTACTTACAACGTACCGATCAGTTGCTTGCATCCTGAAAATTAAGAAATCATAGTTTGTCAGCAGTAATTATCGTTATGGTTGTTTATTTTGGTTTAGTTCGAAATACATTTTTATTTTAAGTTTTTATTGTTTCGAAATCACTTTCTCAATAAAAAAAAGTTACAAGTATGGTTTCAGCATTTTTATTTTATTACAAATTGCCACTGTTGAGGAGAGTTAGTGTTTATTAGTTGAAGGTGTGCACGAATACACAGGTAAATATATATTTTATCAGGTATAATTATTTTTGACTCATGTGCTTATAATAAATAGTCAGTTTTTGTGTTTTTTTTAAATAATATTTGAGTTTAATATTTTGCGATTTTAATTTTTACTTTTTTAGTTTTTTAAAAATTTTACGTTTTATTATCCATTTGGGGTCGTTAAAATTAATAATTGTTTATTTATGGTGTCTTACAACCCTCGAGGAAATTCAAAATTTCCAAGTTTCTTATGAAAAAAGTTGGTTTTTATTACATACCACAAAAGTAAATAAGCAAAAATATCACTAAGGCAAAAAAAAAAAAATACGTAAGAATATATAATTTTTAATGTTTTTAAATTTTTTTTGTTTTTTTTTTGTTTATTGCATTTATTCTTTATATTAACTGGTCAATAAAACCCAAACGTTTTTTTTGTCACGTGAAAATTTTTATTTCAAATTTTGAATGCATTAGCACCACCAAGCAATAATATATCAATGAAATAATATGTACATAAAGGGTATTTTTTATAGAGGTATAGAACTTTAAGTTGCAATAAAACAACGATGGATTATTCGATTGACATGAATTTTATTTATGCGAAAGATGATCTTGTGGCATTATATTTTAAATATGATTTCTGGCATATGACCGCCACGGCTGGCGCGGATGTAGTCCAATCTGGACGTCCAATTTTCGATGACTTTTTCCAACATTTGTGGCCGTATATCGGCAATAACACGGCGAATGTTGTCTTCCAAATGGTCAAGCGTTTGCGGCTTATCCGCATAGACCAATGACTTTACATAGCCCCACAGAAAGTAGTCTAGCGGTGTTAAATCACAAGATCTTGGAGGCCAATTCACAGGTCCAAAACGTGAAATTAGGCGGTCACCAAACGTGTCTTTCAATAAATCTATTGTGGCACGAGCTGTGTGACATGTTGCGCCGTCTTGTTGAAACCAAATCTCCTGGACATCATGGTTATTCAATTCAGGAATGAAAAAGTTAGCAATCATGGCTCTATATCGATCACCATTGACTGAAACGTAACCATCGTTTTTGAAAAAGTACGGACCAATCAATGATTCTACCAGCCCATAAGGCGCACCAAACAGTCAGTTTTTCTGGATGTAACGGTGTTTCAACATACACTTGAGGATTACCTTCACTCCAAATGCGGCAGTTTTGTTTGTTGACGTAGCCATTCAACCAGAAGTGCGCTTCATCGCTAAACAAAATTCGCTTATGAAAATCGGGAACAACGGTAATCTCGTTTTGGGCCCATTCGACGAATCTACGCCTTACTTGATGATCGTTTGGCTTCAATTCTTGCACGAGTTGGATTTTGTAAGCACGCAAGCAAAGATCCTTCCGCAAAATCTTCCATAAAGTGGATGGACACAGATCCAATTCCTGTGCTCGATGGCGGATGGACTCATTCGGGTCTTCCTCAATGCTACGCTCTACAGCAGCAATAGCTTATTCTGTACGCACCGTACGGCATCTCTGGGGATGCGAGTTATCAATAAGAGTAAACGTGGTGCGAAAACGTTCCATGGTTAATGGAATTAACTGCTCTGATGGACGATTTTGTCGACGATAAAATGGACGTAGTGCGCGATACGTTTTCCAGACAGACACAGAACCATTATTTTCGAAATAAA
Organism: Neoceratitis asiatica; assembly: GCA_030068015.2. Classification (NCBI taxonomy): domain Eukaryota; kingdom Metazoa; phylum Arthropoda; class Insecta; order Diptera; family Tephritidae; genus Neoceratitis; species Neoceratitis asiatica. The sequence continues at coordinate 43,583,055 of CM061528.1, read as the reverse complement.
ATTGCACTATTTGCAAGCGTTGTTCAGACGTGAGCCTGTTCATGATAAATTGCCAAACCAAACTGAGAATAAATCACTTGACAGCTGTTAAATCGGTCGCCATCTTGAAAAGTAATGCCAACTTAAAGTTCTATACCTCTATAAAAAACACCCTATATTAGCTTTTATTGTAATATCGAAAAATCTATTTTCCGAAAAAGATACAAAAATTTACACTTAGAAAAATTTTATTGCTTAACTTATAACATATAGTACTAAGGATTTTCGTCGATATTTGGCTTTTGGTAGGTTCCTTCTAAGTCTCCAGCAATAATCCGCTAACATTGATGGACTCCCTTTCCCCTGATAACATTTTTCCATTAAGGAAATGTCCTATTGGAACCTCTCGCTTTGTTTGTCACTGACAGCACCAAAATTTTGCAGAAAGAAATCCAAGTCCAGCACATTATAAGTTCAATTGTTAATATTTTATAATTTTCTGATTTATGATTTCCAAGAAAGTTCATTCATAAAACATAGAAAGGCAATTCATTCTTACTTTATCATTTGCCGTATTTGTGGACTTACAAATATTTCCTCTTTAATTTTTCCCTTGCTGAGTTTCAGAAATTTATATTTTAGTTGTAAAATATTTAAAGTCCAATCTTTCTGATCGATTTGGAGATCTTGGGTATAGCAAATGGCTAATATCTAATAATAGAGTAAGTCTGCACAGCATCTATAGGGAACCCAAGATTTATCTTGATTCCGCACGGAAAATGCAACCTAGTCTTAATAGCACTGTTCAATAAATGATGCTATTCAGAAGTTAATTCTCCAAACAGATAACATAAATTGTAGGGGTTGTTAGAACACTTTCGTGGCACATTTACGAGGTAATAAAGTAAAAAATAACGTAAGTTAATGTATTTCAATTGTCGCCTAAATGAAGTTATTCAAACAAAGAAATATATAGTGAGCATATACTCTCGGGTATCGGTTTCGGCGATTTTCGCCGAGAGATTTTACCAAAAATAGAGTTTCTGTATCATAAATTTTGCCAGTTTAGCTACGTTCAGATTTTATGACCTCATACATTTGCTGGCTCAAAGTCGATTTTGAGCACTTTTTTGATATTTAAACACGGCTATTACTCGGTTAATCGTATTTGAGGATTCTCGGAGTTCCAAATGCGCCAATTTTGTTTATTTACGTATCCACAGAGTGAGAAATGTGCCTCGTCGCTGAAGAAAATTTTGTTGGAAAAATCACGGTCCACTGCTTGTTGTTAAAGCACACAATCGACGTAACCGACTTTGTATGGAAATAAATGTAAGTCCGAGCCAAGTGTAAAATACGCCAAAATGTGACCTAAGAAAGTCCCAGCTCTTAAGAATGTCCAGAAATAGACACTTTCGGGTCTTCGGTTACACTTTCACTTACAGCAGCGATATTTGAGATGAAATGAGCAAAACGTTGATGCAAAGGACTTACAATTGTTTTGAATTTTTTTTTAAATTTTACCAATTGCTTGAGTTTTTGGACGATTGTGTGCACCATAATCTCCTCTTGAAGCACGAAACGTGACCTCCTTTGAATCACCATTTTTGTAATAGATTTCAACAATTTTAACACGTTATGTGGTTTGACAGTTAAGTTTGACAGATGCCAAAGTGCACTTTCGAAACGACTAAATGGATAACTCTTTATTTTTCTTCAGCAATCATATGTACATATACATTTCTAATAACCTGCATAACTTCACTACAACATAATTTATTATATCTCTAATTACTTTTTTTATTTTTTCGCCTCATCCGATTATGCTCTTACCTCATCCAATTCCTAATTTCAATATTTATTATGCAGCAATTACCTCAAACACTAATCACGGTAACTTATATGGTAGTTACCGTGATTAGTGTTTGAGGTAAGCACATACTCGTACATATTTGCTAGCCACCGTCAAAAACAATATTTGTCGATTTCAATGCGGCTTTTAGCCATTAATTTGTTATTCGATTGCTAATCAAGCAAACGTTTAGTACAAGTCGTTGTATCGCTAGCAATTCGTAATCATAGGCACGCATGCGTGGCCTCCTATAAAAGTTGATAAATAATAGTAAAGTTTGAATTTGTTTTCTTCTTTGATAGAAAATGATAGCTTAGAGAAAAATATTTAAAAGCTTTTTTATGGCAATGCAAACGCGCCATTGCCATTTTTATGCCCAGTATAGTAAGTCTCTACTAATCTTCTAAACGATTAATGACGACACAGCAGTAGCTCGATAATCGTTGCTTCTGTTCGCAGTTCGGTTACGACTGGGATGTTCAAGTGGAGTTCTTCCTCTTCTATTGCCTACCACCAGCGGGTAACTCTCAAAGCTAAAGCATTTTTCACCATTTGGATAAGACGACCTAAACTATAAATATTTCGCAATATCTTTCACTCGAAAATTCCAATAGCGATTCTTTTAATAATTTCCACGTTTAAGTGTCAGTACCCTAGAGTAAGCCGAAACTGTAGAGATACATATATTGATTTTTCATTGCTCAGTTCAAAGTAGCACCTATTTGTACAAGTGAGTTTGCATTGGATTTCAATATATTGGTATTAATACTGGATCCTATATAGACGAATTTTTCTACAACTTCAAATTTCATTGTGAAAAGTGTAGTGAGAAGCTAGGCACAAATGTGCTGACTTTTCTCATAGCTGGAGCTATTCCTCCTTCCTTCGATCACTTCGATCCCAGTATGGAGAAAGCAATAGTCTGAAAGGCGTAGCAGTTACGTAGTTCAGCCCAATGATGCCTGTTTTTACTTTTAAAGCCCAACTTATAGTAACGGGTGATCCATTTCGAGATTCACTACTTTTTTAAAGAAAAATACACAGAAAATTTAAATTTAATGGGGAATGTTTATTACTATTCGAAAGAACATTTTCTTGGGCATTAATTTTTTTAAGGTTATCTCCTCCAAATGTTGGCCGTGGCTACGTAGTCCAATTTTCGATGACTCGTTCGAGCATTTTGGCTAGTAATTGGCGAATGACACGCGTGATGTGTTGCTCCAAGGCCTGAATCGAAGCGGGATTGTCCGCATGGACTTTAGACTTTACATATCCCCACAGGAAAAAGTATAATGGTGTGATATTATACCGTCTTGTTGGCCAATCGATGATTTCACCGGCCCACAAACCACACCAAACCGTTGTTTTTTCTGGATGCTATGGCTGCCCTTGAATCTCTTCAGGTTGCTCTTCGTCCCAAATGCGGCAGTTTTGCTTGTTTACATACCCATTAAGTCAGAAATGGGCCTCATCGCTAAAAAAAATTTGGTTCGAAAACGTCGGATCTTCTTGGAATCTTTCAAGAGCCCATAGAGCGAAACGATGTCGCTTGGGAAGGTCGAGCAGCCGCAGTTTTTGCAAAAGCCGTATTTTGTACGCTTTCAATTTAAGATATCAACGTAAATTGCGCCAAGTCATTCCATACGATAGTCCGAGTTGATGCGAATGGCGCCGAATCGACTCTCCACGGTCTTCGCTTACACTTTCAGCTGAGGCCGCTATATTTTCTTCAATGCGTACTGGACGTAATCTATTCGAATACTATCCAATAATGAATACTGGATCTCAAATTAGGTAATGGTGTTGCGAATAGTATGCTCAGTAGGCCCATTATGTTGACTATAAATTGAGCGAAGTGCGCGAAACACATTCTTTACAGAACGTGAATTTTCGTAGTTAAATGATTTGTAAACGTTGTTCAGGTGTAAGTCTTTCCATGATAAAATGTCAAACAATACTGAACAAAAATAACATGAGAGCTTGACACGACTCATGCGTAATCTGTGGAAAAAGGCTATTTAAAAACACCTCTACTTGAATCACCCTTTAGTATGTCACTGTCGCTTCCTTCAATCATTTGCTTCTTTTGTCAACAGTGTGCAATGGTTGGTTCCACAAAAAAAAAAAAAAACACTCCTAACCATTTACAGAACGGCAAAGGGAAGAGGCTATATTTGGAGTCTAAGTTCGTATCATTTTATGTGGATTTTTCTCAAAGATCGCAGCAGACGTTTACCATAAATATTTTACTAGAAAAGGAGAAGAAATTATTATTTGGTATACGAATATATGCAAATAAATTTTGAGTGCACACAAATAAATTCACACATAAAAATACCAGTGCAATTACTGTCAAGATTACAAAAAACTTCATTAACTGTAGAAATCTTAATTGTTAGGAATTATTACACTTGTTTTTGTTGATTGTGCCAACCTTCCACAAAATAAACACACACAAAACCTCTCCTCAAGCAACAGGTGCTCTGTTATAATCGTAGTATAGAAGGTTTCTTACTAGAATACTAGAATAAACATTAAAATTTCCTCCTGCCTCTATCAACTCATTTTTCTGCGCTCATGCTTTGCCTTTTTCTAGTTTCAACAACCGGAGTTGTTTACAATTATATTGTCGCCTCGTAAAAATTTCCAGCTTTCTTTTTAAATAAAACAAAGTCCCATGCACTTATTGTTCTCTTTTATTTATTTGTTTTTTGTCTTTTGTATTACTCTTATTTTTTCTTCACCTGTGTTCGTGTCATAAGCTTGTTTGTACCTATGGTATGTAGGTATGTACGTTAATTTAGATGATACCACTCTACTTTATATATTGTACTCGTAAACAGAATCAGATTTTCTGTCCCATCATTGTTGTATTGTGTTTAGTGCTTATGCCCAGTGAGGCCCAGCGCTTGGCTGGTTGGTTCAATGCTCGTCTGTATGCAGCCCGTGTATTCACCTGTTAAAGCAGCTGACTGGCAAGTTACTCTAACGGTGCTCATACCTAAAGCCGGCGTACCAAAACAACGGTTCTTATTGTTTCATCTGTGGTGTTGTGTCGCTTACGCTGTTGTTATTGTTGTTGTTTAATGTGCTGTGTTGGACATTCAAAAACATACAATCCATACATACATACACATATACTTATTGCTATTGTTTTTTGTTTACTTTTTACTTTAATTTCATTTTACTCAATTTTCTCATTCAACGAGTATTTGCTTAACCGATTTAATTTCAGACGAGTATGCGTACATATATTTATGTACAATATGTTTTTATATATACGAGGTGTGTTCAAAGGAACAAGTGAAGGTTTTGCTTACTGTCTTCTTTGATTACAATGGTGTGGTGCATCATGAGTTCCTGCCAAAAGGTCGTACAGTAAATAAGGAAAACTACAAAGAAGCTATGCAAATTTTGCGTGAAGCAATATCGCTCAAATGATCGGAATTGTGGAAAAGCAAATTGTGGATTCTGCATCACGATAATGCACCAGCTCACACACCAATGCTTATTCGTGATTTTTTGGCGAAAAGCTAAACCTTAATCATGCCTCAACCATCGAATGTATTCACCAGATTTGGCTCCCTGCGATTTTTTCCTATTCCCAAAACTAAAGCCATCAATGAAAGGAAAGCGTGTTGCCACAATTGAGGAGATCAAGCCAGATTCGAAGAAAGCGCTGATGGCCATACCGAAAAGCACATTTCAGAAGTGCTTTGAGGATTGAAAAAAACGTTGGCATAAGTGTATTATATCTGAGGGGGATTACTTTGAAGTTGACAAAATAGATATTAATGAATAAATAAATGCTTTCCAAAGAAAATTCAAGATTCACTCTTTCCTTTGAACATACCTCGTATATTATATATACATTCAACAGTTGTGCGATTGTACTTACATCTCTTGTCTTAGAAACTTAGAAATTTCATAATTTTGAATAAAAATTTGCAGATTTAAAAGATATTTCTTTTCTGCTTTGGAAATGAGATAATTATAGTTTGTTGGTGGTTATGATTAGCATACCTAAGCCATCAGTTAGCTAATCAGGTTCCAAAATAATATCCGTTTATTGAGCCAAAGTTCACAAAGTGTGATCAACTCATATTGCGAAAATAGCGTCAAAGATTATTAGAATGCAGGCAGCATTTTAATTTTTAAGCTCGGCTGTTTTTTTTTTGGTGTGCCAGAAATCACTGCGAATCATAACCTATTTAGATTCACAAAAATTTCTGGGCTGTGATTTTTTAAATTTTTATTAAAATTCATTAAATTTATATTCAATTACTTTTCTTACTTATTTTTTTTGCTTTCTTTTAATATTTTCAACTACATATTGGTATTACTTTTTTATTTGAAACTTCACTCATCTTGTTATCTAATAACTATGAAGACCAAATTAATAGTCTCGAAAAAGCCGTACAACACCCATTATAACCCACTTTATTTTCTTCGCCATTTCTCTTGAGAAGTAAACCAATTTTTCCTCATTTCCCGACACATTTTTTTCCTTTTGTCGCACAAATTCACATTATCGCCTGCGGAAAATATGTTATAATATTTATGCAACATTTTGGTGAAAAAAACCAATAATACTTTAACTACTGGTGCACACTCTCGCAAGCAAATAATTTTATTACCCATGCAAACCCAGTAATAATTACTAGGTGGTTTGATGTGAAGAAAAAATTGTGATATTCATTAAATCTTATATGCTTTACTTATAATTAAAAAATGACAAAAAAAAAACACATTTAATTAAATTGAGAAAACCTATTACAACTTTCAAAATTGTTTAAATTGTATATTCAAAAAAAAATTTAATAGAAATATATAAATAAATAAAAATAAATAAATAATAATTATATAAACTAAGATAAAATATAAAAATAATAAATAAAATTAAAGTGTGTAATATAAATAAAAAGAAACAAAGCAAAACAAAATAAACCAAAATAAAGTAAAATAAAATAAAATAAATTAAAATAAAATAAATAAAATAAAATAAAATACAATTAAAAAAAATAAAATAAATTAAAATAAAACAAAACAAAATAAAATAAAATAAAATGAAATGAAATGAAATAAAATAAAAGAAATGAAATTAAATGAACTGAAATGAAAAAAATAAATAAAATAAAATAAAATAAACCAAAATAAAGTAAAATAAAATAAAATAAATAAATATAAAGAAAAATGAAATGAAAAGAATTAATAAAATAAAATAAAATAAAATTAAGTAAAATAAGGAAAAAAATATAAACCAAAAAAAAAAATTAAGTTAATAAAAAATAATAAAAAAATAAAAATAAAATAATATAAAATAAATTAAAATGAAATAAAATAAAATGAAATTAAATCAAATGAACTGAAATAAAAGGAAATAAAAAATAGAAAAATTTTTTTTTAAATAAAATCAAATAAAATAAAATAAGGAATAAAAATATATTTTAAAATAAAATAAAGTTAATAAAAATAAAATAAAATAAAATCAAATAATATAAATCAGAAAAAATTTGTAAGATAATTTAATAAAAAAAACATGAAATATAAATAATTAAATTATTTAAAATTATATTAAAATTAAAATAAAGTAAAATTAAATAATCTAAATTAAAATAAAATAAAAAAATATAATAAAAATGAATTTAATTAAGATGAATTAATGAAAGTATTGTACATAAAAGGAAAAATGCTTTTTGAATAAAAAATACCCTTTTTGTGAGACATAACAATTTGTTGGGAGAGAAAAATAGCTAAACAAGACAGGCGAAAAAAGCACTTGCTTTGTAACTAGTTTAGCGCTAGTGTTTTTTTGCTGTTATAACATATTTTCTCTAATAAAATTCGCTTATTTTCCTTTTCTGGTAAGGAAATATTGAGGCTATATTACTATTACGCGAGTGTATTACTTACGTAAATGTGCGAATTTATTTTAGTTGACTCTACGTCTTTGCACTTTTGGCGCTTTTCATTATTTTACATACTTACACATTTATGTTGGTAAGCTTGTGTGAAGGTAAATGTATATGATTTTATTTCCAGTGAAAAATTCATACGACTATTTTTCGAACGTCTTCGCAGTGATAGAAGCAAATATACATTTGTAGTAACTAGCTGTTAGAAGGATTTAGGCCGTATTTACCATGAAAAATTGGGGCGCGCTTTGTTCTTTTTTATTCAAAAAGCATTATATCTTACTTTGTGGCAATTGTAGCCGTGCGGGTTTAGATGTAGTGATATTAAAACCAGGCACAACTGTCATTTTGACCTTCACGCCCTGTAGTGGGATGTGAACACAGCTGCTACTGTCAGTTTGGCTTATACAAGCATACTTTTATGCTTGCTTACAATTTTGATTACTTTTTTGTGTGTGTGTTATTTTTACTATTTGTTTTTTTTTTTGCTATGTTTTCTCTTTAAAATAAATAACAGAAAAAAATATTTGAACATTATCTGCCATTCTTCGTACCGACCCAAGAGCGCCGCGCTTCGTGTGTCTCGTAATATTGTAATTCACTGATCCAGAAACGCGCCGTCACAGCTAACAGCAGAAACAACAACAAACAATATGCACGAAAAGTCAACACACAATAGTCAAATTCGAAATGTTGGCAGCTGAAAAACAAGTGCCATTGCAAAATCACACAAAACGTTTGCCCGCCGATGTCGTCGCCATTGCGACAGAGCGTACGAACGAAGCAATTAATGTTTGTTACCCAAGCAAGCACACACACCGGAAGCAATTCACCAACTAATCCGTTGCGGCGAAATGGCGTGCCGCTGGTGATTTGACGTTTTGGGTGAAAATGATGAAAATTGTAAGTGAGTGAATGGAGTTGCGCCAAGTTGAGTCCAGCGCCGTTCCACGTCACCACAATGTGGTCCCACCAGGCCGCTGGTGCGCTGTGAAGTGGGTGCTTGAATGCGACGACGCGTTGCATGCCACTTGAATATTGAGTGAATTTAATGAAATGTTGTTTGAGTAGGCATACTTTGTGTGTGGAAACCAGGTTTTCTGTGTACATATAAACATATTAGTACATATATTAGCATTTAGCTAAGTGCATGTGTATTGTATTGTATTAACTGTGCACGAAAACAAATTTAGGCAAAATAAAATGTTGCAAAGTGTGGTAAGGCTACCGTGTAGTGCTGCGCATGCGCATAGTATTTGGTGGCTCAGCATGGCTGCCTGAGTTTTGTGTTATTAAAATAGAGAAAAATAGTTAAAGATGAATTTTTTTCTTAAACAACTTTAGCGATTGCGAAAAATGCTATATATTGTTAGGGTTGTTAAGAAATATATTTTTATTCTAACGAATTTTTTTAAAACTCCATTCGGAAAAGACAGGAAATATCGAAAGTATTTTTTTGTTTGATAAGTTTGATTAGTTTATTTTTTCCGAATGAGGAATAAAAAAAATTCGGTTCATAATATAAAAATTTGCTGAAAATGTGCTGCGGAAACCTTTTTTAAATAATTTTCCTTAATCCTAAAATACACTATTTCCTGCAGTAAAGACAAAAGTTTAAGAGTTCGAATTTTTTATACCGATGCGAGAAAATCACTTGCAATAAATCGAGTTTAATCTCGAATTATTTTAAAATAAATTTTTACCGTTGCTTTCGCTGTTTATGACAATAGATCACAAATGTTTCAAACGAAAGCTTTTGATGCACCGAAATTTAGTAGTTCTATATCTCAGAGTCTTAGAGAAATCTCAATTTTGATGTTTACACTAGTATTGGAGGCACCGAATTCAAGTTCTTGAGCACAGCGAAACAAAAAAATTTAGAAAAAAAAAAAACATTATTTAAGAATTTTAGTATTCAATCGGATATATAATGTGGTGCAAATTCTAAATACCACAATTTCCCTATTTAAAAACGAAAATATGGAATTTTTAATTGTTTTCAAGGTTTTTGAATTTTTTTTTTATTATTGAGGATACAAAAATTTTGTTAAATCATACTCAATTAAATCTACCCTGAAATTTACACAGAGAGATTGTTTAAAAAGGTTCTTGGGCGATAATGCTTCGGGATTACCAAAAATCTACAAATTTGAATTATTTATTAATCGCCGGTGCATTTTTCGGATATCAAAATTAAACCACTTGAAACCTTCCGATTTTTAGTATTCTAACACCGATTTCGTCTTAAAACTGTTTTGGTTCCAATGAAAAGCAACTTTCATAGGCGCAAGGCGGTTATCAGTCAGAATCTTATGCTTTCTTGGAATTAAAACTAAGGAAAAACAAGTGAGGGTTAAACCGAACATTAGATATTCAGAGGATATTTATTATATAAAAGCTAGGCTTGGTTTTATGTCCGTGTTACAATTTTTGGCGCACTCACAGAATATCTGGAGCTCCCTGCAGCTATCATATCCATCAAGTTGTCTCGATAAATTCCTTAAATATTCCATCCTAAGTGTACAGATCTGTCAAAAATAGAATCTGTGTTATCTGTGTGTGGGACGTAGGTGTATCTCTGGTGGAAAGTAAAAAGTTCGTTAGATGGGACAGTAGTGTAGTTGTTACCCGATTCCGCCTATATTTAATTCTTTTTCGTATTAGACTTTGCTCATTCTAAGTATCAAATTTTAACGAATTCTGTCACACTTAATTTTTATATTTTTTTGCTGATATTTTTCCATTTAATGCAATCGTCCCTAAAAAATTTGATTTGTATAGCATAGTTATTGAATTAACGACATATTCTTTTAGGTCGTTATGTGGGACGGTGGCATGGACTTGGTTCAGTTTCAGCCATTTGCAATACTATTTGTACTTGCGGCCTATTAACAGAATGGCCTCGTCATTTCATGAAGTTCTATTTATTTATACAGTCGAAAGTGTGAATTTTCTTGAATGTTTCCCAAAATTCCTTGTTGTGATAATTTAGGTGACCTAACACTCCTCATTTTCTTTTGAGTACTTTTTTTCTTTTTTACATTGAACGGTTGGTTTTGAAGGAACAACCAGTTTTCCAATCTCAATTAAATATTTAAAATTAATTTCAATTTAATTAAAAATTTCAACTATGCGTGGATCATTCAGAACTGTTCTTTACCGAAGGTAACCATGTGGACTTTAAAATAACTTTTGGAAAGAACGAATGCCCTAATGTGCATATGTTTATATAAACTTTTCAATATAATGACAATGATCACATTTCTACCCATACCTATACACGTATATGTATGTACGCAATAACTAAGCCAGTGTGTCGCCAAATCTTGAAATGCACATTAGAAAAAGAAAAATAATAAATACGTGCATAACTAGATGCTGCGCAAGCGTGTTTTGCTGCTGTACTTAAACTTATCATGATTTATTCAATTTTTGGCTAACTAATTAAATAAATAATACATGCATAAATATGTATGTATGGACATTTCTATATGTATAAATATAAAAATTATTGCAATAAAAATTGATGATAAAAATCGATGACAAAAAATTTGCTGCTAAAATAAGCCGTAATTTTTTTTAAAGCTTGCAGTGACTCCCTCAAAAATCAAAATATAAACAGGCAGTGAATTTTGTTTATAAATTCACATATATACGTATATATGTGTGCGAGTATTTCATACAGGTTTTCTTGCGATTGTCCAGTTCACTTAAATTGCTTTGGCATTTATTTTTAAGCGTAAGACCATGCCATTTTATACTCGTATAGCTAACAGGTCGATTGAAAAGTGCCCGACCTATCATAGTAAAACCCATTTTTTTTGACAAAATTCATTTTTCTTTATTCAACATATTTCCCTTCAAGGGTGATACACTGATTTTAGCGAGCCTTTAATTTCTTGATACCACTTTTAAAGTAGGCCTCAGTTTCGGCGAACACCTCTTCATTCGACGAAGATTTCTTCCCGGTGAGCATTACATTGAGATCTGAGAACAGGAAATAGACGCTGGCGACCAGATCTGAAGTATACGGTGGATGTGGAAGCAATTCGAAGTCAAATTCATGGATTTTTGCCATCATTTTCATTGACTTGTGACAAGGTGCATTGTCTTGGTAAAACTGCATTCTTTTTTTCTTCAAATGGTCCAATAACGCTATATTAATAGTCACTGTTGATGGTCCTTCTTTTTTCAAGATAGCCAATGACAATTATTCCATGCGCATCCAAAAATATAGACGCCATAACCTTGCCAGCCGACTGTTGCGTTTTCTCACGCTTTAGATCGGGTTCATCGTATGCAGTCCACTAAGATGACTGTCGATTGGACTTGGCAGTGAAATCATGGAGCAATGTTTCATCCATTGTCATAAATGTTTGAATAAATGAGTTTATTACGATTGAACATCTCCAAACACTGCTCTGAATCATCAACTCGTTGTTGCTTTTTGTCAAAAGTGAACTCGCTCGGCACCCACTTCATATTTGTGAATTATATGATGTACACGTTCAGTTGATATCTTTAGAGTGTCGGCTATTTCATTCAATTTCAATTTATGGTCATCATTTGTGATTTTTTTTTGGCGTTTTTCGTGTCCGAAAAGTCGTCATCAACCAAAGTTTTTGCTTCAATTGTACAAGTATTTTTTCCCTTCAAAAAGCAATATTTTAACAACATACTAAATTCCTTTTCATTCAATTTTTTAACAATAACAAAAGTTGCTTCACTCAAAATTCTATAATTCACTAAAGATCCGACAGCTGTCAAACTTATACACACGTCTTTTGAAGGTTAGGGCTAACTAAAAATCTGTATGGATTTAATTCTAGTAAAGCCATCTATTTGTCAGGTCGGAGAATTTCCAATTGACCTGTTACATATAAATATTTTAATTTTTTTATGTATGTAGCTGACATTTACATATAAGTTTTCAATGTACGTTACTTGGTCCAGTGCGTATTTGTCCATGAGTACATGCGCTCTTATAATAAATAACCCGTTTATTTTGCTGCTGATCATATCTCGTCGGTGATATCACGAAAGCGAGCATACATTGTGGTGACACCACTTATAATCTAAAGTGTTATAAAAGTGTTTTTGCTGATTCAATTCAACATACGCATTCAAGCTGCAAATTTCCAGCACGCGTCGTTAATTTTTGGCGTTTCTGTGTAGATTTTTTGTAGTTGTTGGCTAAAATTTATCATTTAAATGTTTAATCTGAGAGTTAGTGGTAAGCAGGCAGAAAGCCATCTGTGTTGGGTTCCCAATGGGTGGAACCAAAACCAATTTGTGTTGAATGACCAGACGGTTGATGGTAAATTTTCCAGATGTAGTGCCATGTAAAGAAGTTCTGAAAAATTTCCCACAATATGACATTCCAAAAAAATTTTTGTGCTATTTTTTGTGTGCATTGCACGGACCATACATATAAGTATATTCTGATATTTAGGCAAGTTTTCATCTAATCAGATTATCCATATTCAGATGAGGTACATTATTAGTTTCTTCTTCATCGGCTCGGAATAGCTCAGTTGCTATGGTCATAAAGTGTCTTGAAACCCTGTTTGCACATAATTTCGAGGTTAGCCAATTATATATATATATTTTCGTTTCTTCTTGGATATGTTTTCATAAAACTGTTATTTTCTGTAGGCCAGCTTTCCAATCCATTTATTGAAGAAATTCTGCTGAATAAAAACAAGATACTTATTATAATTCGTATTTCAACTATTCTCGATTATTTTGACAAGTCACCATATATGTAATGTAATTCCATGTAGGATTCATAGTGGTGATCTAGGGACTGAGTTTACGGAAGGAACACTTCTGCAGCATAATGAATGGCAGTTCAGCTATTCAAATATTACGGCGAAGAATTTTCAGAAAGAAAGCCTGCCAGATGACCGCATGCTCTGCGCAATCTACAAAAAAGTGAGACCCCATAACCTGCACCAAATATCATAGGATAAGACTCCTCAACATCCCATGTATGGTCTTATCTAGAGTACTGCGGCTAAAGCTCCCCATTAATTAACTCTTTGGACTTTATCATTGTGGTTTCAGACCAGTAAAATCCACAATTTTGCAGATATTCACCAGGCTCTAAATTCTGGAAAATACCCGTGACAAAAGCATCCGCACACACTACCTTTTCGTTGATTTTAAAGAAATGGAAATGTCTCTAAGACGCCTGAATTCCGTGTCTTTGTAAAACTTAAGCCGCCTTATAAAGCGACGCTAACCAACACCAAAAACACCGTCATAAACGGAAAGCCCCTTTCCGAACCGTTCGATACTAAACGAGGTTTCACTCAAAGTAACTATTTTTAATTTTTAAACAACCGTGCCTTTTGTTCTGTTCGCTCTAGAATGGATAATAGAGCGAGACTTATGGCCTTGGTAGTGAAAGAGCACACGGCGAGATATCCTCTGTCATCAAACAAACAGTTATCGCATGTGAATCTAGGCTCTCACGTTACTGTTGACAGTCATAAGTTAGAATCCGTCTCTCTAAGACTCAGCAACAACAATATCAGCTTTAATACCAAACACAGCATTACGATTGTCAACAGGTGATACTTTGGACTGAGTAGACAATTGAAAAGTAAAGTCCTCTCCCGACGAATTAAAACCAAACTCTACAAGTTACTCATTATTCCCGTCCTGCTGTATGATGTAGAAACGTTGACGATTTCGATGTCCGATGAGACGGCACTAGGAGTTTTCGAGAGAAAGGCTTTGCGAACGAATACCGTAGGTGATGAAATGATGGGCATTAAGAGATATACGAGGATATTGATATAGTTCAGTGAATTAAGGGGTTAGGCCACTCTAGAATTTTCGGAAAATGGATTTTTTTCTTTCAAATGATACAGTATAGTCTCAAAAATGTTATACTGAAAGATTATGACAGATAAAAATTTCTAAATGCCCCATTTGCGTTCTCTAGTTGAAGGGTCTGTTTCAGTCAGTAAGGCAGTACTGAAAGCTTTAAACGCGTTTATCTCAAAACTGCTTTTTTCAAGTTGGTCGGAAACATAACTCAAACAGTTTACAACCGATTCACTTGAAATTTTGACAACATCTTTAGAAATACATTATCTACAGAAGTACTTTTTTTATCTTGCATAGTTTTTTTTGTTATTAACAAATTTCCAACAATTTTTTAGGCCAAATTGTTACTTTTTCCATTAGAGATCCGTTATTTTGTCACAAATGCATATATTGAAAAAATCCTACGTATTTCTGAAGCCATTGCTATTTACAAGCGGAAACCGTTCAACTACTTATTAAAATAAAAATAAAATACAGGAGCTGTATGTCCGGCCGTGGTTCCCGAAAAAATGGAGACATCCTAGGGAGAACGCTGTATAGCCGCCATTTTTAAATTAATTTTTCTTAAAAAATAATTATAAGCAGTTAATTATATGTATAATAAATGCCTTTTGTCAAAAATCAGATCTCAAAAAAGGCCTATTTTGTGGCCCTCTAGAGCGGCCTAACCTTTTAAGAGGCAGCGATTACGTTGGAAAGATCAGGTGGAGGAGGCTTTGCCTTCATTTGGTGTCTCCAAATTGGTGCCGAACAGCAACAAAATATGAAACGACTAGTGAGCTATTGCTGACTCGATGATAATCGCATAAGCGGTTTCTACGCCAAAAGTGAAGAAGAAGGAGTTAGCACTGGCTTTGTATTAGAAGGTATGAAACGACTATGGTAACTGAACTTGATATTACAACGAGCAGATATCCTGTCAACAAGTCTATCTATGAGTTACAAGAGAGAAGAACACTCTAAACTGATACTGGTACTTCAAAATACGAGGGAGTGTGTGATTCTGGTATTTTTTTATTGCAGCAAGTTGCGCTGATCCAAAGTAGTGATGAGATTCATAATATTAGAAAACCATCATTCTCTTAAAGTACAACGCTCAAGTGGTGCTTCGAGCAGAATTAGATATTTTCATCCTTCGTTGCCAAAAAGTAATATTGATATTAAGCTTTGGAGTTTTCAACATTCTATTTAGCTCATGAAAAGAGCGTTCTGTATATTTACTTGTTACCCTCAAATGAAATGTCCCCTTCAAAGGTCTAGTAATTTTTCATAAGGATATGTTTATGTAGTAAAGTTAATTAGTAATTTGTTTGTAAATAGTTTCCACTAAAATAGCAAAAATGTTTATACGAGTAGCTTTGAGTATGTGGGCAGATATCCACATATAAACATACAAACAATATATGGTAATATTAAGCAATTACTTTTTGCACCTGCAGTGCAGTGTAATAGATACATTGCAAGTCCGCACTCTTAAATATTATCATACATTTGTACATATGTATATACATCGGATTATATGAGTTATATATGAAGTATGTATATACTTATGTATATGGCGCTTATGAATATGATTACCCAGAGAGCAATAAAGTGGTTAATATGGAATTTTGTTTTTACTCTCATAAAGTAGTAGTTTGAGGGGAACAAAACCATACAAAAAATTACAAAAAAATACTGTTTCCTCCGAAAAATCAGTTTCTCAGTAGCTCTCCCCACAGTGTCTGGAAAAGCTTCTTACTCGTTTCTCAGCAGCATATTTACTGTTGGTTTTCGGGCATAGCAGTAATATATAAAATACGTTTCAGACGTTTCGAGGTCTACTCTAACTTAAAACAGTTCAGCTATATGGCCTTTGAAATGTGGTATCTTCCTACAACATTTTACTTGAAATTCCAACCTCAACTTCTGAAACATAACCTTAACCGTTTGACATATCGCCTTATCAAGCAATGCGTTTTGAGATTCCCTATATTATCTTGGAACTAATCTTCTTTTTGAGATATTGTAAGCCTTGTTGGTCCCATGCAAACTTTCTCGGCAGTACTTTAATGTGGTTTGTGCTTACATGAGTGAATTTCAAAAGCAGAAGAGACCACAAAAAATGCGCACAAGTACAAGGGCTCTGTTCCACATTATTTCATCTGACAAGTGCTTCACCAGACTCCTATATTGTTGATTCACATAAATTCAAAGTAAGCAATTATCTCATATTTCATATGCAAACATCTCTCTCTCTCTTTCTCTCTGAGAACTTAACACCAATATGTTCCAGTGCATGCTCTATAATGGCGCAAGTAGTTTTATAAAACAGTAGACGTTTTGTGAAACTGAGGTTGAAGTGGCTTTATTTAACCTCGTAGTTTTTTTTTCTAGGGAAAATATTTAATTTTCCTCTTTTTCCAGTTTAAAAGTTCATTGGGTTTGTCCACCTCTAAGCCAGCTCTTGACTAGGAACTGCCGAAGTACTTATAATTTTCCACACCTACACAGACTTGTTAAGCAGGTACGTAGACTTGTAGAGTTTGACGTTGGCGTTTTGGGGGATGGATGGCGCTTTGTAATAGTAGTTTAGTATGCGCTGCTGTTGTTATTATAGTTGGTGGATTGTTGGCATTTATGGTTCCGCATTAACAACTCGTTGTGACAAAAGAGCGAGTAATGTAAATTTTAAAACTTCATACAACATAGAGACAAACTGCTTACTTTGCTGCGGGTATTATGCATAATAAATAAAGAATTAAAGGAAAAAAATAATACATGAATAGAAGTGCTTCCAAGGCAAACAATGATGCCAGCAAGAAAATTCTAATCCGTTTTTTTTAGCCTATTACTTGGGGGATAGAATGAGAACTCATTACACTGCAAGGCAGATTAGAATGCTTATTTTACCTTCCTCAGTGTAGAGGAATGTTGATTTTTTTTTTAAATATGAAATGGTAGTTTAACTAAGACCCGAAGGAAAGGAGATAGGTCCATCAAAATTTATACCCTTATGAATGTATTGATCTAAAATCAATTTCACAGCGTGACTCTCTGATCCAGTGAATTTGTTTTTCCACACACACTAGAGTATAAATATTGATACTCAAAGTCATAAAAGTCAACTTCTACTATGATAATCTCTCATCCACAAGAAACCCAGACTGGTGTGAATGTGAAAATACAAACTCACTGGATCAGAGAGTCACGCTGTGAAATTGATTAGTCGTTGTCAATTAATAAGACTATGGGGCTACCAGACCACTGTGGCGTCTTTCAAGTTGACTTTATTGAAATTAGGAAACCCGCCGAAGCCAATCAATCACTAGTTACTGTGTCAGTCAAGGTATCATCAGATCTCTTCAAAGCAATTACTTCACGCCCAAAATAGTAGAAATATTCTAAGCAAGCTCTGTAATGAATTCAACATAACCTTGAACTGTGTACTCGAACTCGAACACAATCTCTAAATACTTAAGTACAAATTTGTAAAGGCGGGAAGTAGTCGTCCCTGAGTGGTATTAGCGACCTACTCAGAGAGTGCGTAGGAAATATAGTTGAACCTCAGCTATTTGTACGTAGCAGTAGATTCTCGATTCCTATTGGAAAGTAATTCCGTGGTCTTACTCCTCTACCTTTGAACCCAATTTTATTCATGTTTATGTAGGATCCCGACATCCGGCGAGTGATCCTCAGTTATAAACCGAAGTTCCTCATAAATAGCCACCGAGCAGGGACTCTACTAGAGTTAAGTGAGAAAAGAACTCTTATAAGAAAGTTCTAAAAATGAAATGAGACAGGACTGAAAGCATAATGAAAATGCAGAAAAAAAAACAAAATAATGAATTGCTGAAAGCAATCAAAAAAAAAAAAACGGGAGAGAAAACAATGAGAAATAAGTTATCAATCAACTCTAGTGAGAGAATCAAAAACACATATTAGCTGAGAGGGAAAGATATCATTAAGTGCGTACCGGAATTTAGGCTATAGCTCCGAAAGAATCCAGGAAATACATTCGACCTCTCGAAGAGCTTGCTACAAGACATGAACGACTATCTCCAAATTCAGCTGTGGTAACCACCGAACTTCTGCTAAGACCCAGAACTTATCAGAATATTAATAAAATTCACAAAAAGGTTCGCGCATTTTCCAAGGTGACGGAGCCTGTAGGCCTGAATGAATTGATTCATGATTTGCAGCAGCATCATTCAACTCAACTAATTTTTCTTTTATAACAAAAAGCCAAGTTATTCCCCTGAGTTCCAGAAGAATGCTTTAGGTAAGCAATATAATTTTATACATTACTCCCTGCATTCCTTGTAATACCAAACGAGTATATTTCTCACTTTAGACAATCGAATGTTTTACCGTGGTATTTCTATATTCACAGTTTAAGGTCGGTATGCAGCTCTTACGAAAAAATTTTTTACGAAGCAGTACGCACCTCGAACGAAAAAAACTCAAATTTCTACTATCTATTTCTAAAGTTTTTAAACAAATACGAAAGCACGGCAACACAGGTTTCCGAGCGAAATAAATAGTCTCATATATATTTCGCGAGAAACAAGAGGAAGACTAATTTTCAAACGTATTGAAGCACTTTTTTTTTGTTTTTAGCCATGAAAATGGAAGGAATACATAATCAGATACAAATATTTACCGCACTTTACTCAAGTTTTTCGTTTTGTTTATTTACGTTTGCATATCTTCTTCCTACGTAAAGAGCTGTTCACAATAGAAAATAATTTGTCAAATTTCTGTGCCTACTACATTTTTCCATCCACGAAATATATGAGTTTTTTTTTCGCTAGAGGTGCATACCGACCTTTATACTGATAACTTGGTATTAATATTTAAATTTTTGGTTAGTGGTAAAGTTTTTGCTGTTGTCACAAAAGTTGTTTCTGTTTGTCAATCTCATTCGTGCGGTTCGTTGCGGATACTTGGTAATTCTTTGATAATTTAAAAGAAAAAAAAAAAATCGCAAAAACTAAAAAAAATATATATTTTTGCTGAAATAGAGGTAATATTGTGGCATTAATAATAAATATATATATGTATATGCGCATTTGTATACCAATGCATAATACCAAAGTTCAACTACTATTGCAATGGCTTGGCTATGACTCTGACTGCGGCTGCGGCTATGACTTTCCGGTGGTTTCATTGGCTCGCTGGCAGTTCGTCGACTTGGCTCCGATAGCTCAACTGCGCAACGGTTGTGGCTTCGATTTGTGTGTGTGTGTGTGTATGTGCTGGCTGCAGTAGCTCAATCACTGCTGCTCTAGAAAGACAAATACAAATAACAACAAACTATGGAAAAAACCAATGAACTGACTATGCCCCCAACAGGCAGATAGTAAACCTTTCAAGCAGCAAGTCAGTTAGTCAGACAGCCTGCCAGCCTGGTACTAAAGCGTGACAGAGGCGAGTGAGTGAGGGAGTGTTTACCAAACTTATTTATAACGTGTGATCCATTTCGAGGTTCCCTGCTTTAAAAAAAAACACAGAAAATTCAAATTTAATAGGGAGTGTTTATTATCATTCAAAATAACATTCTTTGGCATTTATTTTTTGAAGATTATCTCTTTCAAATGCTGGCTGCGGCTACGTCTCAGACGGTCCATCCGTTGAGTCTAATTATCGATGACTCGTTCAAGCATTTCGACTGGTAACTGGCGAATGTTTTGCTCCAAGGACTGCTTCAAAGCGGGATTGCCCGCGTAGACTTCAGATTTTACATATCCCCACAGGAAAAACTTTAGCGGTGTGATATTAGATGGCTTGGTGGCCAATGGCCTAAAACGTGAAATTATCTGCTTACCGAAGTGTTCTCTCAATAAATCCATTGATTGATGCGATGAGTGGGAAGTGGCGCCATCTTGTTGACACCAAATGTCGCGGAGATTACGAGCTTCAATTTGAGGTATCAAATAGTCGGTTATCATGGCGCGAAAACGGTCGCCTTTGACGGTTACGTTCTCACCGGCATCATTTTTGAAGAAATATGGACCGATGATTCCACCGGCCCCCAAACCACACCAAACCTTTGTTTTTTTTCTAGATGAAATGGCAGCTCTTGAATCTCTTTGCTCTTCATCTCAAATGTGGCAATTTTGCTTGTTTACATACCCATTGAGTCAGAAATGGGCACCATCGCTGTACAAAATTTGACTCGAAAACGTCGGATCTTATTGGTACTTTTCAAGAGCCCATAGAGCGAAGCGATGTCGCTTGAGAAGGTCGAGCGCCTTTAGTTCTTGCACAAACTGTATTTTGTACGCTTTTAATTTAAGATCACGACGTACAACGCGCCAATTTGTGCCATATGTCAGTCCGAGTTGCTGCGAATGGCGCCGAATCGACTCTCCACGGTCCTCGTGTACACTCTCAGCTGCTACCGCTATATTTTCTTCACTGCGTGCTGGACGTGGTCTATTCGGTCGAATATTATCTAATAATGAATGCTGGGTGATGGTGTTGCGAATAATACACTCAGTAGGCCTCTTATATATGTTGACCATAAGTTGAGCGAAGCGCGCGAAAAAAATTCTTTACAGAACGTGAATTTTCGTAATAAAGTTGAATGATTTGTAAACGTTGTTCGGGCGTAGGTCTTTCCATGATGAAATGCCAAACAATGCTGAACAAAAATAACATAACATCTTGACACGACTCAAGTGGGATCTGTCAAAAAAAGGCTATTGAAAAAAGTTCCTCTACTTGGATCACCCTTTATTTATTTGCTTTTTTGTTGTTGCTATTGTTATTGTTCAATGTCTGTTTTTGGTTGTTGTCACATTGTTTCGAGTAATATTTTATTGCCTCACCTGTTGTTACATACATAAATATATACATACATATATTACGCTTATTAAAAAAATAATAAATATTGAAATACACATGTATATGTATATATAGAAATGTACATACAACCGTATGTTGGCGGTGTATGTCGCAGCAGCATTCACCTGCTCGCCACCGTTCAACTCCACAGCTTAACGCCAAACTCCAATTCCAACTCCAACACTAGTATAAAGCAGCGTAACGAAGCTGAACGCTTTTAGGCCATGTCATGTGGTTTTTTTTTAATTTTTTCTTTGTTGTGTTACAATTACAAATACACATGGTGCAGATGTTTTTTTTATTATTATTTATACACATATATAGTACATATATAAATATTTTTTATTATTATTATTACCTTTTTTAAATTTTTTATAGTGATTTTTTTTGGGTTTGTCTGTTTGCGCCATTACTTAATTTTAGTTTGTGCCACTCTAGAAAAAATATATATAATAATATATGTGTAACAATAATAATACTTATTTTAAATATTGTGTGGTACTTGCCGTTTTGTCAGCTGTTGTAGCGTTAAAGGTCAACCGACTCGATTTGCGTAATATTTTCTAGTGTTTTGAAGTCGTACTGAGAGTTTTTGAGGTTTAACTGGCTTAACGCTTTTGAGTTTTCGTCGCTGTGGTTTAACACCGATTTTAGGTCAGTTCAAATATAATTATTATTGAAGATACGAGTACGAGGAAGATTTTTTTTGATATTAGTTTCAGTTTTTACAAATTTTTTTAAATCTTTCGTAAGGTGTATTGAATAAACAATTGCTAAAGTGGTTGATTTTAAAGCGAATAATTTTTTTTTATTGATAAATGGTGGTTTTATATTTAATGCAAAAGTGAGTAGTCACCAAAAAATATCAAAATTTGACAATACAATAAAAATCAATTTAATTTTTCGCAAAAAAATCTTGAATTGTTTTTATACTGAGTTAATCAGCAAGTGCGATCAATTTTAGTAGCTGTAAATATGTAATTGTGTTAAATGCTTTTACACTTTAACTTTGACTTAATTCATCAAAATCGCGTCACAAATACTGTGGCCGTCCTGAGAAGTGCCTCGACCATAAGAAGAAAAGTATGTAGAAAATTTTATATAAAATAATAATAAATATATAAAAAATTGAATCAAAAATACAGAGATGGACTTTCTAGTTCTATTCTCTGAGAGCACTTGGCATAAAAGAGTTGTGGGACGGCATATTAAGCTCGTAACGTATCGTCAACAGCCAAGGTTTATAGGAAACATGTTTCGACATATTTACTTGTACATAATTAAATTTATAAAGGAGGGTGGTTGATGATGATGTTTTAGTTTTCCTGAATACAAATTATTAACACAAATTTTCTTAAAATTCTTGCACATACTTTTTCGCCGCTTCGACTGGCAAAAAAAAAAAAAGCGCGAAAATCTGTTCCTGCATTAAATTTTTGTAAATAATATGCGTTCGCTTATGATTTTGATAATTTTGAACGCTTTGAAAATTAATTTCACATACGTTTCATTCGTATAACTTGACATCAAAAGTTACAGAAATTTTTGTTCAAAAATAAAATTAATTTTTACTTTTATTTTTAATTACATTATTGTTCAGGAGGTTTTTAATATAAATGCTTATGGATTAAAAATATAGAACGTAGGTCTTTGAAATTTATGATCAAAATTTTAAGCTATGTTGTGCGTAAAATATGCAAAATTATTTTAAAATCCTTTGAAACCCATGAAATTGAATCAACTTCGTCATTAAACATATAATTTTACTCTTATCGTAACCTTCTATTCTACAAACCTTGGTCAACTGATTGTTGCCAATAGTTGCCGCTGAAACGATCTCAGGTTTGTGGTTTTTTGTTTTGATGTTTTTACCAACAAATGGAAGGACCTACAGTTTTTTCCACGCCGCCTCCGAACGGCTGATGGATTTTTATGAGGAGTTTTTTATTTCATGTCAGAAATACACTCTAAGAACTTGGAAATCTCTGCCGAGAGGCGACCGCTATTGGAAAAAATAATTTTCTATAATTTGGATGTTGTTCGAACCCCGAGTCGAACCATGGCCTTCCGAATGGCAGTACGCAGTGCTAACCTCTCGGCTATTGCGGGCGCCAATTGTTGACAATGCAAAGGGAAAATGTATCAAGAGTTGAAGAGGGAAGCAATACTCATTTGCAGAAGAGGGGGAAGAAGTTGGAATGTGTGAAAATGAAGACCATAAGCAGACGCACGCAAAGAAAACACCCGAAAAGGAGAAGCGTCTTGATTCAAGATTTGGTTTCGTGACTTTTTCCATTAGCCTTCTTAAACCTGCGTAATTGTAATGATAAGGCTGAACTAGCCTCTTCCAGCAGGGAGGAAGAGGATGAGAAAAATATAGAAAGTTGAGGTGGGAACGAGACCCATATGTGGAGGGCAAAAAGAAGGCTGAAATGTCTGGAAATAGTAATGCTAAATGTTCGTAGATTAAACGAAAATAAGCGCGATCTACAACTGATTTAAATGAGAAGTTTTTTCTATTTGAAAAAAGGTAATTAGTGTTCAGAGCTTTGAATTTACGTAGGAAACAATTCTAAGAAATAAATAAAATACCGGAAATGTTGCGCCACGATCTCAGTGTGGTTTTAGACCACCACCATAATCGTAATATTAACCATGCGCCAAATCCTCCTGGAAATCAGTACGAAAAGGATCACAATACGGCATCTCTTCATCGGTTAGTACGTAAAGGAACTGTCCCTACGACGCTATGTCTGAGTTTGGTATTGCCGCAAAACTCATATGCCAGTGTAAATTGATTATAAACAACACAAGAAGTTCCGTTAGAATTGTAAGTGACCTATTCGCGCTGTTGGGTGTAGACCAAACGAAGTTTCAGATATAGTGTGACTTCTCTAATCGAATGCTGGGAAAAATAATACGAGAGCTAAATAGAGAAATCATAATGTACCACAAGAGTGAAACGCCGGTGATATCAATATTATTGACCTCAACAACTTTGCCGTTAGATCTACTATTCCCATAGTTGACAAGGAAGTGAAGAGAATGGATCTGGTAGTGGACGAAATATCGAAATATCTGCTATCAAAGATTCAGTCAGCGCATCCGCGTCTTGGCTTCCACGTCATTGTTTACAGTCATAACATTGAAATGGTAGGCAAATTCATCAATCCAGTACCAACATCGACAAGAATATTATGCTTTCAATTCAACTCACAAGTAATCTTGCCAAAATTTGATATTTTGAAACGAATTTGAAAAGTAAAGTACTCACTGGACGCACAAAGACCAAGCTCTACAAGTAATTATTCCCGTTTTGCTATATCGTACATAAGATATATAGTCCTTGCTCATACTCATTGGTAACTACAAATAGCGCAGACGATAGAACATTGATCTGAATGAGATATACGACGACATTGGAATAGTTCAGCAAATTAAGAGCAAGTGGCTACGCTGGCTAAGTCATGCCGTCCAGTTGGACGAAAACATTCAAGCTTTGAAAGTATTCGAGGCATGCGAGTAAGAGGAAAAAATAAACTCCGTTGGTAAGATAATATCGTGTTTCCTTTTAGCGTTGATCTACGAAATAGTTTTCTGAACTTGTCTTGAAAGTAGGTCAAATGTTAAACAAAAGTATTAATTTTATTCTTATTACGTCACAACTGGAATTAAATAAAAGATAAAACATTTCAGAATTAAGCATTAGAACAAAACAAATTTTTCATTCAGATATTAAAATAAAAAACTGTAAATTTCCAAATAAAACAATAAATCAATCCACCAATATACTATTAATTAAAACATAATCAAAGAAAATTATTTAAAGGAAAAAAAGTAACAAACACAAAAAATAATATGAAAATAATAGCACAGATACATACAGTGGCGGACAAAAGTCTACATATACCCCTGTTTTGTTGAAAGTCCAAAAAGTTTATTGGAAAATTTAACTATTTTCCCTTATCATAAAAAACTTACAAAAATCATTTAATAACATAAAAAAAACGTAAATCCAACATTGACAAAAGTCTACAAACAGTACATACATAACTTATCTTAGCGCCAAAACTTCGATTAATATCAGGTAACCTGATATTTTTAGTATTTAGTTGGTCCACCGTTTGCATCAATGACGGCTTGAAGGCATCGTGGCATCGAAGCTACTAAATTTGTCAATTCTGAGGGAGTAATACTGTCCTAAGCTTCAATAAGACGTTCTTTGAGTAATGCTGAGCTGGAAATCTGATTTTTTTTCCGACTTTTCGTTCGAAAATCTCTCAGACATATGGTGTGTGCGTGCTTTGGAGCATGATAAAGCAACAAATCCTTTACAATATGGGTCCTGTGCTTTGGATCGTTATCCTGTTAAAAGATCCAGTCTGCGCCAAGCTCCTAACTGTCCACCGAAGGCTTCAGAATAGCTTCCAACAATGACTTATATTTAAACCGATCCATATTATCCTCAATAAAAGCAAGCTTTCCAACTCCAGATGCCGCAACCGCTCCCCAAACCATTACGTTGCCCCCACCATGCTTCACTGTTGGTACTATATTTTTGGGGTTAAGTGCAGTGTTTTCTTTTCTCCAAATTTTTGCTCTTCCAGCGCTGCCGAATATATTGAACTTCGATTTGCTTGTAAACAAGAATTTTTGCCAATAATCCATTCCCTCGTCTAAATGTGCTTTAGCGAAGTACACGCGAAGTTGACGAGTTTTTTCCGAAATAAGATGATTTTTACGTGGCGTTCTACTGTGGGAGCCGTTATCGTTCAGATCTCTTCGAATTGTTCTGAAATGTACACACTTTCTTGATGAGTTTGCGACGTTTTCGGCTAATTTTGGAGCAGTTACTTTAAGATCATCATTCACTTCCTTCAGAATGAAGCTAATTCCTCTTCGAGTTAGTTTCTTTGTGCGGCCACCACGCGGTTTATTTTCGGTGGATCCATTTTTTTTTTCAAAGTTGTCTACAATGATCTGTACCTTTGGTGAACTTAAGTTTAAAATTTTCGAAATTTCTTCTCTTTTTTGTGCTGAATAACCAAGTTTCTTACGTCAAAGGATATTTCTTTTCACGGAGCCATTGTTGAGGCTAATGTTTAAACTACAGCTAAATTCAATGCTAGCAAAGTAGAAAACATAATTTAAAAAAAAATAGTAAAAAAGGGTACCTAACCGCCATAACAACAAAGCATATCAACTTAACTGCCAGTAAGCCCGTGGTGTATGCAGACTTTTGTGATTAGAAAAGGATTCAAAATAAAACTGTATTCCTACAATTTTGAACAAAGTAATAGTACTTTCTATACAACGAATACAGGCGGTGTATGTAGACTTTTGCCCGGCACTGTATATAAAAAAATATTTAATTAAATACTAACGATTTAATGAATTTCAAATAAATACCGAAACAAGTGTTATACAAACATTTCAGCAAATAAACGGTAAACATTTCTATTGTTTTCAAGGCCCCTAACTGTTTTGTATTTTCCCACTTGCTTTTTGTGTTAGTTTTATTATTAAATTATAAACCGTTATATGTAACATACATACGTTTATGCTTATTATTGATTTTTCTGCATTTTTCTTGGTTTAGTTTTTGTATTCATTTTATTGGATAGTTGCTTAGGCCGGCAACTATAAATGCATGTATTTTTAAAGCAAAAACAAGCGCGGAGTATATAATACAGTTATTTATAGTATTGTATATGTGTGTATGCATGCATACAGATGTGTATCTGTATATGCGCCGCCTTGCCTTTTTTGAACTGAATAATTGAACTGTAACTAAAATGCTTAGCAGATTTCTTTTCAAATTGTGGCAGTTTACGTCATTGAAAGGTGATCAAATCTGAGATGAAGGTCAAAACGTGTCACGAAATTTGTGGAAATTCAGTCATTAGATAATGCGTGTGAAACAAAATGAAAATATTTATGTTATATATATACATACATATATTCAATATATGTTATATGGTGTGAGATGAATTATGCAGTTTTCTAATTTGTAAAGAAATACGAAAAAAAATTTTTTTTACGGTTAGTGAAGATTTTTGCTTAATATAGAAGAAACATGCCAAATTCAAATTAATTTAAAAGCCACTGCCTATTTGCTTTCACCTCTTTACCCATAGCAGAGCATTGCCTTCCCTAAGCTGATGATAATGAAGTCCTTTGTTGTTATAAGTCTTTTGGCGGCCGCAGTAGCCAAATGGTTAGCAGTGCAAGCTACTAGTATAAGTAAATAGGGTTTGAACCCTGGCCAGACTAATGTTGACTGAAAATTTATTTAAAAAAATTAAGATAATTTTTCTAAGTTGTTGTCGCGCTTCTGCAGGAAATGCCATCTCCTTTGAGTGTATTTTTGACATGATATCACTAACTACTAAAAAATAAAAGTCAGACGTGACTTAGAATAAGCTGCTGTAGTTTGTTGTTGTTGTTAATGTTGTTGTAACCGCCAAAATATTCCCCAAATTGTTTTTTTTTTGCGAATAATGCGGGAGTGACAGTTCTTGGGCGGATAAAAATCCGGGTTGTTCCCCCGACTGTCGGGGAAACTATTGTATGCCTTACTGCGGGTAAATTATTGATCCCCTAACCCGCAGGGGTAAATAAACTGCAAAAGCATTATGACGTCCTTATTTAAAAATTAAAAAAGCTATGTGACGATAAGTATAGTGAATCGGCCCCAGAAAGGTATCAGGCTCATTATTTCTGGAAATGTTGGTACCAATAAGATACTTCAATACTGTAAGTTTAAGATCTCTACTTGTTACCGTTTGATCTAAGTTAATGTCCTAAGTATCAATAGTAGCTTCTAGGAAAAAAATTTCGGGCAATATCGGTTCAAAATATTCTTAAGAAAAGCGAGGTTCAATTATTTGCGGAAATTAGGAACTGTGGCTCAATCACACATTAGAATTTTGCGATTGATATATAAATTCCACTTAGGCCTTAAACACGATGTTTTTAAGAGATCAGTTTTGAGCCGATTTGAAATGTACCCAAATTTTAATACGAAAAGGTGTGAACCTGTAAAATAAAATCAGTAAGATGTGTAACTCTTGCGAATTTGTAACTTTGCGAGTCTAAAAACGCAGTTCCTAGTGTTGCTCATTTCCGTTGATTCACATGTTCAGGTATGCAATCGAGGTGATGCAGGATCGTCTGGTGTGACAGACAATTGTTTATGTTTCAGCGATGGCTTCTAAGCGACTCTTTGGTCATGATTTTCCTCAAATGACCTCGCTTGCAGGTTAACATCTCTATAACATCTATATAATATGTCAATGGGACATATTTGGTAAGGAAAAAGATGTCGAGTTGACTAAGGCGACAGCTTCTCTCGACGATATTGGAGCGGAGCTAAAACCATGCCTGCTAAGAAGAATTAGGGGAGAGTTTCGTACACAATTTGAATAAATACGTCAGAACAAATTGATATGTAAGATAACGAAGCAGATTTGTATAATAGAAAAAGAACTAAGGATTTATTAAATAAGTCCCGAGAAAGTATATATAGAAAGTCTACAAATACAATAAATGCATGCATATAAAATGGGACGGCATTATAGCAGTTATTGCCACAGCTGCGGCTTGGAAGGGAATAAGAAAACAGTTTTTAATTTTTTTTTTCATAATTTGAACATTTATTTAAGAAAAACTTATATAATAGTAATATACAAAGTATTGCACATCTGAAGCTATGACATTTTTGGATCTATCTGATAATTCCCCCAAAAAATTGCGCCAAGAATGAATCAAGTCAATTTTTAATACCATTTTCTGACACGAACCGCATTCCAGTAAAGGCGGGCGACATCGACCGGATCATATGATAATCCGAAGGGTCAAGATCTAGGTTGTAAGACGTTTGAGGTAAAAACCCAGACGATCTTTTCTAAAAAGTTTTTAAGCGGTATTGCAACATGAGGGTGAGCCTTGATGGAAAATTATTGCCTCGTGTCTATTCGCAAAATCCGGGCATTTTCCGACAACTGCTCACTTCACTTTGATTAGTTGTTGTCAGTAGCTTTTCTCCATAATAGTTTCATCCCGTTTTAGATGCTCAAAATACAGTACGTCCTTTGGATTCCACCAAATAGCGAGTATTACCTTGGTACCATAAATATTCGGCTTTGCCGTTGATTTGGCTGGTTGGCTATGCTTCACATATGAAGCAGCGGTTTTCTTCATATTAAAGTAATGAAAAAAATTCCCTACATATTTCGATATATCTGAGTAAAAAAAGTATTCTTGATTACGCTTCGAATGAATGACATAAACTGAAAAAGACACACAATGATAGTAGCAATATAATACTTGGAATTCACAAGGTATAAGTGCAACGATGTAACGCGGTAGCAGAAGTATTAAAGGTCTTACGATAGAACATCATATACCTTATCTATCTATGGGAGAAATTCACACGAGTTCGTGACTCAAAAAATTGCATATGCTAAGAAAAGCTCGTTCTAAAAAGCAACAAAAATATCATCGAAAGATCCGGGTATTTATTCAACCAAATATTGTTTCATATGGATTTTCATAACTGTAAATTGTTTCCTGGAAATTTTCATTTATGAGTCATTTAAAATATAAATTTCCATTTTAATCTGCCCCCAGCTGAAGCATTCATAACGTTACTGATGACAAGGTAGTCGAAATTTACTACTACTATTTACTAGTATTTTTCTATTCTGTTTTGTTTTTTCTTCGTCGGAATGCTAAAAATACGCAGCGTATTGTAGCAGTTAAATGCGTATTTGCAGTTTTCTCTTTTATTATATTCCATAAGGTGTACAAGTATTAAAAAAAAAAATCACAAGTATTTTACAATTCATCGAAGCATTTTTGACTTTGATTTTGGTTTTTATTTTTTTTCTGTAATTTCGTTGTATTTTATTACCTTCTGTTGAGCACATCAATTTTTTGTTGTTGAATTTCTTAGTGGCTCCCGTACATATAGATGTGCATGTATGTATTTTATGTATGTGCATATGTATTTACAGGGTCAAACTTGCTCTATTCTGCGCTTTCATGAATAATTTTATATCAGCGATGCACTTGATAGATACATAGGTATACATGTATGTATGTTTGTACATATATACGTATGGTTGAAGCGTGTATTATATACATATAAGTATTTGTGTTGATTTGGTGCTTTTAACAATCATTTAATAATTTATTTTTAAACATATGTATATACATACAAAAAATATCTCGAACATATTTGTATATTTGTAGGTATCTCTTTTGATATCAATTTACATATTAGCCGATCAAATGAAAGCAAATTAAAAGTGAAAGTTCTTGAGAAACGACATTATAAATTAGTCAAATCATTTTGGCTGTTAAGAAAGATTTATACATATATATATACATACATACATACATACATACTTATAAATATATATAAGTGTAGTTTCAAATAAATATTAACATAAAAATCTGCTACTTTTTAAAGCACAATTTATTTAACTGATTTTTTTTTCTCTTCTTTCAATAAATCCTTACCATTTTATAGATATTATCAAGTTTGGAAAATTTAATAATTTCATTTAACATTTTCAAGTTTTCTTTTGACTTTTTTATATGTACTAATTTTTGTTAAATTTAAATTAATTGTTTATATGACACGCTGAAATATTTCATATTTTTCTCCTCAAAAATCCCACTGTCCAGTTGTACAATAAATAATTTCACCTTGCTTTTGTGCGTCATTGTTCAATAAAAATATTTTAATTATATTTTTGTTGTTTTTGTACTCTAGTGAGCGAAAAAAAACCTCATAAACTGTTCGACAGGCAGAATAAATAAAAGACACACAAAAAAAACCAAAAAAATAAAATGACGAAAAAATCTACAAAAATTTCATTTAAATATTTATATGTATGTACAGTGGCTAAAAATAAATTACACACATATATAAAGGCATGGCACATGAATATTGGGTGTTACATTGCTATGAAAAATGTACTGTGAATTTTCTTGAAATTTTCATGTGCCGTATTTTTTGAATCAAAAGGGAATTTGTGGCCTAGAGAACTCATTACCTAAAGTATTTTTCGTTCATTAAAGAAATTATTTAGTTGTCAATAATAAATTTTGAACATTTTTTTTTGCAACATTTTGTTTAAGCATTTGCGCACCGTTTATGAATATTTTATGATAAACTTCATTCGATAAGAAAAATTTAATACAAAAACTTCCAACTTTATTACGAAAATTCAAAATTTATAGTTCTTTGCTTTA
Organism: Neoceratitis asiatica; assembly: GCA_030068015.2. Classification (NCBI taxonomy): domain Eukaryota; kingdom Metazoa; phylum Arthropoda; class Insecta; order Diptera; family Tephritidae; genus Neoceratitis; species Neoceratitis asiatica. The sequence goes on along the minus strand of CM061528.1, from coordinate 43,551,381 downwards.
GGACTCAAAAATGCTGATTTGCATATGAAGTAAATTTGAAGTTCTCATAGCGAATAAAAGTTGCTGTTGCAACGTTGCCAATCTTCCTTAAGTAATTGTCTAATCGGCGGCCGCAATAGATGAGTATTTACCAGTGCGTACTAACATGCGGAAGGTCTCTAGCCCGTGACCTAAAAAAATTATTTAAATAAAAAAAAATTTAGTTAATTTTTTTAATGGTGGTCGCTCTTCTTTAGGGAGCTTCGCATGGAATATGAACCCTTCCGATCGTGGTTCTGACATGATATAAAAGCTACTCATAAAAATCCATCAGCCATTTGTAGGTGGCTTAAACTGTAGGTCCCTACATTTTTTGGTAAACACATCAAAACTTACACCATAAATTGGGGGAGGGGATCGGCCGAAAATCGCTTCAGTGGATACAAAGTGCTTAGATTACTTTATACTAGACATTTTGACACATATTTAAGTCAATTTGGAGTTTTTATTCGTAAGGAGATTAAAATTCAATTACTCGTGCTCTAGTTGTTGCTTTGCATCGTTGCCAATTTTCCTTAAGCACTGCATTAGCTTAGTGATGTCAATTTATAATGAATAATTGATGCATTTATCGTACGATTCATTGTTAGGTCTAAAAATAATAATTTTTAATTTATTTCGATTATTATATCTGAAAAAAAAAAGATTAAATTTTAATTCTTGAAATGTCTTCTATCATTTATTATAATCGATCTTATGTAAATTTGATGTTAAAATACAATACGAAAATTTTATTCGATATTTTCATTTAATATTTTTTCTAGAGAAATCGGAGCTTTTTACATTTACAAAGTATTTTCCTAAATTCTTTATTCAAATTGACTTCTGAAAATGTAATTTTGAAAGCTTTTGTTTATAGCACGAGCTTTGAGACAATTTTTCTTGATACAAATTAATTATCACTTTCTCGATATCTACAATGCTCAAAGAAGGCAAGTTTTAAGTAAACAACGTAAATTGATTAATCGTTCGATAGCGAGTACTCATATTCATCGCTTTTGATAAATATATAATCAATTTTCGATATTTATATGATTAAACTTGCCATACCAAGCTGTTCTTCAAAGATTTATTTTTCTTTTCTTTTCACCATTTTTTTTTTTAAATATATTTGTTGGTTATTAAAAATATATATATGTATCTGAAAAATATTTATAATTTCATATTTTTTATTTTAGTTATTACACTTGAAACTGTTGTAAGTTTTGAAATTTACTTGGATTGAATCTCCCCTTGTCACACCCTATATAATAAATTTAGCTGCGCCTCATTTTAATTTTGATACATTTTTGAGAAAACAGTTCAAGTTCTTAACTTGTTGGAAAAACATTTAATTTTTCGCATTACGATTACGATTGTATTGCGTTTGAGTTGTTTGCCTTCTGTGATTGCGCCGGTTTAGCGCAAGCGAAACGTTCGAGAAAATTTTACTCAAATAAACAGCAAGTAATTAGTGAGATAAGAAGTGATTAATGGAAAACACGCGAACCAATTGAAAATTAATGGAATTCTGTTAAAGTGTGGCCAAAAGTTTTGTTTAATGGGAAATAATGAAAAACTGAAAACTTGAAAAACAAAAAAAAAATCGTTCAAAATTTTGTAGAAACGCAAATGTAATTATTACGAGTGCGAGTAAAATTTAAAAATTATTTACATGTAATAAAACGCATTTGTTTATATGTATATATTTCATATTTGTTTGTACATACATACATATATTAGCATATTTACATTAAATAAGGTGTGAAAGACACAAATATTTGCCCAAATATGTGAAAGTAAGTGTAATATTCTACGAATAAATGCATGTATTTAAACAGAATTTTTTTTAAATTTATCTAGAAGTAAATTTAACGTACAATTGGCGCAAGCATCGTGTATTTATATTATGAAGAAGAATTAGTATTTATATTTAATGCGTGGGCCAAGTACACGCTATGTATAACTAACTGTGTTTGTGTGTATGAACGTATGTATGTGTTATAAATCGCATAAAAAGAACCACAAATATTCATTTTTACAAATATATATATATATACATATTTAGTTTTTGTGTGCATATTTCTGAAAAAAAAAAAAAATTAATATTGGTGTCCTACTATCTGTGATATGGTGAAAACAACACGCATTTCACAAGTTAATTTGTTAATGCGAGAACACTCACATAACACATATAAAGTATGAGTAAAAGGCATAAACATACAAATTATACATATGTATATACATGCCATGGCTTCATCAATAAAGTTATTACCTTTTTTGGCACACCCTTCTTCAAACGCAAGGCACCGCTGACGCTAGACGCTAGTCGCTAACTGATTAACTGACTACCTGACCGACTACACGACTGCCCCCACAAATAGGCTAATGAACTTACAAAAATATTTTTATAAAAATTTGCTGAAATTTAGTTTCTTTCGTTGTTGTTGATTTTGATTTTCTATTTTTTGTTTCGTTTGATTGAGCCAATTAATAGCGCATCAGCGCATATTTTCAAGTGCGGAATGCTTTTTTTTCGCATGAATTGTGGGCGTTGGTGTAAATATTTTTTGGAAAAAAAAAAAATAAAAAAAAAATTAATATTGCACTAATAATATGCGTAAATGACAAGGGCGTAATTATTAAAGGAGGTCTGCTGCACAATTGCGGAGGTGTTGAATTGGAGTACAAGAAATGATGAGAGCAAAATTTTTTTTTAACATGTTTCTATTTACCAAAATACATTAAACAATTAGTTAATTATGTTAAAGTGCTAATTAAAAACCAGTAAATTTTGTTAATGAACCTACCAAAAGAAGTCTGATGAGGAGAGGTGGAGATCTCCGAAACTGCTGTCACTTAAATATAAAAATCCAATTCATTCCAATTCAGAAAATTGTAAATCTTAATTAGCCTTTAAATCACTAATTCATACTATGACAATATACAAAATTATATTTAGTTGGCAGCGCACTAAATTTGCCTATACAATTGATATATTTATGTATGTAAATTTTTTATGCATGTATATGGTTTAGCTTCAATTGCCGTATTGATCAATAAAAAAACAATAAAAATTAATTATCAAATTTCGCAAATAATTTCTAATAATTCTCATTATATTTTTTTCTTTTAATTTGACACACTAATTTTTAAAAATACAAACATTATTTGTATATTTCCGACGTAGATAAATTTATGCAATTTTTCAAAATGCCTCATTTTTAATATTTACCATTACACGTACTAATAAAGGATTTTCCAATAGAGATGATATGATTTGTAAGTGTGGTTTTGGCTATTTTTAATATATCATAATCTGCCATTTTTTTGTCATTGTATTCAGTAATGTTTACAATTTCATCAATGGAAACCATAAACGTCGCGAATTTGCTGATTTTGCCTTGGAACAACTTGAAAACGATAATGATTTTTTTAAGCCAACATCTCCGATGAGGCTCACTTTCATCTGAGTGGTGCAACAAATAAACAAAACTGTCTGGTGCGAAGAAAATCCACAACCATTACATTCACCTAAATTGACAGTTTGGTGTGGTTTTTGGTTTGGTGGAATCATCAGTCCGTACTTCTTTCGAAATGAAGCTGGTAGCATCGTAGCTGTCAATGGAGAGCGGTATAGATCGATCGATGATAACCAACTTTTTATGACCACAATTGCAGGAAGTTGATCTTCACCACATCTGGTTTCAACAAGACGTGGGGCATCGTGTTGCGCAGCACGTGCAACAACCGAATTATTGCGAGAAAGGTTTGGAGATTCGATTATTTCAAAAAATTGTGGAATGGAATGGCCTCCAAGAAGTTGTGATTTAAAACCATTAGACTACTTGTACTTCTTGTGGGGTTATTTGAAGTCATTGGTATTTAGCAATAAACAAGATTCTCTTCAAGCTTTGAAAGTCAATATTGAACATGCTATTCATGACATACGGCTTGATTTAGTGGAAAAAGTGCTCAAAAATCATCGAGTTCCTTTCTGCAAAAGAATTCGTGGAGGCTATTTGAATGATGTTATATTCAGAACTTAATTGTTTCGATTCTACTTCACCTTAAATAAACTACATTTGTATTTCCTTAACAATTATTGTGTTTTTTAAAGAAATCATATCACTTTTATTGGAAAACCCTATATATAAGACAAGTATTTCTTTAAATATTGTAATATTTGATTGAAATTTATCAATTTTAATAACATAAATGTTTTTTTTTGTTTCTTAGACTTTTCAATGTACTGAAAGCGTTAAAAACTTGAAACTGATTATTTAGTTACTTTTGATGAACATATCAAATCAAATAATGCTCTACGAATACATTTTTCATACTCTTATTTTTTAATTCAATTCTTGTTTATTTTAAATGTATTTACCCTTTTCTATTAACGTTTTTATTTCGATTCCTTTTTTTCGCTCAGAAATAATCATTATTTATTAAAATAAAACAAACTCAGAAATAATGATTATTTCTGAGTTTGTTTTATTTTTCTTATTAAAATTTTTTATTTTTTTAATGAAATTATATTTAAGTTTTCTTCAAAACAAATATTTATTTTTTAGTTTATTTTTGTTCAAAAAAAAAATTATTTCTTGAACGATATTTTTTCGGTTATAAGTCATAGAAAAATAAACTATTAAAACTGTGAGGGGAAAAAGTAAAAAAATTAGAAATTTGTTGATCATGTCATTGAAATAATCTAGTGCGCTAACACTTCAAAAGCTTTCAATACTTTCAAGTCTGGAGTGCTTTCCATCCATACGGACAGCCAGCGTAGTAGCTGTTTCTTAATTCGCTGAACAATGTCAGTGTCGTCGTATATGTCATATCATTTATGATATTTATCATCGCTAGTGCACAAAGGTTCATAAATCTTTCTGTCGGAAACTCTTAGTGCCGACTTATCGGTAGTTGTCATCTACAATGCTTCTGTTCGATTTAGCTAAATGAGAACGAGAAGCGACTTGTAGAGTTTGTATTTGTTCGTCGAGGGAGAACTTTACTTTTTGCCTAATCAGTCCGAAGTAGCAACTGTTCGCAAAATTATTTATTATTAAATTTCCTGGCTGACATTGTTATTGGTAGGGATTGTGAATCCTAGATAGACGAAATCATCTCCAATTTTAAAGTTATCACCAAAAAGAAGACGCTAGTGTGCTAACTGTTTGTTTGATTACAGAAAATATTTCGGTTTGGCATCGTTCACGCTTCTTTGTCTAACATTTAGTTAGCAGAACTAACGGCTCAGTTGTTGAGGCCAATAATATCAATATCATCGACATACTCCAGCACACTCATATATTAGATTGCACCTTCTCTTTTTTTTTTAGCTTACCAGCTCTGGCCATGTGTAGGAGTTCACGCAAGTGAGGAAAGTTTTTGACTACCATTCACCTGGGAGTGGGAGACCCGAGAGAAAAGAATCGATACACATCACCTTTTTATCGATTTTAAAGCTGCCTTCGACAGCACGATAAGGAACTGCCTCTATGCCGTTATGTTTGAATTTTATATCCCCACAAAACTCATACGGCTATGTAAACTGACCCTGGATAATATCAGAAGCGCCGTCAGAATTGGGAAGGATCCCTCTGAGCCGTTCGATACCAAATGAGGTTTCAGACAAGGTGACTCTTTATGGTGTGATTTCTTCAATTTGATGCTGAAGAAAATAATACGAGCTCAGAGCCAAATAGACCAGGTACAATCTTTACAAAGCTGTACAATTGTTGGCGTATGCCGATGATATTGATGTAATTGGTCATATCAATCGCGTAAGTTCTGCGTTCTCCAGGTTAGACAAAGAAGCGAAGCGAATGATAAAATAAACAGTCATCGCATTCGCGACTCGGCTCCCACGCCTGTTGACAGTTATAACTTCGAAGTCGTAGATAATTTCGTCTATCTAGGAACCAGCATTAACAACACCAACAATATCAGCCTTGAAATGCCAACAGGTGCTAATTTGGACTGAGTAGGCAATTGCAAAGTAAAGTCCTCTTTCGACGAACTAAAACCAAACTCTACAAGTCGCTCATCATCCCCGTCCTGACATATGGTGCAGAAGCCTGGACGATGTCTACATCCGATGAGTCGGCTTTAGGAGTTTTCGAGAGAAAAGTTTTTCGGAAGATTTATGGTCCTTTGCGCGTTGGCAACGGCGAATACCGCAGACGATGGAACGATGAGCTGTACGAGCTATAAGAAGACACTGACATAGTTCAGCGAATCAAGAGACAGCGACTACGCTGGCTAGGTCATGTCGTCCGAATGGATGAAAGCGTTCCAGCTTTGAAAGTATTCGATGGAGTACCCACTGGTGGAAGCAGAGGAAGAGGGAGACCTCCACTCCGTTGGAAAGATCAGGTGGAGAGCGACCTGGGTGTCACATGGTATTTCCAACTGGCGCCAAACAGCGAAGAGAAGAAACGAGTGGCGCTTGTTGACGAGGCTATAATCGCGTAAGCGCTGCCTACACCAAAGAAGCAGAAGAAGAGCTCGACTTATTTACTTCGGCATTAAATCAAAGAAGTCACATGGTAGTGAGTCACCTCTTCTGAAACCTCTTTTTGTTTTGAACGGCTCGGAGATATTCTTTCCGATACTGACGAGATTGTTGTGTTGTTGTGTCAGCGTACAAGTTTTGCAGGGATTCAGACATAGAGAGGCTGTATTAAAATTTAAGAATATGAGTGCTGATAGTTTTGTTACGGGCATTTTTCAAGTTTTTTGTTTCATGGTCAATGGAGGATTTAGCAGGTTAGATAATCCCCAAAAAGTTCGTTTAGTATGCTCGCTAATACCTTGTTTGCGATATTTGGGACTCTTATCCAAAGATAATTAGCACAGATTGTGGAGATACAATAGTTGTCGATCACGCGGAGAACATACATCCATATATATTCCTATACAGTCTTTCGACGCCACATTTCAACAGCTCAGTCGGTAAGCCATCGACACCCGATACTTTGTTGCTTTTCAGACAGGCAATTATTTGTTTATTCAAGCTGCTTCATAGTCGGGTAATGGAACGCGTGTGCTATCCTCATAGATGAAGGAATTGGGTTCGCAATCTGCGGGTGTTTAATTTTCACCGCTATTCAGCACGCTGGAGAAGTGTTCCTTCCATATATTAAGTATACTTTGTATATCAGTCAGTAGATCACCACTTGGGGTTTTAGATAAGTATCCTCAGGTTCTAAAACCTTTTGTAAAAATTCGATCAATGTTCTTAGGTATTAGAGCTCCAGATTTTGATTAAACATTTTCGAGCTGTGCGAGCACTCGCACAACTGCTCATTGCTCATTACTCGAAATTTTTTCGAGCCGAGCACGAGCATTTCGAGTTTTTTGACACACTTTGCCTGTTTTCTCAAAAAATTTTTTTTTAAATAATTTTAAATTTATTTATGCAAATTGTAAAAATCATTGAAACGCCAAAGAAATTTTGACAAACAAAATTCAATTTTTTTTGTTCTATTGAGCAGTTGAGTGATGACCGAGTATAGAGTGAGCATCGAGCTGCTTGCAATGCTCGATACCCGGGTATCTGGAGCTCTATTAGGTATCAAGTTCATTATTTCAGGAAATTTTAGTACGAATCAGATACATCAATACTACAACTCTTTAGTTATTACTGTTTTCAAAAAATCTGGATTTTCTCAAAATCAAAAATCAATATTTCTCAGGATGTAGGAAAGCGGATGATCTAAATGCTGGATATGTTCTAGGTAATAATAGCAGCTTCTAGGAAAGAAACTAAGAGCTATATATATCGGTGCACAATATTTTTCAAAAAAAAAAATTGAGATTACGTTCAAAATTTTCGTATTTAATGTATTGATGAAAGCTACTAATAACATTGAAAACATTCCCATAAAACAATAAAAATTTAAAAAAATTAAATCGGTTTTTATTTTTGCTTGATATTGGGCGCTGCTTTTTATAACTTACAGTACTCATAAGCCTGTAGAATATTGAATGAGGTTTAAAAAAATATTTTCAAAATTGTGCCACAATCATAACTTAACATACATACTTAAAAATTGAATTACAAAAATTTTGAATGTAATCTCGCCGTTTTTGAAAAATATTTTGAACGAATATAGTGTTTAAATTTTTTCCTAGGAGAATTTTTTCCAAGAACACATACATAATTTAGGTTAATCGCTCTACAAGGACCTGAAATTTTCGAAAACTGTAATAAATATATATCTTGCAGCGTCAAAGTATCTTATAGGTTTCAACATTTCCTGAAATGATAAGCCCGATGCCTTTCTGGGCCGATTCACTACAATTATCGTCCTGTGGCCTTTCAGTTTTCTTTCCCGATAGACTATTCTGTGGAAATAAATTTTAATTTATTATGCTTCGCTGCTGCAATTAACGACTTTTTTCCATTTAATATTAGTTATAAAATCGTATCAATTAATTTAGATTGAAATTGATTTAAAACTAATTTAAGGGATTAGGACACTCTAGAATTTTCGGAAAATGGATTTTATTTCTTTCTTTCGTATCATTATTCTCAAAAATGGTCTCAAAAATGTTATCCCGAAAGATTATGACAGAAAAAAATTTCTAAATACCTCATTTTCGTTCTCTAGTTGAAGCGTCTGTTTCAGTCAGTAAGGCATACTCAAAACATTAAACGCGTTTATCTCAAAACTGCTTTTCTCAAGTTGGCCGAAAACATAAGTAAAACAACTTACAACCGACTCACTTGAAATTTTGACAACATCTTCATAAATACATTATCTATAGAAGTATGTAGGACTTTTTTATCTTGCATAGTTTTTTATTTTTTATTTTTTTACAAAGTTCTAACAATTTTTTAGGCCAGAGACCCGCTATTTTGTCAAAAATGCTTATATTGAAAAAATCCTACATAATTCTGTAGCTATTGCTATTTACAAGCGGAAACCGTTCAACAACATATTAAAATAAAAAAAATTACAAAAGCTGTGTGTCCGGACGAGGTTCCCGAAAAAATGGAGACATCCTAGGGAGAACGTTGTATAACCGCCAATTTTAGATTAATTTTTCTTAAAAAATAGTTATAAACAGTTAATTATATGTGTAATAAATGTCTTTTGTCAAAAATCAGATTTATTTAATAGTTTTCCCAAAAAAATCTCAAAAAAGGCCTATTATGTGGCCCTCTGGAGTGGTCTAACCTCTTTAGATTTTATTTAAAAGGAAATAAAATAAGTTACTTTCAGTCTTCATTATTCTTAATGCATTTGAATGCATAAGAAAAATTATGAAAATAATTAAAATTAATAATAATAAAAAATTATGTCACCGATATTATATCACTACTGTATTTGTAATATATTTATTAATGGTATTATTGTGATTTGCATAATATTTGCGCCAATGAATAGTACGAATTAATAACAATTGTGTTACATATTTAATATGCAAACTTTCTATTCATTAATTTATTGTATATCTTAGAAAGTGGCAAACAATAATAAATTTCATAAAATACATTTCATTATTTGCGTCATATTATTGGCAACTTAAAAAGGCATAACTGTTGCGTGGATAAAAGTAATACAATGAAATTAATTTGAGTTACGTTATTTTCACTAAAACAAAAAGAATCAAAAGTGAAGGACTAACAACTTTTAATTTTTCTCTCTTGATTTGCCTGTTCAAATTCAAAGAAAAAATGAATAATGGTAGCAGTTAGTAGAGTGAGTAACGAGTAGAAAAAATTGCTTTAAAAAATATGAGCGAAACACGTTTGTCATAATATAAAATTGTCAATATTATTACATTGTCACAATGACATCAATAGTAATATTTAAGTAGTATTTACTGACATTTTTGCATGGTACATGATTTGATGTTTGTACATACATACATATGTACTTGTGCTTGTGCAGTTTGTTGTCTGCTAGTACCATACAAACTCATGGCAATCATTCCAGTCAACACCAACTACGAGTATATCAATCAAAATGCCACGACCAGTCTTGACCAATAAAGCGAAACCGGATTGTGTTTACAAGGCTGAATATATTTTTTTTACCCTTAAACCAGTATAATCGCTAGCAAATACTGAAATATTCACGCGAGCGCACTCATGTCTGTTTTAACTTGTCTCTAAATATTTATTGTACATCGGTAATTTGTGCAAATCGCACTAAGAAATTCTAGTGAATTATATTAAAAGTCTAACATATATGCATTTCAAAACAACGCATGAAAATGATCAATGTTGCTCATTGAGTGATGAGCGATGTTACACTTGGTTGTAGGCTGCGCCGACAGTGGGTAATTAATAGCAAATTTTTACTATGAAAATTCTAGATAAATTATTTATGTGCATTCCATGGATTTATTCTATTCTTTGTGGTATGTGAGGTAAACTGTTTTATGTCGGATTACTTTAAGTAATGTTGGCATAATGAGGGGGGGTACAACTGCTAAAGATTTGTGTGACTTCAATTAATTTGCGAATTATGGTGGTACAAACCATTGAGGCCGGAACGTCTGAAAGTTTTTCAAATGCTTGACAATCTGATTTGAGTTGAGCTCGATACCAGATATCTAAATTTCAACACTTCAAATATTATAATAGTTATCAAGTGTGATCCATTTCGAGGTTTCCTACTTTAAAAAAAAAAAAAAAAACACAGATAACTCAATTTTAATGTGGAATGTTTGTTATCATTCGAAAGAACCTTCTTGCGCATTTATTTTTTGAAGATTATCTCTTTCAAATGTTGGCTGCGGCTACGTCTCAGATGGTCCTCCGTTGAGTCCAATTTTCGATGACTCGTTCGAGTATTAAGACTGGTAACTGGCGAATGACACGCGTGATGTTTTGCCTGAATCGAAGCGGGATTATTCGCATAAACTTCAGACTTTACATATACCCACAGAAAAAAGTCTAACGATGCGATATTACACGATCTTGGTGGCCAATCGACCGGCCCAATACGTGAAATTATCAGCTCAACGAAGTGTCTCTCAATAAATCCATTGATTGATGCGATGTGTGGAAAGTGGCGCCGTCTTGCTGAAACCAAATGTCACGGAAATCACGAGCTTCAATTTCAGGCATAAAATAGTCGATTATCAGGGCGCGATAACGGTCGCCATTGATGGTTACGTTCTCACCGGCATCATTCTTGAAGAAATATGGACCGATGATTCCATCAGCTCACGAACCACACCAAACCGTTGTTTTTTCTGGATGAAATGGCAGCTCTTGAAGCTCTTCAGGTTGCTCTTCGTTCCAAATACGGCAATTTTGCTTGTTTACATATCCATTGAGCCAGAAAAGGGCCTCACCATTCAAGACCTCATCACCCATAGAGCGAAGCGATGTCGGTTGAGAAGATGAGTGCTTTCAGTTCTTGCACAAGTTGTATTTTGTACGCATTTAATTTATGATTTCGACGTAAAATGCGCCATGTTATTCCATACGTCAGTCCGAGTTGCTGCGAACGGCGCCGAATCGACTCTCCACAGTCTTTATGTACATTCTCAGCTATGGCCGCTATATTTTCTTCAATGCGTACTGGACTTGGTCTATTTGGTCGAATATTATTCAATAATGACTGCTGGGTCTCTAGATGGGTGATGGTGTTGCGAATAGTATGCTCAGTAGGCCGAAAAATCGGTTGGTTGCGGACTATCGATGATTTTCAGTACCAAATTTAACGCTCCTAGATGCTTTTTTGACTGAGTTTTGACCATAAACTCACATCTGAACAAATCGGTGTATGGGAGCTATATGTTATTGTCGTACGATTACAAATTGCAAAATTTGATTTCGATGATTTTCAGAACCAATATGCAATTCATTATGTATATGTACTATAACAAATTTCACGTTGTTAGGTACTATTTTTGGAGATTAAAATATCAATTCTTAAAAATTGGTTGTATATATTGGTCAAATCTGGTGTGTAGCGACAAATTATCGTTCAAATGGAGAGGTACAGCTGCCTACCAAGTTTAGCTGAAATATCTAAAAAACTTAGGGACTAGTTTGCGTTCAAACAGACAGAAGGACTGGCGGACATGGCTAAATTATCTCAGCTCGTCAGTATGATACGATCGGTATAAATTTTGGTGGGCCTATCTCTTCTCCCTCTGGTACTTACATACTTTGGATCAAAGTTAATATACCATTTCATGTACATGAAAGGCATAAAAAAAGTAAAAGTATCACAGCCGAAAGCAGCAGAACGTTCAATTCTTTCCTTTCATCTATCTTATCGAACTTGTGGAGAACTTGAAAGAAACGCGGTTCTGTTGTGCATTTGAAGGCCTTCCAATCTCATGTTAATTACTCTCTAACGGTTACAAAGGAAATTATCTTATAATTGCGACTGTTTTTCCAGAGAGAAAAAAACTATATTCGGACGGCGGGAGGATGATCTCGCACAAAACATTCAATCAAGTATTTCGAAAACAACTGACCTTCATTAACTGTGTTAATGGCACAAGCTTTTTTGTGATGATAACTATTGACCTCATACTGTGAGATTGCTCAGGTTACAGATTACTCTCACTGCTTCCGAGACTATCTACTTGAAACTATGAAGTAGGGATCTGAAGTCGATGTAGCCGAGTTAAGAGCCGAAGAGTAATGGCCTCAATTTTATCCAAAATTTCGGAAATAAAAAATTTCTAAACGTGGTCATTCATTAGCAGAACAAATTTTTTCGTTTATGGGAAAACTATATATTTATTTTATTTGTCCATAAAGCAGGACAACTTTAGCAGACAATTCTCTAGTAATCAGTGGGTGAAAAAAATTTAATGATGGAACAACTTCTCATTCATATGGCTGCCTTAGCTAGCCCATTCAATAGTTCCAAACAAAAAATATACCGACGGAGCCAAATGACAGCAGCGAGGCGATTGGACTTTTCCATGGTTACGTTTCGGTTTTCTGAGCTCCAACTGCGGCAGTTTTGCGTGTTAATGTAGCCTTCGAGGTGAAAATGCGCTTAATCGAAAATTATGATTTTTCGGTAAAAATGCTCATCTTCAGCCCATTTAGTGTAGCGAAATCGCATCGGATGGTCATGAGTCTTCAGCTCCGTGACAAATTGGACTTTATAAGATTTCGTACTGAAGTCTTTAGGGGAAAACAAAGTAGTGCGCGAAATTTTTAAGTCCTGCGAACGGTGTCGAGTTGATGTTGCTGGCATTAACTAAAAAAATATTTATTAATTAAAATAGTAAATGCGAAAATAACTGAAAAAAAAGAATTGTTTAAAACCTTGCGAGCGGTAAAAGTATTTCTTTAAAGAAGCAAATTCATTTTATATACAACGCTGTATGTTTAATGAAAGTTAAATTAACATATTTAACGAAAGTGCTGGCAAACGAAACAACAAATATTTCAAAGAATATCGTTCATATGCGATATATACATAGATATGCGCTTCGCGTATGTGCGTCGAGCGTTTATGAAAGCGATAAGCCGACAAATGCACAATAAACTCGTCTGTGGGTGTGGGGCGTTGTTGATTATGCTGATCTTTTAGGGCTTTGTGAAAGTAATCAAATATATGTAAATAAAAAAATTACAAGATTTATGAGTAATACATAGATATAATTGGGTGAGTGATAGTAAAGGAGTTATATAAATAATTGCAAATTTATATGAAATATTTCTTTCAACAAATGAAGAGACCCTGATGGGAAAGCAGCTTGACAAAAAGCATTTTGGATTCTCACCTCAGTGATTTACGTGAAAATAAGTTCCTGATGTGAGTTAGCTCCATTCTCTAAACCGTGTTGCGTTTGCTTGACGATTCCGCTACTATATGGTTTTCACGCATTTGAAAAAGTCTCCTCTACTTGACGCATTTATTCTCTTCTATCTTCTGCATTTGTTTAGTATTTACTAATAGTTCTGAAAATTAATGAAATTAATATGTATAAGAGGTCAAAGAAGAGAGAGGGAAAAGTGAAAAAAAGGAATCAGTCAAACTGACGCACACGTAGTCTTATGGCTTAACCATTGGTTCGTGCTGTGTATATACCAAGTTTGGATCCAATTCGAACAAGGGTACCCGGAAAGAAGTCTGATGAGAAAATGTTGTGGTTTACGAAATAGCTATAGCTTCTACTGCTCAGACTGTTGTTTTGATTTTTTCACTTTCAAAAAAATAAAATATTGTCTGATATAGCTCAAAAAACTTGATATAAACCAAAAAAGAAGCATAACTAAAAATATTTAATAAAAAAAGTAAATGAAATGCTGGAACAATATCTCTGCGAGTACTTGTTTTTATGTTGATTAAGATGGCTTACATTTCACAATACTCCCAGATTAAATCTCATGGAGATTGAGTTGTTGGCTGAAAACTCATCAGAGCATTCAAGGTCAGACGTACACCGACTTCAACGCTCATTACTCCATTAATTAGCAAATGATTGAATCAAAATTAATATTACTCCCTATTGAAATCATGTGGAAGCGGTAACAGAATCCACTTGTGGAAAATGCTTCGCCCTCGATGAAAATGCACATTCTATAAAAATAAAGTACCGAGAATTTGTAATTTGAAAAGTCAGCTTAAAGGGATTGTCAGAATTATTTTTTGCCGCTAAGTTGGCAAAACTGTTCAAAACAATGATGTTGTGTTTAAGCGCGATCTGTTGTTTACTTTAATTAGAGTGCTTAGTGTTGAAAAAGTTACAGAAGGCTAACGGCAAAAGAGTGAATCAAGAATCTCTCAAGTGTGGTGCAAGATTAACCTCGCTCTGTTTGACCATTAATATTTTCCAATGAAGTTAGCAAAGCTAAACTAAAAAAATGGTGAGATTCAAGCCAATTAAATCCGAGTTCCGTGCCACTTTAAACGAATGTTGGGCATTACATGCACTGCCGCTCGACTTGTTCCGAAACAGATGATTTTTTTTGAAAAACTCAATAGTGTTAAGATCGCGAAATACATGCTAGAACGAGTCCATCCGGTCCACATTCATAAAGTACATTGTGACTGCTGATGAGGCATGTGCTTACGAGTTTTATATGTAAGCTAGTCAACAGGGATCGGAATGACGAATTCAAACTGAAGGAAAAGTAAAAAAAAACCTTGTCCAAGTCGTTCAAAGTCGAGGTAATATTGAGTGCTTTCTTTGATTATCGCCAAGAATGATAGAATGCAGAGATTTTGCCAATCACAGTGACGGTTATTCTTCTCTTTTCTTTATTGGCGTAGGCACTGCTTACGCGAGTAAGGCCAAGTTAACAACAGCACGCCAGTCGTTTTTTTTTTTGACGGATATTCCAAGTGAACCACAAGGCTTCCCCTCCTGAACTTTTCAACGGAGTGCTTTTACCCGCGGATATTGCATCGAATACTTTCAGAGCAGGACTGCTCCTTAATTCGGATGAAATAGTCGTTGTCTTAATTTGCGGAATTTGTCAATATCTTCGTAATCTCGCACAACTCATCGTACCATAAATTTTCCTAGAAAAACCTTTCTCTAGAAGACTCCTAATGTCGACTCATCAGCTGCCTCCAGGTCGTATGGCAGGATGGGAAGGTGGAGCGACTTGTAGAGTTTGGTTTTTTACTTTTGCCTATTCAGTAATCAAAGTAGAACCTGTTGTCAAGTAATCATTACTACAAATTCAAAGTAATGAGTGCCTAGGGTTGCGTGGGAGCCGCGTTGCAAATGCGCTGACTATTTGTTTGATGAAAGGAGATATTTCACCTTATCCTCGTTCGCTACCAGATCCATTCGTTTTGCTTCTTTATTCAATCTGGAGAGAGTAGAACTAATTAAAAGTTATTAATTTTGACAATCAGCTGCTGCTTTGCTGACTTCACACTTTCGAATAACAATATCAAAACAACGTTTGTTTGTATGTATCTGAGCGTTATGAGACGTTAAAGAAAGCAAATGAGAATGAAAAAGAGAGAAAAAGGTCAGATTTGTGGAAGAAAAAAATCAAAAATTTCCCCCATGCTAAATCTCACATGGCTATGATTGTGAACGAATTTCTGGCCAAAAATTCAGCATGCATACCATCGATGCATCGACATATTCACATTTTATGACTCCGGTCACCTTTTTTCTTTCTGCGAAAATAGCACTTCGAGCTGCCCATTTTCAGTCGATAGAAGACGATAGAAGACAAACAAAAATAGTTCACGGAGGGAGTCCATGTACGTTTAAGAAAAGGCTTTTACACATTTTTTGATGATTCGATTATTTGTTGGCATAGGTAGGTTATTTTGGGGCCTATCTTCAAGGCGATGCAATAAATTTTTATGAATAATAAATATTTCGTATTTTATTCCACCATTCCGGCACTTTTCAGGAATAATGTAAATTTTAGTTTCGCAAAATTCGGAGAACGTGTTTTTGATTTGCAACATTTATTTATTTTTTTTAGAAATTTTTTAATATTTGTCAATTTATTTAAAAAAAATTCTTCTTTCTTTTCTCCATTTTGCAGAATTATGTCTATCACCGATCTGCCACCTTTGCCAAAAAGTCTTAGTGGCATTAATAAAATGCTCGGCTCCGATTCGGGTTTGATTAGTGATGATGCCGATGCCAATATGGAAAATCAAAATAACAATCACAACAACAGCAACATAAATGCCGGTAGTAGGAATAACAATAATATAGACAATAAAGTAGAATACCAAAAAGGCGATAATAATAATAATAGCAACAACAATAGCAACAATAGCAACGGCAGCAATAGTTGTAGTAAGACAAGCAATAGCAATAATATTGGCAATAATGAATTTGATAAAGCGAAATTGATGGAAAGTAACGAAATGGAATTGAATAACTCAAATGGCAGGTCAAAGACATCAAATGTCGCAACGACAACAACAGCAATAACAACAAATTTAATAGAAACAACGTCGCCAAAAGCAACAGCACCAGCAACGCCCGCGAATACAGCAACATCAGTCACCACAAATGCCATCACTGGCCCTGACGGTACATCGACGACGGCGACGGCGATGGCAGCGTCGACCAAGACGAGCATGACAGGAAGCACACTGGATACGCAATTAGCCATTTTAAGAAAAGAAATGGTAAGTGTAAGACGACTAATGTCTTTCTCTTGTCTATTTTACTTATTGTCTATTGTTTATTGTAATTTTTATGTTGGTTAGAGACGACACACTAATGACGATGGTAATGCTAAATTTCTTTGCATTATTATTTGATTTTTTCCGTATATTTAATTTATCGGTACATATAAAGGGTGTTTTTTATAGAGGTATAGAACTTTAAGTTGCAATAAAACAACGATGGATTATTCGATTGACATGAATTTTATTTATCGGAAAGATAATCTTGTGGCATTACATTTTAAATATGATTTCTGGCATATGACCGCCACGGCTGGCGCGGATGTAGTCCAATCTGGACGTCCAATTTTCGATGACTTTTTTCAACATTTGTGGCCGTATATCGGCAATAACACGGCGAATGTTGTCTTCCAAATGGTCAAGCGTTTGTGGCTTATCCGCATAGACAAATGACTTTACATAGCCCCACAGAAAGTAGTCTGGCGGTGTTAAATCACAAGATCTTGGAGGCCAATTCACAGGTCCAAAACGTGAAATTAGGCGGTCACCAAACGTGTCTTTCAATAAATCTATTGTGGTACGAGCTGTGTGACATGTTGCGCCGTCTTGTTGAAACCACATCTCCTGGACATCATGGTTATTCAATTCAGGAATGAAAAAGTTAGTAATCATGGCTCTATACCGATCACCATTGACTGTAACGTTCTGGCTACCATCGTTTTTGAAAAAGTACGGACCAATGATTCCACCAGCCCATAAAGCGCACCAAACAGTCAGTTTTTCTGGATGTAACGGTGTTTCAACATACACTTGAGGATTACCTTCACTCCAAATGCGGCAGTTTTGTTTGTTGACGTAGCCATTCAACCAGAAGTGCGCTTCATCGCTAAACAAAATTCGCTTATGAAAATCGGGAACAACGGTAATCTCGTTTTGGGCCCATTCGACGAATCTACGCCTTACTTGAGTCTATTCATGATGAATTGCCAAACCAAACTGAGAATAAATCACTTGACAGCTGTTAAATCGGTCGCCATCTTGAAAAGTAATCCCAACTTAAAGTTCTATACCTCTATAAAAAACACCCTTTATATAGACGCACCGCGTATGAGTCGAAGACTTACTGAATTTATTATTAGTAAATGTGCGGAGAAAGACAGGAAGCCAAAATGCTTTACTTACATTCACAATTGTGTGTGTGTGGGTGTAGAAAATTGTAAATTCGTTGAACTCCATGCCTGCGTTCTACGGATGTTCTGGGTGTGAATAAGAGAGTTAGGGCATTGCCCTGTATGGAATATTATTGGAGTCCGAAAGTCCATTTTTTGTGTGAGCTCAAAATTTGCTAATTTTACTTTGAATGGGTTAAGTAGGGTTTGTCTATTTGGGACAATTCTTTACCAATTTCGATCTATACAGAGCTTTATAACTTTTGGTATATAAATAAATACATACATCCTCCTCCAATACTAGTGATAGGTGAGTGTCTTGATGTTTTTTCAACTAATGAAGGAATTTACAGTACATTCCCATATACCTCCGAACGGCATATAGACTTTTATGAGGACCTTTTTACTTCATGTCAGAAACACACTCGGAGAGGTTGACATTTTTGCTAGGAACGATCGCAATTATTATTATTTTTATTAATCCCAACCTCCCGCTCATCCGAACGAGAGGCGCTGCCCGCATGACGTACGGAACTTGTTTTATTTTTCATCAACGTCGAGTCACGATGAGCAGAGGTTTGTTTTTAAGAATTATTTCAAATATAAAATGTTATGCAACGATTAGTTGAGAGTCGACAAAATAGTTTTCTTAATATGGAAATGTGAGTCAGATATGTCAAATGTGTTTGAATGAGAGGATTAATTAATCAAAACACAAACAATGCAAAGGCTCGTGAAATTCAAAATTCGTTTTACAAGTTTTCAGAAACAAGAGGCAACAATGTTTAGACATTCTGAACCATCGTACAGCTTTACAAGTATGGAATCCGCCATTTTATTTGTTTACATTCGAAAACAGCTGAGATCACCTGATTTTTAAAACTTTGCTATTCTCTCATTACCCACCCAATTCGCATTTTGAATTTCTCTAATTCCATCTTGATTCGCATTGTCAGATTCTTTGCTCTGCTTTTGGTGCGACATTCTGTTATTTGTTGATTCTTCCATTGCCTCTGTATTTATTGCGCAAATTTTTCATTCCATCGATGTCCGCATCGTCGAGTTTGCCTGTCAACTTGCGGGCAGCCATTATGATTTTCTATTTGACAGTCAAACCTTGAGATTGACAAGCAAATGCGAGTTTGACATTTTCCTGTAAAATTCACAAGATTCCATACTTGTGAACCTCTACGATGCTCTGAACGGAACATTAAATTTGAAGGGAGGATTTTTTTTATTAGAAAAATTGTTTTAAATATATATTTTTATTAATTAATTAATCCTAATCCTCCTAATAATTTTTCCATCAAAGGGACTCGTCACGAAGGTAAGACTATAAAATTGGAGCTCCTCCTTCAATTTGTAGGATCGACCTGAAATTATTTCCGCAAATGGTGCCACTTTCAGTTTTTTCCAAGCCAGCTTCGAACGGTGGTTGTATTTACACTTCCAGAAATACACTTAGAGTGATTGACATTCCCGGCCGAGGGGCGAAAAGTAGAAGAAAATTGTGCCTAATAATTTTGGTGGCTGAATAATCAGGATTAGAACCCATTACCTTTTGCATAACAGCACGTACTGCTAATCACTTGGCTATTCCAACTGCCTTATATAAGGTTAGGTTTGATCCAAATTATTGAGTCAGTTACGTATCACATATAAACATTTGTTAGAAAGTCCTTTAAGAAGCTTTCAAAAGTCCCATTAGTTCGTGCTGTGGATGGGATACCAAGTTTCGATCTAATTCGAACAACGGATTCTGGAAAAAACTCTTATGAGAAAATGTGGTCGCTTCTGAAATAGCTATCACTTCTACCGCTTAGACTGTTGTTGTAATTTTTTCACTTTCCTGAAAATAAAATATCGTCTGATCCAGCTCATGAAAGCCTTTGGAGTTGATCTTGTGATTCGATAAGACGTTGAATTTTAATTTCCGTAAGTTCCACATGCTACACAGAATTAGTTGTAGGTTGCCACCTCTTTCTCACAAATGAAGCAAAGTCGAGACGAAGGAGTCAACCCTACACATGTTTTACCATTTAGAATCCTCATCATAGGCATAAATTTCAACAGAATGAGGATTTCTGGATCTACCACGGTCCAGAGCTACAAAGAGCTTGAAGAGTTTAAAGTTAGCCTCGTCTGCTCGGAAGTTGACTGTAGGTAGCCGCCGGAGCAGTTCCCATTTTCTTTATACCCAATAACATTAGATTGACGATTTCCATTCTTAAAAGGATGGTCTTTTTGCTCCATATTTTCTGCTCATTTCATGATAACCTTCTAGCTATCAGAAAAAATACTTAGCACTTGCTCACCTTGTACTGACAACATTAGCTTCAGTGGTGAGTTCCCAATAAAAAAATCCCCCACCTCCTTTTCTAATGAGCTTCGCCTTACGTTTCACTTTATTTGGAAGCTTGTAGCTGTTAGACAAAAATAGGGAAAAGGCAAGAAACGGAAAAAGAAGGGAAAGGGTCTAAGTCGAAATTATTAGGGAAGAGAATAAAAATAAGTCCATCTGATGGATCACTCTATGACTGCAAAAAACCCTCAATAATTCACCATATTAAAAAGTAGACTGCAAATGGTCATCAGAACTCCCACATATGAAGTGATTGGCAAAATCTCCCACATTGTGTTATCGCGGTTGCCATTAAATGTCCATAGTATAATAAATTTACTATTAGCGAAAGTATATGTAAGTATTTTTATGGATTTTCATAAATTAATACATACATACACACATATGTATGTACACACACGCATATATTTATACTCCAACGGTGGTGGTTGAATTTCCGTCTTCAACATAATAATTTCTAAAAAAAAAGAAAAAAAACTCAAGCACTTTCTTGCGCTCTTGCTCTGACTTTGACTTTGACATGAAGGAGCTCCACGCCACAAACTTTCGCCTAGCACGCACATATATAGCCACAGACGTATATTACATATATTGTCCATTTGTATATACGCATATGCATATGTGCATATTGATGAGCTCTCCTCACTCTAGACGACAGAAAGCCCCAGTACTATTTTCAATATAATATTTTTTCTACTTTTTTTTTTTTTTTTTGTTTTTTTTTTTTTTGAAAAGTTTATGGCGAGTAGGTGCGAGTTTATATTCTTTACTTTATTTTATATGAGGTTGCCCACGGAGGTTTTTACATAAATATTGTATATATTATGAACAAATGTATCCCAGTTGTCTCTCTCGCCATTTTAACAACTTCATCCGACAGCTCATTTGCTTGCCTGTTGTTTTTACTATTGCATTTCTATCATCGCCGTTTGCTCTTTACCCAGTGGCTCTTGCTCATGTTACCCATAACCATTAGTTACTCACGCTGTCTAGCTGTGTCAGCCAACGAGTCAGTCAGTCATTCAGTCAGTTTGTTAGTTATTCGTTTAGTTAGTTGTTGTTGTTGCTATTATTATTGTGTTGTGATTTTATTAGAGGAAAGTAAAATGAGCTGACCTTAAAAAAGTTACTTCTTTTTGGTCTTTTTTGTATTTTGTTTTGGACGATCTTACTATGCATGTGCCACCTTCTCATTGGTTTTGCATGATTTAATTTTTTCTTTTCAGTTTCGGTTTTCATTTCTACTTTTAGTGCTTTGCCTATCTGACATTTGACTACAACAATAACATATGAGTTTTAGTGGGGAAAAAATTACAATAAGTTTTGAATGTGAAATTTATAAAGGAAAAAAAAAGATGAAAAAATTAGTGGAAACAAATTACAGCAACAACAAAAGGCATAAAACTAAAAATAAATAAAATACACACACAAAAAGAGACTGAAAATACCAGCAGCACAATGTAAAACTGCATTCGGTATGCGTTGCACGTACACTTACACACATAGATTGTTGTGTAAATAAAATTTATATGTGTGCCCACGCCACATGTCATACTTTTTTCAATACCTTTGTGATTTAAATATTTTATTTTGCATTAAACAATAAACTTTTATTTATTTTCCATCATTTTTTCTTTTTTTTTCTTGCTTTCTTTTGTTCCATAATTTTTTAAATTTTATTTATTTTTTTCATAAAATACTCATACACGCCGTTATACGCATCTCTGCGCATGCGCTTTTTATGTACATATATTGTAAATATGTAAATATGTCTGAATCTGCTTTTGCACTTTTTGTTTAGTAGTTGTCATGCTGCACTGTCGCAGTTTGTTTTTGTGTCATTGCCAACGTCACGTGTGTCGTTCACACTTTACTCGCTCACCCACATTTGTTTGAAAAAATTTACTACTTTTATTTATTTATTTAATATTTTTTTTGTAGTTAATCATATGAAATTTGCATAGAAAGTCTTTTATTTAATATTTAAACTCGCAAAGAATTGAAAAATGTAGTTTTCAAATTTGTATACGACATATGTATGTATGTTCAAAATAAAAATAAAAATTAAATTTTTTGAAGAAAATCATAGTTTAAGCACTTGTGTCAGCTCTTCCTCAAATCCCGACGCACTACTAAAACTAATCTTTGATATGGCCTTTAATTCTTTTAGCGGTGTGTCATCTACAGCTGGAAAAAGACGCTCGTCCTTTAATCCATCTCCCCGGTGGTCTAGAATTTTCTAAAAATCGATTTTTTTTTTAATATTTCGAACGTATAGTATATTAAGTATAAGAGTATACTGTTATAAAGTATTTTCGGTTCTACAGGTTTTTGAGCAGGTAGCGGGCGACCGCTTGACCTCATACAGCAGTAGCTATGTCCCGTAGCATACAAATTTTATTATCTTGATAACTTCTTACTTTTGTAGCTCAAAAATTGGCAAAAATTAAGCCTATTTCGGTTATCGAAATTCAAAAATTCACAATTCAAAAAGATATCGCTAAACTTGTACAAATTGATAATCTTCTTGGTTTTTGTGTTTCAGATAAGTGCAAAGCCAAAATTTCGTGCGCTACCCACATCCAATTTTTTGAGAATATCAACTTCAGGACCAATTTTAAAATATTTAAAATTATTATTTTTTAATTATCTAAATGTTTTTAAATTGCATATAAGTTGTAAAATATAACTTCAAAGTTTAAATATTGTTGTTTATTAAATACCTGATATTTACGATCTCTAGACTACCATCTCCCCTTAAGGCGGCTTAACTTTTTAAGATTTCATAATGGTTTAAGCTGAGGAATTACTGAATCGGCCAAAACATAAAAATTCTTTTTTCAAAAGGTCAATTGAATAGTTTCCGATCGCCCATAGTAAAACACATTTTTTTTCCAACATATTTTCCTTCAAGGGTGATGATTAAAGCGACCCTCAGTGAAACTTTTCGATACCATTTTCGTAGTACGATTTGTCCTTTGCTTCAAATTGGGCCTCAGTTTCGGCGATCACCTCTTCATTCGACGAAAATTTCACCCCGCGCTCATTTTTTTTAAGATCTGAGAACAAGAAATAGTCGCTGGGGCCAGATCTGGAGAATACGGTGGATGCAGAAGCGGTGCATTATCTTGGTGAAGCAGGACTTTCTTTTTCTCCAAATGTGACCATTTTTCGTCTATTTGTCCATCAAACGATATGTAACGCTATGTTAATAGTCGCTGTTGATGGTCTTTTCTTTTTCAAGGTAGACAATGAAAATTTTTCCATGCGCATACCAAAATACAGACGCCATAACTCTACCAGCCGCCTGTTGCGTTTTTCCACGCATAGGATCGGGTTTATCGTGTGCAGTCCACTCGGATGACTGTCGATTGCACTTCGAAGTGAAATGATGGAGCCATGTTTCATCAATTTTCACATATTAATGCAAAAACTCAGGTTTATTATGCTTGAACATCTCCAAACACTGCTCCGAATTATCAACACGTCGTTGGTTTTGGTCAAAAGTGAGCTCGCGTGGCACCCACTTAGCACAAAGCTTTCTCATACCCAAATGATATTTGTACACATTCAGTTGATATCCTTAGAGTGTCAGCTATTTCGTTCAATTTCAATTTACGGTCACTCAAAATCATTTTGAGGATTTTTTGCTATTTTCGTCAGTAACAACCTCTTTTGGGCGTCCACTGCGTTCACCGTCTTTGGTGCTCATTTCACCACGCCTAAACTTAGCATACCAATCCTTGATGGTTAATTTCCCTGGGCAGTGTCCAAAAACTCATCATCAAGCAAAGTTTTTTCTAGTATTTAAGATTTGAAAGCATACCAGATCATTTAGAACCAAA
The DNA here is from genome assembly GCA_030068015.2 of Neoceratitis asiatica. Lineage (NCBI taxonomy): Eukaryota > Metazoa > Arthropoda > Insecta > Diptera > Tephritidae > Neoceratitis > Neoceratitis asiatica. Next base: position 43,526,924 of record CM061528.1, on the reverse strand, counting down.
AGTACACCAGTTGTTTCCTATTGGAAATATAACTATTAGGTAAAGTATGATCTTCAATCAGTATTTATTCTCTGTCCACATATAACGGGGATAACTTTTAAATGCAATTTACGAGTACATTGTTGTACTTTTGTTCGAGATTCGTCTTTTAACACCGTTTTGTTTGCATTGTTGGTCATTTAGTCATGATAAAAACGTATTTAGAAATTATTGGCATTAGACATGAAATTGTGAGTTCGAAATTTGCTGTGACAATAGTTTTGAAATTTCAATCGATATAAATGCACTGGTAATATACTTATAATAGAATGAGGCTGATGCATGTTCAGCCAATTTAATGACTAGCTCGTATGGAAACTTATGGCACATAAATTCGTGTCTGGAGTTGTTTAAGCGCGTCGCTTAACTGCCGTGCGCGTGGAATAACCCATCTATTCCCACTATTTCCGTGTATCCCTATCACACGCCAATCCTTCTATTCGTTTTAGCCCAGATTTCGTTAGCCAATCGATCGCTTAGCGGTGACCGTTCGAGCTAACGAAATCTCAAACTAAAACCTACAGCCCTCGCGCGCGAACGGTAGAATATTTATGGCGGAATCTACTCTGCCATCGGAATTTTTAGAATGGTAATGATCCATGTGTTTCTTTCACTACTTCTATTCTGCACAATGGTTTTGCGCAAATTAACTCATGCAATAAATAATTTATCACCAAATTACGTTTGTATATGTACGTAAGCTATAAATTGAGTTATTACCAATAGCTAAATATATCGAGCGGTACTAAATACACCCGCTTGTACTTTGGCTAACAAACTGGCTGACTGATAATATTATACGTTATACATATATTGTATATGTGCATATACAAGTATATACATGAAATAAAGTAAATTCTTACACAATTGTGTTCATTTAAATTTTGTAGAACAACGAAAGAAACGTGACTGAATTTAATTGAATAGCTACATATATTTATTTGAAAGAAAAATGTGCTGTAAAATATTTATGAGTTAAGGCGAAGGAATGGGTAACACATAAAAGGTGATCCTCAGTTGAAGATTATCTCTTTCAAATGTTGGCCGCGGCTACGTCTCAGATGGTCCATCCGATGACTCGTTCGAGCATTTCGACTGGTAACTGGCGAACGACACGCGTGGTGTTTTGTTTCCGAAGTGTTCTCTCAATAAAACTATTGATTGATGCGATGTGTGGGAAGTGGCACCGTCATTTGAAACCAAATGTCACGGAGATTACGAGCTTCAATTTCAGGCATCAAATAGTCGGTTATCATGGCGCGATAACGGTCGCCATTGACGGTTACGTTCTCACCGGCATCATTTTTGAAGAAATATGCACCGATGATTCCACCGGCCCACAAACCACACCAAACTATTGTTTTTTCTGGATGATGTGGCAGCTCTTGAATCCCTTCAGATTGCTCTTCGTTCCAAATGCGGCAATTTTGCTTCTTTACATGCCCATTGAGCCAGAAATTCTGAGGCTGTACAAAATTTGGCTCGAAAGCGTAGGATCTTCTTGGAACTTTCCAAGAGCCCATAGAGCGAAGAGATGTCGCTTGGGAAGGTCGAGCGCCTTCAGTTCTTGCACAAGCTGTATTTTGTATGCTTTCAATTTAAGATCTCGAAGTAAAATACGCCAAGTCGTTCCATACCTCAGTCCGAGTTGCTTGCGAACGGCGCCGAATCGACTCTCCACGGTCTTTGTGTAAACTCTCAGCTACGTCCGCTATATTTTCTTCACTGCGCGCTGGACGTGGTCTATTCGATGGAATATTATCCCATAATGAATGCCGGGTCTCAAGATGGGTGATGATGTTGCGAAGATTACGCTAATAAAATTGATGATTTGTAAACATTGTTCAGGCGTAAGTCTTCTCATGATGAAATGCCAAACATTACTGAACAAAAATAACATGACAGCTCGACACGACTCAAGCGTGATCTGTCATAAAAAGGCTATTAAAAAAAGTACCTCTACTTGGATCACCTTTTATATGTACATAAGTGAAATCTAAGAACATATTTCAAATAACTCATGAATGCATATACTTTTTTACATGTCTGCGCGTATTTTATGGTTGTCAAGTTTTTTTTTGGAATTAAGTAAAATTCAATTTTTTTTAATTTAAGTTAATTATGTGTTAAAAATTGATAATTATTATTTTTAACAATTTATCAATAAAATAAATATATAATTACAATATATATATGTAACTGAAAATTAAGAGTTTATTATTTTCTCCACAAACTATATTAATACCTTACCAAAATCACAAATAACCAAAAAAAAATTTTTTCCCTTTAAATTAATTTAGTGCTTCTTAGCATAAATCAAAAAAGCCAAACTATACTTGGCAAACAGCTAAAAATTATCGGCAACATTAAACAAGCAATCTCAGAGAGCGAATTGTAATGCGTTTGACGTCGACGCCGACGCCAACGCCAACGCTGCCGCAGCACAGTTCGTGCACAGAATATCAGGTTAAATAGATGCAATGCGAAGAGCAGAAAATTCATGGAAAAAATTCACCATTAAACAACTGGTTATTGATTCACTTCGTTGAAGGCGCACTAAACTTAAATAACTTAAGTAAATGCAATCATCAACAGCAACAACTACAATACTCGTACAACAGAAAGCTAGCAATTGGTTTTGAGTTGCAATTATAAAGTTAGTTTAGAAAATCTCTGCTGCTGCCAAGAAATGCCAGTAATTTACTTGAACACACAGTGCTTGGGATGGGGTTTCGTGGCGATGACGGGTGTCTGCTATTAGCGGGCGTGTGCAAGAAAGGCAGCTTTTGAGTGGCTCACCTTAGTGATTTAAATGGCACGCTGTGTGTTTCTTTGCACCCCCCCACCTTTTTGTGTTTGACTTCTTGGTCAAAAGCTTTGTATTTATTGCCTGATTTTCGCTTTTAAATTATTTTGACTTTTGCTTTTAGCTATTTGGGCAGCGTAGCAGCGACATTTGAATTTACTTGTATATGTGTGGCACTGAACGAACGGCTAACAGCGGAAAGCAAATGTCAGGCAGTAAAATAAAAATAAAAATAAAAACCAAAAAATTAAATACAAATTAAAATGCTAACAAAAAAAAATAGGTACAAGAGGAAAGAATAAAAAAAAATAGAAATATTAAAAATGTAGAAAAAATAATAAACATTTAGAAAAAAATTGTGAAATATAAAGTAAATAAATAAAAAAATTATATTAATTATAAAAAAGTAAAAACAAAACTTAAAATAAGTGTACATATGTTACAAAATTATAGAAATAAAATAAATTTTTTTGTTTATAAAATAATCATCACTTAACATTTTTCTTCGTTATTCGCTATCGATTTCAATTCTATTCTCCACATTTAAGCATTTAATTGCGACTTCATTTCGCGCATTTGAATGACGATTTCCGCTGAACAAATTGCCGCAAGCTTTCAAACATTGGACATCATCGAACGGCATGCGTTTCACCAAACAAGTCAGCTAAGCTCAGCTGTTTGTCAAAAATGACAATAGAAACACTGCATATAATACATAAATAACTTACTTACTTACTTATACGTGCTGTGTTGGTTGCGAGCGAGTGTTTTTATTTTGGCTTTGGTCAAAGATTCACAAAGTGATTTAATGATGACCGATTAGCGTCGACGTTTTCCTGTAGTTTTTGATTTTTTCTAATTTTTTTTCCTGTCTCTTCCTCTATTAATTTACACAGCTGATTGCATTGGAAATTTTTATTTAAATTTTTATACCTTTCATGTACATGAAATAGAATATTAACTTTGGTCCGAAGTATGTAAGTACCAGAAGAAGAAGAGATAGACCTATCGATCGATTATAACGATCGCATCATCCGTCTGTCCGTCCGTCAGTTTGAACTCAAACTAGTTTTGAAATATTTCAACTCAGGTTTTGAAATATTTCAACCAAACTTGGTAAACGTTGCACCTATACGCTTAAGCAATCATTTGTCGGAACCGCCCAGATCGGACCACTATAACATATATACTACCGAATATTTAAATTTAAAATTTTGGTTCATAAATCCGCCAAAAAAATACCTAAGAACGTGAAATTTGGTATACTACACATAAATAATGAATTGCATATTGGTTCAGAAAATCATCGAAATCGGACGATTTGTTCAACAGTGAGGCTTTCGTCGAAACTCAGTCAAAAGAAATATAGGAGCATGAATGTGGTATTCTACATACGTAAATTCATGTTTATATTGACTGACACTGAAAATTATCGAAATCGAATTTTGCAATTTGTTATAAATTTGATATGCTTATGAAGGGTATAAAGACTTGAGCATGGCTGAAGATAGCACTTCTTTCTTGACTTTGATGATTTCTAAAATTTCTGAATTTTTTATATCAGATTTTATATTTTTATTTTCATTATAACTTTCTTTCGCTCATTCGTATGTATATTTTAAATTTCTATATTGTGTAATATTCAATAATCTTTTGGCTAGTTTTTACATTTCATTTTTAATTTTTAATAATTTTTATGAATCTTTATGATTACTATTCTTTTATTTCAAAGAAAAATTCAATTTTCTAATTTTTGCCTTTTATGCATAAATGTATAAGGAATTTATTTGCTTGAAAACGTTGATTAAAAATATAAAATTTCGTTAAAAAAATAAAAAACAAATACCTTCTAAAACATAACTTCAACATGCAATGATCCCGATTACCCTTAGACTACTTTAATTTATGTTTACCACTTTGATCTGTAAATGCCTCTTTTGCCTAAGTGTTGACGGCATCAGAGATACTACAAGTATTTATAGGATAGTTGCTCTCCTATTCATGTTGATCTTTTGCCACGCCGCAGCCATTTGCCGCGTTCGAAGTTCAGCACGTGGCATGAATTATGATGAACTAATGGCGTTTCAAAAAAAAACATATTACCGATGCAGCGCTAATGACCTTTCTTTTTAAATCGAAAGTGGTTTGTGCTTTTTATTCTTCTTCTTTTTTATTAATTTCGCTTAATATTGTTGATTTTATGGTATTGTTTTTTTTCTTTAAATTTTTATATGTTTTCCGGCATTATACGCTTGTAGATTAGTCTGTTGGGAGTGCTGTCTTCATTTGGACACGCGCAGTGTATTCGAAGAAAATTAAATAAATAAAATTACTTTTACTTTCTTTTATTGTTGTCCAAAAGACAGTCAGATTGTTCAATGCTTTAATTTGATAAATAGGGAGAAATTGAAAATTTGTTAGCTGGCTTTTTAAGTGTGTATTTTTTTATATACATAATCAATAATACTAAAGATGGTTTGTAAAAAATAACTCGTGAAATCAAATCCCCAATTTATAATTATTTAACTATTTTTATAGCTCTTATGTGCAGTAGTATAATCTGAGAATCTGTAAGACTGGTTAACAGTGGTTTTGGTGCCAAGAAACGAAATATTTTTTAAATGTGAAACCTTATACTAATGACATTAATAGCAAGGCGAATTTAACAAGCTGGAGTTACTATGATAGCGAATTCAACTTTTTTCGTTCATTGAACAGCGACACTGTGTAAATTATGGTTCGGTTACTGTAATATCCTTTGGTTCATGGTTTTGTAGGACGAAATTTGAATGGGGAAAAGTTTTAGTGATATTTGCTCCAATATTTCATTAGATCATAGGAAGACAGCTTCTGACTTATTACTCATATGCATAACCATCATCGGCGGCCGCGATAGCCGAGTGGTTAGCATTGCGTACTGCCATTCGGAAGGCCTGGATCCGAGCCCAGGTTCTACCAATATCCAAAATTATAGAAAATAATTTGTCTAATTGTGGTCGCCCCTCGGCAGGGAATGTCAAGCCCACCGAGTGTATTTCTGACATGAAATAAAAACTCCTCATAAAAATCCATCGGCCATTCGGAGGCGACTTAGAATAAACTGTAGGTCCCTTCATTTGTTGGTAAAAACATCAAGACGCAAAACCACAAATTGGAGGAGGAGCTCGGCCGAAAATCGCTTCAGAGGTTACAAAGCGCCAAATATATATAACCATCATAGAAAAGTAGCACAGCACAATGGTTGAGAATCACTGTTGCCAATGGATACCTAATGCAAAACCATTAGCAAGATCTCGGTACCAAAGTTGTTTCTATTTAATTTGTTGAGGTGTGTAACCTTCATCATTATTATTTTTTATTTCATATTGCTTTACTTTTTGATTTAATTTCTTTTATTTATTGTTTTTTTTTTTTCAAATAATTTTTTCTATTTTTTTAAGTTTTTCGTTTTATTTTGCTTTACTTTAGTTTATTTTGCTTCATTTTATTTACTTATTTTATTTTTTACTTGATTTTATTTTATTATTATGGTTTTTTATTTCATTCTATTTTCTTGTTTTTCTATTCGTTTGTTTTATTTCATTTTACATTGTTTTATTTTATTTTAATATGCTTACTCTTAATAAAATTTTTTTTTTTTTTGATTTCTTTCCATTTTATTTATTATATATTTTTTAATTCCTTAATTTTAATAAAATTTTATTAATTTTTTATTTACTTTAATAGATTTTATTATTATTATTTTTTAATTTATCTTGTTTTATTGCATTTTATATTGCAAGAAGTAAAATAAAAACTTAAGAAAATTTAATTTATTATCAATATATTTTTATTTAATTTATTTTATTTTGTTTTATTTAATTTAATTTAATTTTATTTAATTTAACTTTATTGTCTTTTAGTTTACTTTTATTTTATTTTTTTTTTTACTACAATTGGTGTTAAATTATTTTATTATGTTTTATTTTATTATAATTTATTTTAATTTGTTTTACTGAATTTAATTTATTTTAATTTAATTTAATGATAATATATTTTATTTTATTTTGAAATATTTTCTATTACTTATTTTGTTTTATTTTATTATTTTTCACGATTTCTATTGATCTTTGTATTCATAGCGATAACGGCAAAGAACCTGTTTGCTCGAGTTTTTTAAATTTTGTTATATTTTGTGAGTAAAATACCGCCAGTAGAGCATTCGAGAGCTTAGCAAAAAAAAAGAAAGAACGGCAGTCTTCGTCCATGGCAAAGTCTTTATACCTTTTATGAACATATCAAATTTATTGCAAATTTAAAAATTCGATTTTGCTAATTTTCAGTGTCAATATCAAATTGAATTTATGTCTTTGGAATACCCTTTTTCACGCTTCTCGACGCTTTTTTAGAGAATTTTTCACCCAAATCCTCATATCTGAACAATTCGGTTGTATGAGGACTATATGATGTAGTATTCGGATTTCGATGATTTCCAGAACCAATATGCAGTTCATTATGTATGTGTAGTATACCAAATTTCACGTTCTTCGGTACTTTTTTGACGGATTTATAACTCAAAACTTCAAATCTGAAAAATTGGTCGTTCGGTATATGCTAAAGTGGTACGATCTGGCCGGTTCCAACAAATAATCGTTTAAACGTATAGGTGCATCTTCCTACCAAGTTTGGTGGAAATATTTCAGAACCTGAGAGACTAGTATGCGTTCAAACTGACGGACGGACAGACGGACGAACAGACATGGCTAAATCAATTCAGCTCGTGATTCTGATACGATCGGTATAAATTTTTGGTGGGTCTATCTCTTCTCCTTCTGGCACATACATACTTTGGAGCAAAGTTAATATACCATTTCCTATACATGAAAGGTATAAAAATACAAGTGTAGAGAACTTAAATGTTAAATTAAGCAAGAAAAATAAATAAGAAACCAAGGTGCGGGTTAAACATAGGAGCGCCCGATGCAAAACTACTAGTTGTAGAGAAAAAATAATAACAATAAATAAACATAAATAAATAAAAAAATCCTCAACGAAAAATATTTGCTAAAAAATATGTTTAAAATCGCAACACGATCGTTTTGAAAAAAAAAAGCTACAAAAAATAGCAATGACAAGTATTTATTTATATGTATTTGAAAATTATGCTAAGTAACGAGTATATGAATATGTAAGAGAAGAGAAGAAGAAGGTAAGTCGTTAGACTCTGGTATTTTGCAATATGAATGTTTTTAACATAGTTAAGCTCAATGTGTGCCTTTGTGTAATGATGCAAAGTAAGTATATACAATACAAAATTACATAAATTTACCTATATGTATAACAAATGTATACTATGTATCAGATGAGAAATATTATGTAAGGTTTAATAATACTGGTTGGATTTATCATAGTGCTTTCCATGTGGAACATATATGTAGGTACATTGCGATTGCGTTAGAACGTTTACGATGACATTTTCAGACCAAAGATTGATTAGAAGACTGATGCATTCGCTAGAATAAGAATTCTTAATATAATAACACTGCACGAATATTGATGTTGTTGTTGTTGTTGTAAACGCAGAAAATTCTTCAAATGTGGCTTTGGGGAAAATTGCGGGAGTGACAGTCCTTGCCGGATAAAAATCCGGGTCGTTCCGGTATAAATACCCATCTGTCACGGGCACTATGGATTTTAGTAGGCTCTTACGACAGGCATGCCTTACCGCGGGTAAATTCTTGAACCCCTAACCCGCAGGGGGTCACGAATATTTATAATTAATGTCGATTGACATCTTCTGTTCTGGTTATGAGATTACATATATATTCCACAATCGCTTGATACGTGTAGTATCGGAGCGTACAGTTCTAAGGTCGATAATAAATATATAGAGTAGAAGAGCTTCTTAACAAACAACAAAAAAAAAATTAATTGTTGCGGAGCTAGTTTTGAGGTGGTTTCATACTCGTAATATCACAGTCAAAGAAACTCTTTATTCCCAACTTTATTTCTTTCACATAGAATTAAATCAATACAAAATTAGCTAAAATTTAATGAAAAGAAAATTAATTGCAGCACCAACAGCAACAACAACAACCACTCATTACTCTGCTTATGATTAAATTGTATATTTTCTGTTGTGCTCAGTGAATGTTCGCCGCCAATTTTGCATAAGTTGCATGCATTTTAAGAAATATCCATATTAATTAAACACACTCACACACCCACCCATGCATATAGATATGAATGAGTGAATGTGAATGTGTGTGCAACATTAACATAAAAACATAGTGCAAACAAAACATTTTCAGTTGCTACAGGTGTCGGTGATCGATCTGCATAATATATGTATATATATATATGTATACATGTAATACGTATGTATGCTAGTGTGTATAGCACAATCAAATCTTGGTATTTGTGTGTGTGTGTGTGTGTTGTATGTCGCTCTAGAGAAGTTCCGTGGCCCAATTCACGCCTTAAACAGTGTGCTATGAAACACTTTCACACCCGCTTCCTTCTTCACTTTACTTATCCTTCCTTTTCCATTCACCCAGTTTGGTTAAGTTTGATTTTTGATGCAAATTTTTACCACACCCCCACGTTAGCTCGCGCGCCCATTCACATGTACATTAATTGCCTATTGTTTGGGTTAGCTTACCAACATATATATACATCGATACATACTTATACTTACATACAAACACACTCCTTTGTACAATTACTCTACATTTATCTGTCTATTTTGCAAATACAATTTGTTGCATTATTTTATTCGTGAACATACATATGTTTCTATTCATGTATGTATATATATTTACATCCATGTATATGTGTGTGTGTAAATTAGCTATTGTTTGTGTATGTGTGCGTGTTCATTTTAGTTTCGTTTATTCCATTTTGCGGTTGAATTATTCACGTTTTTAACTCGAGTCATGAGTTGGGTAATCCATTACCTGTAAGCGAGGTTGGTTGCTTGGTTAGTTGGTCGCAATAGCAACAACAACAAAAGTAGCAGCAATCTCAAGCTGACTATGAACTAATGAATATACGTGTATTTGTTTATATTAGAATGACTTAGTAAAAATATTAAAATCCAAAATCAAATGCGCTTTTTCTGGATATTTTTTTGTTTTTATTTATTTTTCATTTTAAGTGATATAATAGTTCTATTAACGATAGTTACTTACAATTTTTTATGATAGCAAAATGAAAAACAAAAAAATTTAATTCATGCAATTATATCTATTATATTTTTGTTGTTCAAAATTTCAGATAAACAATAAAATAATCATAATAAAGAATTAAAAAATATATAAATTAATTTAAAAAAACAAAAGAATTATATGCATTATTATGACATTTAAACTATTTTTATTTCATGACTGATTAATATTTTGCCCTAAATTACTTATTTTTTCTTTAAAAGTTTAGTTTAAGTTTAAATTTTTTCTTTAAAACTCAGCAGATTGGAACGATATTTAACAATACTTGATAAGATTAATCTGAATATTTATTCCGGACATTAGGCTAACCCCAGATTTCTTTTATTCACCTTCTTGAACACCGAAAAAACCATATACCCTGAAAGCGGCGAATAATTATATACATACTGCCGTATAGGCCGAGAGCTAAGCTACACTATTCAACAAACCGTAATTTTATATGAATCGCGAAACGCGAAAATTAAGGTGAAAAAGCATCATCTGGAGCACTTATTTCAAAATGTTGTTAAAAATGTTCTTGGTAACCAGAAATCCCTGAATTTTAAGCAAATTATTGCCATATTGTTGGAAAGTTTTCGATAGTTTGTAGATATGATGTTCTGTATTCCCACCTGGTTGTTTTCGCCGAAAACTTGGGAAAAAAACGAGAGACAAATAAAGAACTAGCCACCACCAAGAACGAGCCAATATCGAAAGACGACAGCAAGGATATTGAGATGAAGGCATGATGAACTACTATTGTTGGACTCTAATACTTGAAACAGATCTCAAACAATACAAAAAGACTCAGCTCCCTCCATATCTCTTTATTTCTGATTTGTTACTTTTATATTAATAAACTAAACATTAATTGTTAAAAATCATGAGAAATTAAGTTATTGTTTATATCGAAAATTAAAATCTTAAAAACCGGAGTGAAGATTCGGATTTAGCGTCATAAGTTAATCAAAGAAATAACTTTTGGTTGAATGGGTCCAGTTTTCTTGCAGAAATTGTCAGATTTCGAACAGAAAAATACTAGTCTTAAACTAGACCCCCAAAAAGGATTACTTTTGATTATTTACGCATGAAACTTAAAGAGACTAGGAGGCAAGAGACTAAGAGGTCCTCTCTTGAATGGTCACCCACTGTAGAACCTAGAGTTTTTCTTTTATATTTATTTTTAAAAACAGTATGAAGTGTTTTTAAGCAAGTTTCCAGGAGCTTGATTTTTATTTAGAAATTAGCTGTTTTAAACAAATATAATAAATAAATAAACTAGAAGTCTGGGCTACTCGATCCTATTAACTATGTTATTATTGTAAATGTGAAGATGGTAAAAAATGACAAAAAGTCCTAATTGAGCTTCAAACAGATCGATATCTGATCCACTTTTTAAAAAAACGAAAGAATTTTAAATAAATTGCTAAACTTTTTTTCAACCAACTCAGTCTCTGGTCCACTTTTTTGGAGAGATCGATTCCTGGTACGTAAATAGTAGATTCAGGTTAAAATCGAACCATAATACGCGAGTTTTCGAATAAGCTGGCTTTTGGACCACCTCATGGTAACAACGTTTTTCAAAGACATTATCGAATCCACATGCACAATGAATTTCATCAAAATTGGTCCAAACATTCCGAAGGATTTTTTTTCAAAATTTGGGATTCTCGTTGATATTAAACACTCGAGGGAGTTGAAATAAGTTCGAAATCGGATGGTTACAGTAACACTAGAGTGTTTTGTATATGTTGTACTCGATGAATTCTGAACTATAGATTGTTGTGAAAATTTTTAAAATATTTTATGATACCCTAAGAATTGCGACTGCCGTAATTACAGAGAAAATAGATTTTTTTTGGCACAGTTAGATACTCCTTGAACCAAAGTGCTTATAACTTTTAAAGCAAGCTTTCAAACTAGTTAATATATAAATATTTCATGTAGAAATGAACTGAAAGGTTTATAAGGATAGATTAGAAATCTCGTTTTAAAAGAAAAGAAAAGAGATATATATATTTCTTTCCGCTGTTCTTACATACTCTAATAGTTCATAATTCAAATATGTTGTTGTAATTGCATATCTCTAAAAAATATTTCTCCATAAAAGAGCGATGTCACCGATTTTATGTACAATATTGGTAGCGAAAGCGAGTAAGATTTAAGGAATAATATAGGGTTTCCAATAAGAGTGATATGATTTCTTTAAAAAACACACACTAATTGTTAAAGAAATTCAAATGTTACAATCGATACGATTAAGTTCTGAATATAACATCATTCAAATGGCCTCCACGACTTCTTTTGCAGGAACGTATTCGATGAACCCATTTTTTCAGCACTTTTTCCACTAAATCAAGTCATATGTCATAAATAGCACGTTCAATATTGACTTTTAAAGCTTGAAGAGAATCTGGTTTATTGCTAAAGACCAATGTCTTCAAATAACCCCACAAGAAGTAGTCTAATGGTGTTAAATCACAACTTCTTGGAGGCCATTCAATGTCACAATTTCTTGAAATAATCGCATCTCCTAACCTTTCTCCCAATAATTCGGTTGTTGCATATGCTGTGTGACACGTAGTCCCGTCTTGTTGGAAGCAGATGTTGTTAAGATCAACTTCTTCCAATTGTGGCTATAAAAAGTTGATTATCATCGATCTATACCGCTCTCGATTGCCAGTAACGGTGCTACCAGCTTCATTTCGAAAGAAGTACGGACCGATGATTCCACCAGGCCAAAACCACACCAAACTGTCAATTTAGGTGAATTTAATGGTTGTTCATGAATAATTTGTGGATTTTCTTCGCACAAGAATCGACAGTTTTGTTTATTAACCGCAACACTCAGATGAAAGTGCGCCTCATCGGTGAAGATGATTTTCTTAAAAAAAATCGTTATCGTTCTCAAGTTGTCCCAAGGCAAAATCAGCAAAGTTGCTCTTGGGTATATCTTGCCATGATGAAATTGTAAACATTACTGAATGTAATGAAAAAAATAAAAATTACAGATCATGACATATTAAAAATGGCTAAAACGTGTCGTGTCGAAATCATATCATTCCTATTGGAAAACACTTCACTTGTATTTATATTATTGCTATTATTTATAAATTTGTAATCGCTTCGAATAATTTTACTTATTTTTATTTTTATTCTTTTTTATAATTTTTTTTTTGTTATTTCTATAAAACGTATGACGTAGATCGGTATTTACTTGACATTTTTGCATTTGGTCTTGCTTTTATTGTACTTTTTTCTAACTAACATATTTATATGAACATACCTATCTGTAAATATTGAAATTGAAAGTAAACTATTTTTCATGGTCATTGATTGGTGCGCGGTTCATTGTTTGAAATCGACATGCGATATATATTATATGTATGTATGTACATATATCGAGCATGCGGAGGGAGTAAGTCGTACATGAAAATAGCTCATTATACTCGCATGTACTCATGTATTATATTTGTGTTCGTATAAAACGTGCTCTTGCAGTTATAATCATTCAATATTGGCAATTACGGACATACATACATTTAAGATATCTGTGAAATGTTATTTAAGTAAAGCCTCCATTGCTATACATTTAATTGATTTTATTTATATAAAAAATTATTTGCTGCTATTCGTTTAGCAAAAATTTCGTGATTTATTTTATTTGAAATTTTTAATTAATTATATTAGATATTAATAAAGGCTGATCCATTTCGGGGTTTCCTACTTTTTTAAAGAAAAAAACACACAAATTCAAATTTAATGGGGAATGCTTATTATCATTCGCAATGACATTCTTTGGCATTTATTTTTTTGAAGATTATCTCTTTCAAATGTTTGGCCGCGGCTACATCTCAGATGGTCAATCCGTTGAGTTCAATTTTCGATGACTCGTTCGAGCATTTCGGCTGGTAACTGGCGAATGATACGCGTGATGTTTCGCTCCAAAGCCTGAATCGAATCCCCCTTGGATCCGCATAGACTTTAGACTTTACATATCCCTACAGGAAAAAGTAACGGTGTGATATCGCACGATCATGGTGGCCAATTGACCGGCTCAAAACGTGAAATTATCTGCTCATCGAAGTGTTCTCCCAATAAATTCTTTGATTGATGCCATGTGTGGGAAGTAGCGCCGTCTTCTTGAAACCAAATGTTGCAGAGATGACGAATTTCAATTTTAAGCATCAAATAGTCGGTTATCATGGCGCGAAAACGGTCGCCATTGACGGTTACGTTCTCACCGGCATCATTTTTGAAGAAATATGGACCGATGATTCCACCGGCCCACAAACCACACCAAACCTTTGTTTTTTCTGGCTGAAATGGCAGCTCTTGAATCTCTTCAGGTTGCCTTTCGTCCCAAATGCGGCATTTTTGTTTCGTTACATACTCATTAAGCCAGAAATGGACCTCATCGTTGAACAAAATTTGGCACGAAAACGTCGGATCTTCTTGGAAGTTTTCAAGAGCCCATAGAGCGAAGCGATGTCGCTTGGGAAAGTCGAGTGGCTTCAGTTCTTGCACAAACTGTATTTTATGCGCTTTTAATTTAAGATCCCGACGTAAAAAGCACCAAGTCGTTCCATACGTCAGTCCGAGTAGCTGAGAATAGCGTCGAATCGACTTTCCACGATCTTCGTGTACACTATATTTTCTTCACTGCGTGCTGGACGTGGTCTATTCGGTGGAATATTATCCCATAATGAATGCTGGGTCTCAAGATGGGTGCAAATAGTACGTTCAGTGGGCCGAATATGTCGACCATAAGGCTGTTGGAAAAAGTACCTCTACTTGGATCACCCCTTATATGTATACATATAATTAATATGTTTATTATAATTATAATTTTTTAACGTAAGGTTTTTGTTACAAATCAAATAGTTTTTTTATGATTTCACTCCCCATGGATCTGTTTAATTTGATAAAAATCTGTTAATAACGATTTTAAAAATGTGACTTAAAATCTTGACATGTTTCTGTTTCTTAGCCATACTTTTCAATAAACGAGGATCTAATTATTTCTTTTATCGCATAGTTTCACAAAATCGGCATATCTGAAGCTGTTACTTTGTTCTGTTTTTTGAAAGAATGTTGTTTATTTTTAAAAAAAAATTTATTAAGCTTTTTTCTTAAACACATTTATGCAGTGTAAAACATAAATTTTATGCCAATTTTATTAGTCAGATAAATAGTTTAATTGATAAATCAACAATCATAAAGCCATAACTACACGTATACAAGAATGTATATACTAGAGCTTTAGATACCCGGGTATGATCGCTCGATACTCGCTCATTGCTTCACTGCTCAGAAGAAGAAAAAAAAATTAATTTTGTTTGTCAAAATTTACTTGGCGTTTCAATGATTTTTACACTTTGCATAAATAAATTTAAAATTAAAAAAAAAAGTTTTGAGAAAAAAGTCGAAGTGTTTGTCTAATTACTCAAAATTCTCGTGCTCAGCTCGAAATTTTTTCGAGTAATGAGCAATGGGCAAGTGTGCGAGTGCTCATTGCTCAAATACTCGCATTGCTTGAAAATGTTTGAGCAAAATCTGGAGCTCTAGTATATACATATTTACATATGTATGTACAAAACTCCTCATAAATATTTCAGCACACGCAAATAATAAGTACAAAATCTACAGAAACTACGAAGGAAATATGAAAAATTAGCATCTACATATATAGAAGTAATTGCAAAAATATGTGTGCAAACTGAAATAGGGTGTCCGTGATATATCAATTTAATTTTTTTTCCAATGGATTAGAGATCTCCCTCAGATTTCACCCGTTTTTGCTGCGTAATAAAAATTTCAAAGTTGGAGTGTTGTCAACCATACGGACGAAATGGCTGAGCCACTGTCTCTTAATTCGCTGAACTATGTCAGTGTCCAGTACGCAAAGAACAAAAATTAAACCCTTTTCTCGAAAACTCATAATACTGACTCAGTAGTTGTTGTTATTTGTACAGAAGAACAAGATGGAAATGATGATGATGATGTGGTGTTTGGTTTAGGTTCGTCGTGAGAGCACTTTAAAAGCCCCTGTTGGTTAGAGTGATGCTTTTATGATTTCAAAATTGACATTGTTTTTGATCTTATATCTGATTCCAGTGTAGAAGAAATTATCTCGGTCTTCAAAGCTAAGACCGTCAACAGTGACTTGGGAGCCAAGACGCGAAAGTGCTGACCATTTGTTGGATGACAATAGATATATTGCCTTACCCTCGTTCAATACCAGACCCGTTCCCTTTGCTTCATTATCTAGTCCGAATAAACCAGAACTGAAGGGCGTTGAGGCAAACGATATCACACCTGCTGTTGTACGCTCTTAAAGAAGGTTTTATCTTTTCTATTTAGCTATGCAGCTCATATTATTTTCTACAGCATTAAGTTAAAGACGCCACGTGATTCTTTAAAACCTTGTTTTGTATCAAAATTAGAGATCTTCCCGATCCTGATGCAACTTTTGGTGCTGCTGAGCGTCAGTTTACATTGCTGTGCAAGCTTTGCGGGGATACCAAATTCAGACATAACTGTGCAGAGCCAGCAGCCTTTCGTGCCTTAAAATCTACGAAGAGTTGCTGTATGTAGATCCTTTTATCAGCTATCTTTTCGAAATTTGGCGCATGATAAATATCTGCTCAAAGGTGGATTTCTCAGGTCTTAAGTCACACTGAATAGGTCCAATCAGGTTGTTGACAGTGGGCTTCATCCTTTTTAACAATTTGCTTGACAGAACCATATACACAATGTTTGGATGGCTTATCCCACGATGACTGTCGCAGATAGTGGGGTTCTATTTTTTCACATTTTCAATTTAATGTCAAGCATGTATTAATCCGACCAAAGAAGCTGATGTATATACTTGGCCAGTTTCCCGCCACCATATCTGGATGGTAAACCATTCTCTCCCACCAATTTGTTGCTATTAAGGCGGGAAATCGCTGTCGGACTCCTTCATAGTCGGATAATGGAACGCTTCTATGAAAATATTCGCTGGGTGGGTTCGGGTTCACCAAGTCCGGGTGTTGCGCTTTCACTGACATTCAACAAGCTGGAGAAGTGTTCCCTCCATATAAAAGTTATTCAGTATAATGTGGACACTGGTCACACAAGCTATCCCATTTCGTTTGTGCTAGACAGCCATTGATAGAAAGCGACCCCGTGAATTTGAAAGAAAATGGAAAAAAGAGCTTCGGGTACTGATTAATCATTATTTTTTTCCTAAAAAAAACCATTACCGAAACCAAGAAAAAGACTTGATAAAGAAAGACTATGTACCATTAATTTCCATGATTAAGAAGTGGTTTACTGAGTCTCGTTGTGGTGTGGTCGTACCAGTTCAAATGACGCCGAACCTTCAGGTCACCAAAACGCGGTCGTCGCGCCAATAATCGTCTGTAGTGTTTGGCGGTATTCAACCTCAATTCAAACGATTTTTTACATCCGTCCGTTGTCGCAGACGAAACATGGATTAAACACACCACATCAGAAATCAAAGAACATTTAAGGCACTCACTCCGGGTGAACGTGCACCAAAGTAGACCAAGTTGGCTCTGTCCACCAACAAGGTCATGGGAATAAATTTTTTTTGGGATACACGAGGTGTCACTCACATCGATTATCTCGAAAAGGATAAAACGATCAGTGGAATATTATTAAGTGCTTTTGCACTGATTTGGATGCTAAAACGAACGCATTTGGCGAAAAAAACTGCTGTTCCATCAAAACGGAGGGCGCATGAGTAGTCATCGTAGTAAAAATTCATAAATTGGGTTACAAACTATTACTCCATCCAGCATATTCTCCAGTTTTAGTCCCCTGCGACTATTTCTTGTTTCCAAACCCGAAAAAATGACTGGGTGGTAGGAGATTCGGGTCGAATGAAGAGGTCATCATAGAAACAAATGCCTATTTTGAGGGCCGTGAAAACCCCTGTTATTTACAAGGAATACCTAAAAAAAACGCTGGATTAAATGTATAGAGCTCAAAGGAGACTATGTTGAGAAATAAAACGCTTATTTAGCGAAAAATTAAAATTTTTTTTCGAAAAGTTAATGACTTATCAAGCCACCTTGCAAACAAATATAAAAATTACACATTTTAAATAATTAGGTAACTGTTTTTCAAAAATCTCAGTTCATTATTCAAACGCACCGCCCGCCAATACCTTTATTTTTTTTTTTTAAGTTTGATTTTTAATTTTTAGATATTTTAATTAAATAATGCATCTCGAATGCATTTCTTGTAAAAATGAAATATTTTAATAATTGAAAATGAAAAAAAAATAGTAATAATACAAAAACTCACTTAAATGACTTAACCTAGAAAATATTCAATCCAAATTAACTTTAACGTTTCAGAGAACAACAGCTTACCAAAAGAAAAAGAAAGAAAAAAAATAAAGATCTATAACTTGAGCTAACACAGTTGTTATAAGTAGTACGCAAGCGCGCTTACACACATGCATATGTACATATAAATGCACAAACCTATGTATGTATGTACTTCCTGCCTGCAGCACCGCCCGATTACTATGTATTTCTTAAGCGTTTAAGCAATTGCTTTAAGTATATACATACATATGTACATATGTTTGTAATGTAAAGCATAAATAATAAAAAAATAATGTATATATAGCTGCGCTTAAATTTCAGTATTTATGTTTGCTTGTTAAATTGCCATTAGGCAAAAGCAAGTATTTAATGATTTAACTATGAGTAAATAGTCTAAGAGCACTAGCGGGTGCATACACTTAAACATATAGACACATAAATTTACAATGATGCCTTTCAAATGGTTTAGCCACGTTTACTTTGCAACTAAGCTTAAATACATACGTACATACATGTATGCATGTGTATAAGAATATGACCGTTTGTATGCTTGTGTGCCTTCAAGGCCGCTTTATTACAACCATAAACTACTAATTTCATACTCAATATGCCGCACATAGCCTGCATTTATGCGCAAACATATGTACACGTACACACAATACATGCATGTATACGAGTATAAGCTCTGCAACTAGTATGTATGTTCAACGTTTTATTGAGCTTTGAAGTTGCGCATGCGCTGCTGAACTTTGCAACGCTTCCAAATGAAACTGCATAAACACACGCATACAATGCAAAATTATACGTTTATTTACGCTTAAGTATAATTACGAAAAAGGTTCTGATTGCTTTCTTACTACGTTGTGCCTGCAGTATTCTCTTTTTTTTGCCATTTTCTTTATTATTTTTAATTTTTTTTTTAATTTCTATTGACCACTCAAACTCATAAATTCTATTTTGCTCATAAACCAAACGATCGATGAAAGCAAAACGTGCCGCTGCTGATGATCATACGAGTGCAGTTGTATATATGTGCATATGTATGTATGTATTTATATATTTATGTTATGGTGTCTTAAGACAGGTGTTTTTGCGCTTAGAACTATTTTCTGCGACTTGCATGTCGATTTATAATTTTATAACATCAATAAAAATTGCAAAGAACAATAGCTAGCAAGCTAATGAAGTTTTTCTACTTCTTCTTCTTCTTCTTCCACTTCTTCACCTTATGCTTTGCTATAATTATTTTCTACTGCTGCTGCTTTAATTTGCCTTTGAAACTCACACTCTATTTCTTACTTAGCGTTCATTATTAGCACCATCATCATCCTCATCATCCTCATCAGCATTAACGGCTTTATATTGTTTCCAACTGCACAAAGCTAATTGACAATTTGCATTTGCTACCACGCTTTGTGAGCTCTTTGAGTTTATTTCAATCATAAAATTGCTTTGATTAGTTTTCTATAATGAAAAATGCTCGCTTTTATTAGTAAATTGCATGGATAGTGTAGAAAAATGTGTGCTGATGGCTGAAATGGAGTACGCTAATTTGCTTATGTATGTACATATATACAGAAAAAATTGTTATGCACTCTTTATCTTGCTCTCATTCGCATAGTCTGCCAAACTTTATCGATAATTTATTAAGGTTTATATTTTTGCTGAATTCTCAGAGCTTTAATGCCAATTTAATGTAAATTTTTGCTATTGTCATATATTAATGTGTGGAATTACCTATCAAAAGCCACTATAATCATAAGCATGAATACTAATATATGTATATAAAGGTTTATCCGTTTAGTGGTTTCGAAAGTGCAGGGCTGTATTTTGACAACCGTCAAACTTAACTGTTACACCAAACATTTTTTGTTTGAGTTAAAAATCAGGCATTTATGAAAATGAATCACTTAACAGCCGCACAACGCGTTATAATTGTTGAAACCTACTACAAATATGGTGAACGTGGCTCTCAGTTATACTAACGGAGTATGCGTTGTAGAAAGAATTTGTCTAAGTCTCGAGAATTATTTGCTCCACTGCAGACTTTTAGAAAAAGGTGTCCAATAGTTTTTTTCGTGTGCCTAAACTTAGACTTTTAGTTAAGAAGTTATACTTTGTACAGATCCTAATCGGAAGACAATATACTTTGACGAGCTTTGGCCAAACATTTTGAACAGGTTCGTGGTCTACCAAAGCGGCTTTTCATTATTCTCGTGAATAATTTGATAAAATTTTTAAGATATTTGAAGAGACTGGAGCGGTAACAGACATGCAGATATTGTAAGGCCTGTGCATCATCAAATATCGCTGCTATTAATGAAAGTGTAGTTGAAGACCCGAATGTGTCTATTTCTCGACGTTCTCAAGAGCTGCGAGTTTCTTACAGCACCTTATGGCGTATTTAGCATTTGGCCTGACACCTACATCTATAAAAAAAAAGTCCAATTCACATAACAAATGAGCCAGCTGACCATTCACAATGCCGTAGTTACGTCGATTGGAAGCTTGAACTACAAGCAGTGGACCGCGATATTTTCCAAAAAAAATTTTAAATAAACAAAATTGTCGCATTTGGTGCTTCGAGAATTCTTAAATAATTGAAGAGAGATCATTACACCCAAAAAACTTACTGTCTGATGCGCGGATTGGCCCGGAGGTGTTATTGGAGCTTACTTCTTTAAAATCGATAACGGCGAGACTGTCACTGTCACTTCGGCGCGTTATGGTCGTATGATAACCGACTTTTTTTTAGCCTGCAATTGAAGAACACGACTCGGATAATATGTGGTTCCAACAAGAAGCTGCCACATGCTACACAACACGAGCGAGTGTAGATTTATCGCGAGAGAAATTTCCCGTCCTCATAGCCTCTCGTCTAGGCGATGCCATTCGCCACCGAAATCGTGCGATTCGACACCGTTGGACATTTTTTGTGGAACCAGGCGAAAGACCGTGTTTATGCGGATAAACCTTTAACTCTTGAGCACTTGAAAACCAACATTCGTCAAGTTATGACTGAGTTACACCCCAATATGTGCCAAAAAGTGGTCGAAAATTACCTCAAACTGATCGAAATTCGCCAAAATTCAAGAGGCAGTCATTTGAATGATGTAGTGTTTCACGTATAATGCCAAAGTTGAAACTTTATAACGAAAAAGAATTTCATGAACAATTTATTTTAAATACCCTTTATTTACGTTTATTTTGGCAACCGCAAAAAGGCTAACCCTGTACATATACAATTTGATTTGAGTTCGATAATTTAAACAAAATTAAGTTGCTGCGCTCTGAATTGTGCAATATTGACATACACATATTTATAAGTGGTGACTTATATATAAAAATGCATACAATTGTGCACAACTACATGTATATATATATACATATATATGCATATGTAACACCCACTGTTGTTTTTAACGACTTAAGTTGTAAATTAATCTTGTTTAACGATATTTGAGTAGAAGCGGATTAGCCTTGAGTTAAAATTAATAGCTAAAAACAAAACTAAAAATTCTTAAAGAGATTAATATACATATACATACATACCTATGTACGTTATTTAAGTATAATAGTTACTTAAGTGTATACCGACATTCGACATTAATAATTAAAACTCTTAAAACTTCGAACGACAAGTGCTTCTAATAAGAATTCGAACTTTTCAATGGCGTTGGCAGCGACAACTGAACGACTGTGATGTGGCGGGGCGCGCTGACGAGTGTACCGAAGTACTCATATGTCGCCGTCAACATCAATTATTTATGTCCAATCGAACTTTTCTTTCCCTTTCCTCCTCTTTTTAGTACTCTAGTAGTACTTGTATTAAGCACGTTAAGCTTTCGTAATTAATTTTCGATACAAAATTTATGCAAAAAAATATATACATATATTTACATCATCATTTTATATCTTGGTGTAGAAATAAGTTTGCTTATTTTTTGTTAAAAAAAATATTATTTATTGTGAGAGTACGCTAATTTACGTTTAATCGAAGTTTTGTCCATCAGTAACAACTACTTTTTCTCATCTCTCAGGCAGCGTACGAATTCCACGTCTGAAGGGCTTCTCGTCTTTTGAGTCTAACCACGAATCAACGCAGTTTTTGGGCCGACGGCGCAGTGCCTGAGGGTGAGAGGGGGCGGTGGGAGTTTAGTATTTCCTAATCAATTTTTTTTTAAATAGTTTATAACTGGAGTCGCTAGATGTGACCGATTTTTGATGATTTTTTCATGAAGAAGACTAATTTTGTCTTATCTGGAGTAGTATTGAGTGCACTTTTCCTTCGAATATCGTCCCACTCTTTGCAGAAGGTTCCAGTAATTGCTTCGTTTTGATTAAGCAACTCTTAATACACCACCCACAGCTGTACCAGCAAATGACGCTTATTTCGCTATAATAAAGATATTTTTGAACAAAAAAATTATACTCGTACGATCCTGATATATATACCTTTCAAAACGGAGTCAACTTATTTGTACACGTAATGGTTTTCGCGTTCTCTTATCAGTGTAGAACTTTTGCAGTTTATCGACGAAGAACTTGGCCAAATGATTTTCAGCGGCTCATCGGTCGGCCAGTTTTTTTTTTCTTTTACTATCAAGAGAGTTTAGCGGCGATCAAAGCAAATGCTAGTGAGGTGGTATAAAGCTCGTGCTATATGGAGGGTGCATCGAAAATGTGATGAAACACAGCACCTTTTCTATTGATTAATTCTGAACACTTTTTTTGAAGAGATTGATGGAAGTTCTTTAATTTTTGGCAGCAGAGCTCAGAACTAACCGTTTCGCCAGGTTGTAGCAACTCATTATGATCAACTTCTTTTCAATATACTTAGCATCAACTTATTTCCTGTCGTTCAGGATCATGATTTTATTTGTATTATATTCTCTTACTTAACCCTTTTTTATCGCCCGTGGTAAGTAGCTTCAGAAATTTTTCAATTTGATTGCATTTCTGAAACATTTTACAGATGGTAATTCGGTCACATATTTTTTTTCGCGGATACTGCACTACAGCACCCCTCAGGCTTCGGAACGATCATGTACCTAGATGGCACTATTAGGTTCAGTAAGTTTATCACTCAAGTATGGCGACAATCGAACTTTGGGTTCAAATAATTCTCTCCCAATGTAATATAGTATTCTCCAAGGATAGGGTTGAAAAGAAAGTGAGCGCTATGGAGAAAATTCTAAATTATCTTGCTGTTAAAGCATTCAATCTCCTTGACTCTCAGTTATACTAACGGAGTATGCTTTGTAGAAAGAATGTGTCTAAGTCTCGAGAATTATTTGCTCCACTGCAGACTTTTAGAAAAAGGTGTCCAATAGTTTTCTCGTGTGCCTGTAGTTAAGCAGTTATACTCTGTACAGATCCTAATCGGAAGACAATATACTTTGGCGAGCTTTGGCCAAACATTTTGAATGGGTTCGTCGTCTACGAAAGCGGCTTTCCATTATTCACGTGATTTTTAAATAAAAAAGCGCAACAATTAAAGTTAAAAACATCGAAAAGTTCATTAAGCCCTTAAGCGAGAGCTTTGAGTGCCACTATGAGACGATCGGAGTAGTTAATTAAAGTTTTCTGCAATAGGCTAGAACAAATGGTTAAAAAAATGAGTTTGAAGATACGTATACATATTAACGAAGCCAGTTAAATATTTGGGATTTGTATCCGAATTTTCAATATTTTGATTTCGTTCAAAACTATTTCGGTCAATTGATGGTCGAGTTAAGCTTTTACCGCTTTCTTGTGGACATATCGTCTAATTCTACCTCTCATTCACTTTTGAAGTCTTCGAACATTTTCCCCTAAGCTTTAAAGTAGGTCGTGAGATTAAGCTAACGTCGATTTTTAGTCGATTATGGCTTTGAATATTCCGTTGGTATCCTTGGTGAACTCGATTTCCACATGGTTCGAAAACTTACTTGGAGGAGAAGTAGTTTTTATAGTTGACAATAATTCAGATTAAGCTTCCTCACTAAAATTATCCGCAACCAAAGTCCCTTTCAAATTGCCTTTATAAATTCCAAGGTGTTTCGATACTGAGTCTAAGAATCCAAGTAATTTTTAAGGGACGGGGTTTATTCGAAGCTTGAGGCTACCCATCATCATCATCATCAGTGCAGAGTATAGATTACAGTTCAGTTCGAATACTTCATAGACAAATAGTGAAGGCAGCACATAAAACTCTTTCTGGAAAGGTTTATACGTATTGTGATGACCCCAAATTAAGTTTGGTCAGCTATAAATCAAATAAGTTTAAGATAAATGCTTACAGCTACCACTGTTGTCCAATTCAAGCCTTCGTCACTTTTGAAATTCTCCAATTTACTATCGTGTTCTCAAGGTTACAATAATGCAATGTACTTCAATACTGTATGCATGTATGTATACAATTTTAGAATACTCTTGCACTTGGTATCTCACTTTTGCGATCGTGAAAGATCAGCGCCTCTGCTGCCGCCGGTTTTTGCTGCCGTTGAACTTGCAACACTTGTGCCGCATCGTTGAATTTGGCTGCATGTGACCTTATGTACTGTGTAGTAGCTGAATGCGGATATTTATTTTGTAGCTAGCCATGGAATATGTGTAAATGCATGTATGTTACATACAAGCAGGTACCTTCTCTGACTTTTTATATTCTGACTGTTTTGTCTGTCTTTAATAAAACAGTTTTATTTCTTCCAATGTTTTTCTTAGCGGTAAATTGAGTATTTTTCCACTTGCTGCGCTTTTTGTGTCGTCTATCGGCATAGAGTGTGTATGTATGTAATGTTCAAAATATCAGCATTCATTGCCCTTTGTAGAATGAGGAAGGCGAAGTTAATTGAAAGAAAATTACAACTACTTAAATCTTCGCTGTGTACAAACATACAAAAAAAGTATGTACTTATATATATACAAATAGATACATTAGAATAAAAAGCGAAAATAAATTTTGAATTAGTTTTAAAAATCAAAGGGCGCAGGAAGTTTTCTGAAATACCCAGACGAGCCAACACATTTCATTAACTTCTGAATTAACTGAAGATTTGCACAGATGTGCTTATGTATGCACATACATAAATTTAAGTACTCGTATATCGATTAATTTTACATTTCTATTTCTGCTGTTGCGTCTGCCATTCGAGATATTCACTTCTCTTCACTTTGCAGTAGTAAACATGAATCGAATGTGAAGCGGGAAGTCAATTGGAAATTAGCGTGCAAATCTGTGGAACGCACAAGCGTAATTTATATGTTTATATACATGTGTATATTTGCATGTAAATATATGGATCTATGTATATGTGTATGTATATATGTATGTATGTATGTATGTATGCATATACATATAATATTTGTACTTTACCTACGCTAATCTCATCGTTTCGCACATTTGAAAGTTGTAACAGCAGCTGTGCATTTTTGCCATAACACAAAAATACATATATATGAACCCACCGATCATACAGTTGTAGCGATCACCGAGAGTTGAATAACCAGGAAATTCTCAATTAAGGTGAAATTCTATTTCTGTTATGGCAAGTACCAAGTCTCGTGTAAACAAATAAATTTCACATTTTTATGTTTGAATGTTTGAATGCATATGTATGGGAGGGGTTTACGGTTCTATTGTACCAGGCGGGGTATCATGTAAGATAAGGGGAAAATATTCGTTTTTTTCGCTGACTAAAAATAGTCATTCATTTTGTTTGGGGAAAACTTGCGTTTGTTGTTCTGCGCTCATGCCCTTTGGAGGCGTTGGAATTTTTGATTTGTCATATGTACATTGAAACTCTAAAATTTCGGGCAAAAAGTTTTTCATAGACTCGCTGTGTTTTGTAGCTGTAGGTATAAAGCGGCACCAATGACACATCTCTCTCTTAGGAGTCTAGAACCCTTATAACATCTTTATAATGCTTTCAAAACATTTAATTACGAGTATATTCTTTAACAATTAGCTGAGGGTTGTACGAGGAGCAAACATAAATAGTGATTCCAGTATCATTCGTTTTAACATCAGAGATCTTACGCTTGGAGTACTTAAGCCACAATGCGATACAATATATATATATATATATATATATATATATATATATATCTTTGGCGCTTTGTAACCACTGAAGTGATTTTCAGCCGAGCTTCTCCTCCAATTTGTAGTTTCGCGTCTTGATTTTTTACCAATAAATGGTGGGACCTACACTTAATTCTAAGCCACCTTCGAACGGCCCACGGATTTTTATAAGTACTTTTTTATTTTATGTCTGAAATACAATCGGAGGGCTTAACTTTTTCTGCTGGGGGGCGACCGCATTTAGAAAAATTAATTTTCTATAATTTTGGATGTTGCTCGAACCTGGACTCGACCCCAGGTCTTCCGAATTGTAGTACGCAGTGCTAACCACTCGGCTATTACGACGCTTTACAATATATAGCACTAAATCGGTTGTTCCAAGGCAAAATAAGCAAATTCACGACGTTTGTGGTGGACCATGGATGAAATTGTAAAGAATACTGAATATAATGAAAAAAAAGACAGATCATGACATATTAAAAATTGCCACGACATTTAAAAAACCCTTTATTATAGTCCAGAAAGAGAAATTTTATACCGATATGATCAGAATGACGAGTTGTCTGTCCGCCCATCTGTTTGAACGTAGACTTGTTTGAACGAAATTTATTATGCACATGTATTTTTGTAATGTATTGATCATTTCTCAGAACCGGTCAGATCGATCGACTATATCATATAACTTTCATACTACCGATTTATTTAGATATGTGGTTTTGGTCCATAAATACTTAAATGAAGTCTATAAAAACATGAAATTTGGTACTCTACACATATATAATGAATGAGTTGCTCAATGACAATGAAAATTATCGAAATCGGACGACTATTCATATAGTGCCCATACAATCGATTGGTTCAAATATTGGGGCTGGGATCAAAAATCCCTGAAAAAGTATCTGAGTGCGTAAAATTTGGTATTCCAAAGTAAAACTTTTGCTTTCATTAATAATGAACCAAAATAATGTTTATGATTTGTTAACTTAACATAATGAACCGACAGCTGTCAAATTTATACACGTTTTTTTTGAAGGTTAGGGCTAACCGAAAATCATATTTAATTAAATTAAAGTAGTGCCATCTATGTGTCAGGCTGGGGACTTTCCAATTGACGTTTTATGTTATATCTCTAGGGATTTTGAAAAAATTTTCCGTCTATCATATATGGGTTTTTGTTGTTATTGTTTTGAAAGGCAAATCTGCGATTTCATATTGGTGGGTTTGAACTTGCTACTCCTGTTTCTACTGATGTATTTGTTTTTCAACAAGTGTTGGAAACTTGAGTTCTCGGCCACTATAAAGCGGTTGATGAAATTTTATGTAGTTTTTATTTCAAGTCAGAAATACATATCGAGAGGTGATCACAAGTGGAATAATTAACTGTTTAAATTAATATTCTGTAAATTTTAATAGGTTTCGAACTCAGAAGTACCCGCATTGTAGTACATACCGACGACCATCTTTTCTAAAATAGCTTGCCTTTTTTTGGCTAAAAGAATCATTAGTTATTAAAATAGTTTTTAAATATTGTATAGCCCATGAAATTTCAGCAACTTCTAGCATTTCGGAGCATCGTCTTCTTTATTCATCAATGATCTTTCTAGTATTGTGCAGCTCTCCAAGACTCTGAATTGCATGAGATATATGTTTTCTATATCGTTTTAAATAGTTGATAAGAGGATACGTTACATAATATACAAAGCAAAAGGCTTGCACGAGCTACTCAGTAACTGTCATAGTATACAGGTAGGAAAATTATAAAAGTGAATTTTTTTAGTGAGTTGAAGTCAAAGTTTGCTCCGGAGGAAAAAGTGATTAATTAGTGAATTTCTAATAAAGAGATCAGTCAAAAAGTTACGAAATTTCTTCAAAACAAGTCATGTGTATCAAATATATAATTTTTTTTTTTTAAATCGAGAAACGCCTAACATAACTTTTGGTCAAAGACACTTCACGAGCATTTTCGAAATAATTTACTTATTTTCGGGCTGAAGCAGTAGAGACCATATATTATAAATAAGTACCAATATTTAGTCGCAAACCAAAAAATATAGTGATATCGAAAACGGGTTTTTTTAAATCACAAAATTTTCAGATGACGATTTTGCATTTCAACAAATAGCCAAAATCAAATTGCTTGAACGCTGGACCTTTGCAAAAGTTTGTTTTTATATCCAACGTGATGCTTTGCAATATTGCCGCAGTGATTTAGACTCGAACAAGCCCAAACTTGGATATAGATGACCATTTTATATAATTATGCAGAGGCTTTAATGATCATTTCCCCCAATATTGCTACATTTTCCTTTCTATCGTTAGATATTTAAACAATTACTATTTACGGTCAGTGCTTTTTCTAGACATACTTATTTTGAGTTAATTTCTAGCCCTTGTTGTGCATTTATGCAACTTTTTTTATTTAAAAGGCAAGTGTTATCACGTGCTTTCGCGATGGGTTGACGAATCAGAATGGTTTGAACTGTCACTGACTCAGCCGCTGACCTATTGAGTTCTACTTGCTCTCTATATGTGCCTACCGGTCGATTGGGTGGAAGGTAGTGTTAAGAAAATTATTAAATCTAAATTCTTATTTGCAAGGTTTCTTAACCAAATTAGTGATAAGAAAAATATAATATATGTATTGATATTTGCTTTTATTTATTAAAATACAGTTTTTACTAAATAAATATTTATTACTAAAGGGATTTCCAACAGGGATGATATGATTTCTAAGTCTCGTTTTGGCCATTTTTAATATGTCATGATCTATCATTTTTTTTTTTTTTCATTGTATTCAGTAATGTTTACAATTTCATTATTGGACCACCATAAACGTCGTGAATTTGCTGATTTTGCCTTGGAACAACTTGAAAACGATAACGCTGTTTTTTAAGAAAATCGTGTTCTCTGATGAGGCTCATTTTCATCTGAGCGATGCGGTAAATAAACAAAACTGTCGATTCTGGTGCGAAGAAAATCCACAAATTATTCATGAGCAACCATTACATTCACCTAATTTGAGTTTGGTGTGGTCTTTGGTCGGGTGGTATCATCGGTCCGTACTTCTTTCGGAATGAAGCTGGTAGCAGCGTTAATATAAATGGAGAGCAGTATAAATCGATGATAACTAACTTTTTATGACCACAATTGGAAGAAGTTGATCGTAACAACATCTGGTTCCAACAAGACGGGGCTACGTGTCACACAGCACGTGCAGCAACCGAATTATTGCGAGAAATGTTTGGAGATTCGATTATTTCAAGAAATTGTGACATTGAATGGCCTCCAAGAAGTTGTGATTTAACACCATTAGACTACTGCTTGTGGGTATAGTTGAAGTCATTGGTCTTTAGCAATAAACCAGACTCTCTTCAAGCGTTAAAAAAGTCAATATTGAACGTGCTATTCATGACATATGACTTGATGTAGTGGAAAAAGTGGTCAAAAATTGGATTCATCGAACTCGTTCATGCAAGAGAAGTCGTGGAGGCCATTTGAATGATGTTATATTCAGAACTTAATTGTATCGATTGTATTTCACATTAAATAAAATAAATTTAATTTCCTTAACAATTAGAGCGTTCTGCTTTTAAAGAAATCAAATCACTCTTATTGGAAAACCCTATATTATTTAAAAAAAAATATTGTAGAAATTTTAAATTTTTTTTCCAAGAGCAATTTCATTGAACCACCTTAATGCCCACAAATACATATGTATGAATATATTTAAATGTGGCAATATATGAGCTTACATCGAAATCGGTAAACATAACGCTTAATGCAACTGTAAAATTAAAGCGTTGCAGCAAAATGCGGGCAAAACATATGCCAGAAGTATAAATAAGTAACTGTATAGTGGTAGATGTATGTATATATGTGTTTATTCACGCGTTGCAACAGAAAATCATGCGGTTGCAGCAATTGTTAGACGCATGCACATACACACACACGCGCACATAGAGGGAAAATAATAAAAAACAACTGCAGTAACAACAAAAAAATTAAAAAGCATATAAAAACAACAATTTCGCCAAAACAAAGGTAACAACAACAACAGTCATAACCAGCAATGTGTTGTAGCAAACAATCTAATGTGGCAAATGTTTTCAGTTTTGGTTTTTGTTGTTACTTTCCTTATTTTGTTTTTTTGTTACACTATTACTGTGCGTTTCATAGGTAATTGAGCAGCGAATGCACACGAAAAAAGGCGCAAGGAAAATTGTGGCTACGGAGGAAGCGGATAACTTTTGCGGCGAGGCGTGTGAGTTGCACACACCGCAACCATGGTTACACATTTATTTAGACATGCTCATATACATTTGTATGTATATACAGTGGCGGAAAAAAGTTTACATACACCCCCTGTTTTCGTTGAATTGAAAGTCCGAAAGGTTTATTGGAAAATTTAACGGTACAGTTTATTTCAACTATTCATGAAAAACCTACAAAAATAATTTTTTAACATAAAATATTAAAGCTATATCAAAAAAAAAAAACACATAAATCCAACATTGACAAAAGTCTAAATACAGTACATACATAACTTAGTGCAAAGACTTTGTTAAATATCTGGTAACATGATCATTTTAGTATTTAGTTGGTCCACCGCTCGCATCAATAACAGCTTGACGCCGTCGTGGCATCGAAGCTACTAAATTTGTCAATTCTGAGGAAGTAATAGTGTCCCAATCTTCAACAAGACGTTCTTTGATTAATGCTGAGCAGGAAATCTGTTTTTTGTTTCAAATTTTTCGAACAAAAATCTCCCAGACAAGCTCAATAACATTCAAATTCGGGCTTTGAGGTGGTGTATGTAGTTGCCTTGGAGCATGATAAAGCAACCAATCCTTAATAATATGGGTCGTGTGCTTTGGATCGTTATACTGTTCAAAGATTCAGCCTGCGCCAAGCTCCTAACTGTCCACCGAAGGTTTCAGAATAGCTTCCAACAATGACTTATATTTAAACCGATCCATATTACCCTCAATAAAAACAAGCTTTCCAACTCCAAATGCCGCAACCGCTCTACAAACCATTACGTTGCCGCCACCATGCTTCACTGTTGGTACTATATTTTTGAAGTTAAGTACAGTTTATTTTCTCCAATCTTTTGCTCTTCCATCGCTGCTGAATATATTGAACTTCGATTTGTCTGTAAACAAGAGTTTTTGCCAAAAATCCATTCCCTTGTCTAAATGTGCTTTAACGAACTCCAAGCGAAGTTTAAATTTTTTTTTCAAAAATAAGAGGGTTTTTACGTTGCGTTCTGTTGTGGAAACAATTATCGTTCAAAACTATTCGAATTGTTCTCGGATGGACACACTTTGTTGATGATTTCGCGATGTTTTCGACTAATTTTTGAGCAGTAACTTTATGATCATCATTCACTTCCTTCAGAATAAAGTTGATGTCTCTTCGAGTTAGTTTCTTCGGGCGGACTTATGTTTAAAATTTTCGAAATTTCACTATACGATTTCGGCTTCTGTGCTGAGCAACCCACAAAATTTCTTTTCGGCGGAGCCATTGTTGATGCTAATGTGTTTAAACCACAACTAAATTCACTATTAGCAAATTAGAAAACATATTTAAAAAAAATAGTAAAAAAAGGGTACCTAATCGCCATAACAACACAGCATATCGACATAACCGCTAATAAACTCGTGGTGTATCTAGACTTTTTTCAAGGAAATTTTTGCGTTTTTTCACCACAATTGTTTTATTTTATGTTAGAAAATGGATACCTACATTTTTCAGCAAAGCGATAGTACTTTCTACACAACGAATACAGGCGGTGTATGTAGACTTTTGTTCGTCACTGTATGTTTATGTGTATTTTTGCGGATAATCGGTAAGCGTGGCATTTACATGCGCGCTTGTAGCATGCAACTTTTGCCATAATGCAATCAAAACGCACATACGTACATATTTATGTGTGTGTATTTTATACGCACATTTATGTTGTGGCAACACAGTGTTTAACATACATACATATATAGAAATTAACATCTGTACTAGTTCACATTTTATTGCGCTATAAACATATGTACATATATACTTATGCATGTATATACTTATATGCACCTTTTATGTGTAAGCTGTATTGTTTTTGTTGTTGTTGTTGTTTAAATTGCAATTTCGTTGGTGTTTCTTGTTTTATGTTTACGTGTGCAAATTGCTGTTTTATTGCGTTTGATGTGCACGGCCAGTTGGACAGACGGACCGGACGAACGGATGGACGAGTGAAAGTTCGATGATCCTCAATGATGTTGACAGCAACCGCAGTTACGTTGTTCAGCGGCGATGTTGGTGGTGATAGCGATGTTGCTAGATTTGAATACATACATACATACATAAATATATGCACATATCCATATGTATGTAAGTATGTATGTATGTATGTATGTATGTATGCATGTATGTATGCATGTATTTATTTGTTTGCACATCGGCCGGCAGTTATTGTAATTGTTAAAAGAAGGGCGTGTCTGTAAATGTTTGATATTTGAGTGAATTAAAATTTTTGATTTTGTTATGCGAAAGCGTCAAATATTAGTTATCAGGTATGGTCGGAATGATTATATGGCTTAGTATCTTTTAAATGGCAAATTATATAGAGTTTTGTATTGAAAACAACAGAATACGCATCCATCGGCATTGGAGCGAAAACCACTAAGTCTCTTTAATGAAATTTGCCGGTGGTGTAACTTAATGGTTAGCGGTGCGTGATACTTTGTGGGGGTCATGGGTTCGAACCCCAGACCAACATGCAAATACTAGAAAAATAATTTAAATAAAAATTTAAAAATCAAAATTTAAGTTTATTTTTCTAGTTTTCTAGTTCTATCTGATAGCTCCACCGGAGTGAAAGTCTTTCCCTTCCTCTGTGTTATCGTCCATTCGTACGACATGCCCCAGCTGTCTCTTAATTCGCTGAACGAAGTCAATTTGGTCTGTATATATCAGTATTCACCGATGCTAACTCCTAGCACCGTCTCATCAGATGTCGTCAACGTCTTCTTTACTTTTCAATTGCTCACTCAGTCCAAAGTAGCACCTGTTGGTAAAAGTGATTATTCCCTAGATTTCAACGCTGACATTTTATTGGCGTTGATGCTGGTTTCAAGGTGGTCGAATTTATCTACAAATTCAAAGTTTGGTTTTGTTTGATGATAGGCCTTATTGATAGGCATTATTCAGTATGTAAAAAGCAGAACCTTCGGCGCTCTTGAGGCCAATGATATCAATATCATCGGTGTATGCCAGCAATTGTACGCTATAGAAGATTATACCTTCTCAATTTAGATTTATGTATTTTTTTCTCCATGTCTTCATGTTGGAAGCCTAGTTTGGTAGTGAACGCTTCGGAGAGATTGTTGAAAATTCGGATATAGTTTTTTGTGTCGTTGAGCGTTTTATTAAGTTTTGCAGGGATATCAAATTCATTTATTGACGTTGGGTTTTAATTTTTCACCCAGTACGCTAAACAAAACTTTATATGCGATACTGAGAGGGGCTTATCCCACGAAATTTGGCATAGCCATGGACCTTTCAATTGACCAGATCATATTTAGGTTCCAATCGCCATTATTCCGTCCTACCATATCCATATTATGTAAAGAAACTGGTGCGTGCATATTGTCAGTCCTTCGCCACCATAATTGAATAGCTAAGTCGGTAAGCCGTCGTCTTATTATTTAATATTTTTAAGTGAGAAATTGCTATTCGTACCCCATCATAATCGGGTATTAGAACGTCTCTCTCATTATAATCGATTGAGGGTTCGGTTTCACCATCATTTTCACTGTCACTCACCAGGTTTGAGAAGTGGGTTCTCCACAAAATCATTATTCCCTGGCTGTCGATTATCAGATTACTTCCCTGGCTCTTACAAGAGTCTGTCCGGGTCTGGAAAGCTTTGTAAGTCTTCGCAACTTTACATATAATTTTCGAGAGCTACTCCTGTCGGCTAGATCTTCGTACTCACGCATTTTAGTCTCTCATTTTTTCCGTCTACAAATGCAGCTCGCTTCAACTCTCAGTGTCTAACCCATACCGCATGTGTTTTGGTCGATCGCAACGTTGCTATATAAGCAGTCTGTCTTCTCTCTTCAGCTCTTCTTTTGGTCTTGCCGAAGAACAAATGTTTCCATAGCGGCGATACGTTAGGGCGAATGGAGTGCCGTTTTGCAGTTTCCTTATATCGATTCATAGCCGCTGAAGCGATTTTCGGCAGAGCTCTTGATGTTTTTGAAGTTTTTCTAGAGGGACATACAGTTTATACCAAACCACCTCCGAATGACTGATGGATTTCATGAGCAGCATGTTATTCCATGTCAGAAATACATTCGAAGGGGTTGACATTACCTGCCGAGGGGCGATCGCTATAAAAAATGATTTTCCTACACTTTTGTGTGTTTGCTCTGGTCAAACTTCCAAACACTCGTCCAATGCGGCCCCGAGTACAAAACTTTTATAATCTACATAATAACTTTTCATTTTGATATAATAAAACTTACTTTTTATTACGTAAAGCTTAACTTCGATTTTGTTTTTTCTTTTTTTTCTTTTTAAAATTCCTATACGCTAAGAAGTTCTGAGTTTCAAACTTATGTTCGACATGCACGTAATCGTATGCTCATATGTATGTACGTACATATGTATATACTTATGCCCGCATATCAGTGCCAATTCATGCGGATACAATGAACCTGATATTACGGTTAGAATAACGGTGCTTTACATTACTTGCCATGCAATGCAAATTAATGTTGCTGTTGATTGTCGTACGTACATACCAATAGCAGAAGACAACAACGACAACTAAAACCGATCAACACTGCGCACCCACAAAACCTTTGCCTCATCAAGGAGTGTCGCTTTGATTATTATGCCAAACAGCAAAGCCAAACATACAAAACATACATAGTAACACAGTGATCGGCAAAAATACAAGCTATGCGACGTGCTAACATGGCTATGAGAATTTATTTACTTAAATATGTAAGTATGTATATATGCATGTACTTGTATGTATGTATGTTTAACAACACATAAATATGTAGGCACTTAGTTTTAGCAGAACTTGAAGCTACTAAGAGAATAAGAAAACAATCCAAAGTAAATAAAGGGTGATCCAAGGAGAGTTACCTTTTCCAATAGCCTTTTTTTTTGGCAGATCACGCGTGAGTCGTGCCAAAATAACATGGGAGTATTTTTGTTCAGTGTTTCATTCATATTGGCGTTTCATCATGGAAAGACTTAGGCCTAAACAACGTTTACAAATCATTAAACTTTATTACGAAACTTCATGTCATGCCTACTGAGCGCACTATTCGTAACACCATCACCCATCCTGAGCCTCAGCATTGATCATTGGATAATATTCGACCGAATAGACCACGTCCAGCACGAAGTGAAGAAAATATAGCGGCCATAGCTGAGAGTGTTGCTGTTCGCTGCAACTCGGACTGACAAAAGGACGAATTGCCGCTTTCTACATCAAGATCTTAAACTGAAAGCGTACAAAATATAGCTTGTGCAAGAACTGAAGCCGCTCTGCCTTCCCAAGCGACATCGCTTCGTTCTATGGGCTCTGGAAAAGTTCCAAGAAGATCCGACGTTTTCGAGCCAAATTTTGTTCAGCGATGAGGCCCATTTCTGGCTCAATGGGTATGTAAACAAGCAAAACTGTCGCATTTGGGACGAAGAGCAACCTGAAGAGGTGGTGTGGTTTGTGGGCCGGTGGATTCATCGGTCCATATTTCTTCAAAAATGATGCCGGTGAGAACGTAACCATCAATGGCGACCGTTATCGCGCCCTGATAATCGACTATTTTATGCCTGAAATTGAAGCTCGTGATTTCCGTGACATTTGGTTTCAGCAAGACGGCGCCACTTTCCACACATCGTATCAATCAATGATTTTATTGAGAGAACACTTCGGTGAGCAAATAATTTCACGTTTTGGGCCGATCGATTGGCCACCAAGATCGTGTGATATCACACCGTTAGACTTTTTCCTGCGGAGATATGTAAAGTCTAAAGTCTCTGCGGACAATGCCGCTTCGTTTCAGGCCTTTGAGCAAAACTTCACTCGTGTCATTCGCCAGTTACCAGTCGAAATGCTCGAACGAGCCATCGAAAATTGGACTCAACGGATGGACCATCTGAGATGTAGCCGCGGCCAACATTTGAAAGAGATAATCTTCAAGAAATAATGTGAAAGAATGTGCTTTCGAATGATAATAACCATTCCCCATTAAATTTGAATTTTCTGTATTTTTTCTTTTATTTAAAAAAACAGGGGACCTCGAAATTGATCACCCTTTACATACATACATACCATGGTATGTGGCGACAATAAATAGCGCACAAAATTGAAAGTTGTTTAGCAAATAAAGTTGACTTTTGCAACCAGAGTGAACAGAGTTTAATCCAGGAGACAATTTCTGATTATGAGTACCTAAATTTTTGAGATTTCTTTAAGTAACCAATTGATTAGTAATTATTTTTAAAATACATATTCACTTCTATACATACTTAAGCAAATATTTGCTAATTATTTACTCTTCCATCTGTTGGCAAATTTAAATAATAAAAAATGTTAAAACATTTTTTTTGCACAATACTCTCAAGGGATTGCATAAGTCTAATGCTGCCAAAGTGGTTTTTGCTCATAATTAATATAGATAACTGCCTGGTCATAAATATAAATGTGCGCTGTCTGTATCAGAATCATTACCATTACAAATATTCATTAAATTTTTAGTAACTTTTATTTGTAAAAAAAACCTTAAACTTTTATTGCAAAAATACTACGAAAAAGGCGATTAAAGACTCTTGCAACGTTGCAAATATTTAGGTACCAAAGCATCGGCAGTATACAACCGCAAACGAAAAGCATAAAATGACGATTAAATCAGCAACATTTAACGCTTTACCATCAGGCTGGAATATACATATGTACATACATATGTATGTACAAGTA
Source organism: Neoceratitis asiatica (assembly GCA_030068015.2). Classification (NCBI taxonomy): domain Eukaryota; kingdom Metazoa; phylum Arthropoda; class Insecta; order Diptera; family Tephritidae; genus Neoceratitis; species Neoceratitis asiatica. The sequence goes on along the minus strand of CM061528.1, from coordinate 43,489,504 downwards.
TATGCATACCTATTTAGGCATATTTAAAAATCAACTCTTCTGGCATTGTGTAAGAAAAATTACAGTAGTTTATTACGAAATATTATTTAATACTCTTACAGACACAGATAAGTGGGAAAAAATACAATAATTTTCATAAGCATAAATGGAGTATGGATTAGAAAACAGGAAACTGAAAATTTCCAAATAGCACATTTCTTAAGAGGTATCCATGGCGAAGGAGAAGGAATCAAAATTGTACATAATCTTTAAATTTTGAAACAACTAAGACTTCAAATGCATTATAAGGAAGACAATAAACACTAGAAGCGATTATAGATTATATTTTATGTTCATGATATGAATTTGCTTCCATAGAAAAAAGACGAACTTAATCCAATCAATTATGAAGGTGCGCCCTAGAAGCATACAATTCTGGGGAGAAATATAATAAAAGTCAAAGTTTATTTTAGAATATTAAAATTTCAATTATTTAATTTAAAAAAAATTTAATTTAACTTTATTCTATTTAATTTTATTATAATTTTTTATACCTTTCATGTATATGAAATGGTATATTAACTTTGGTCCGAAGTATGTAAGTGTCAGCAGGTGAAGAGCTAGATCCATCAAAATTAAATCGATCGCGTCAGAATGACGAGCTGAGCCATGCTCGTATGTTCGTTTGTGTGTCTGTCTGTTTGAACGCAAACTATCCCCTTAATTTTTGAGAGATTTCCACCAAACTTGGCAGGAAGATGCACCTATAAGGTTGAACGATCCTTTGTCGGACCACCTTAGCATATATACGATAGATTTTTCAGATTTGAAATTATGGGTCATAAATATACCTCGATCGACGAAAGACTTTTATTGCAGATGGATTTAAGCTATTTAGCTACTTGGCGTGATGAGAACATGTCCTTGAATCTCGAAAAAAATGTAAAATGATGGGCTTTTCACGAAAACTCATTCAAACTTCTCCTTATGCAATTAATAACTATAATGTAGAACAAGTATTGGACTTCGTTGATTAAGGGGTTACGTTGGACCCCAAGCTTAACTTCTATTTTCATTATAACACTACAGTCTTAAAAGCTAAAAATGCTTTTAACTTTGTCAAAAGATGGTCCAAAGAATTTAAAGACTCCCATGTAACTAAAACACTTTATATGACTTTGGTGAGGCCAATATTAGAATATGGTTCAGTGATATGGAACCCTAATTATCAAGTTCATTCCGCTAAATTAGAGTCTAAGCAAAAATAATTTTTACTTTTTGCATTAGGATTAATTTCGGATGGGATTCTAGTTTAAATCTTCCACCCTATACTAACCGTTTAAAGCTTCTGAGTTTACCCACCCTCGCAAGGTGTAGAGAAATGTTAGGCGCCTTGTTCGTAGTCAAATTTCTTAATGGATCAATTAGTAGTTCTTTACTTTTGTTTGAGATGAATTTCAATGTTCCAACTCATCTAGTATCTAGGCAGTTTAGACCTGTACTATTAAAGTCAGTCAAAAGGAATTATGAACTGAATGAATCATTTCGCCTCTTGTGTCATGATTTTAATTCTCATTCCAGCACCTTTGACCTATCAGACTCACATTTTAGCATTAAAAAAAACTATTATTGCTTCTCTAAACATCTAAGTTTTAAAGATTTTGAATTACTAAATTTAAGCTGTTGAATAAATTCTCTTCTGTAGCTGAACAGTTTTAAATCTCGACATTTAACAAACTCTTGTCTCCCATGACTCCGCAAATTCCGTACGTTATGCGGATGGCACCGCTCGTGTCGGTTGGGCGAGAGGAGGGTAATCTTTGGGTTTTAGTATTATTATTATAAATAAAAAAAATCCATCAAAAGAGTATCTAAGAACGTGAAATTAATGAATTGGTTCTGAAAATCAGCGAAATTGAACGACTATAGCATATAGCTCCAAAGCTTGGTAAAAACATAGTCAAAAAAGCATATAGGAGCATGAAATTTGGCATTATGCACAAATATTATGAATTACATATTGATACTGAAAATCATCGCAAACGGATTGCTATATCATATAGCCCCCATATAACCGATTTATTTAGATATGAGATTATGGGTAAAAAAATCCGTCAAGAAAGCATTTAAGAGCGTGAAATTTGGTATTTTACTGACGTAAATTCAAATTGAAATCGACATTGAAAATTATCAAAATCGAGTTTGCAATAAATTTGATATAAAGACTTCGGCATGGCCGAAGACAGCCGTTCTTTCTTCTTTTAATTTAATTTTATTTATTTTACTTTTTATTACTTTTGTTTATTTTATTTTATTTTAAATTATTTGATTTTATTCAGTTTTCTTTTATTTTACCTTGAATTCGTATTATTTATTTAATTAATATTACTAATTTAATTATATTTTTCTGTTTAAATTAATTTTTTGTCTGTATTTATTTCCTAATTATATTTAATGTAATATTACTGTTTTTATATTTTCTTTTTAAATTTTTAAAATTTTTTGTTTTTGTTTCCATTTATTTATTAAAATATTTTTAAACAGATTTTTTAATTAATAACTTTTTTTATATTTTTTTTTTATGTTGCTCTAATTCTTTGCTTTTGTTCTGATTAGCTAATTATTTACACGTTTCTTCGCATTTCATTATCTCATGCCATACTCTTCCGTGTTTTCGTGTCATAATCATTATTCTTTTGTTATTATTATCTACTAGTTTTAACGCTTCATTCGCCTATCGCAATGTTCATCTAATTAATGCAGCGTTTTATTGACTTAATTCATTAGCGGAAATATTGACCGCGTTTATGGTCATGGTCCATTGCTTTAACATCTTCTGGGTGAAATGGCAAACGGGCTGGTTGGTATGTAGGCATTCTTTAATTAGAGTTAGCTCGCAGTCAAAGGCTGAGGTTAGTAGGAAAATTAAAACCTGGAAAAAGGGAACTTTTCCAAAGAACGTTTTTATTTTTATTTTTAAGATCGGTATGCAGCTCTTATGAAAAGCAAAAACTTCATATAAAAAAGTGAAAAAAAAAACGATGAGCGAAAAATTTTTCACGAAACAGTACACACCTCGAACGAAAAAAACTCCATTATCTACTGCCTATTTATAAAGTTTTTAAACAAATACGAAGGCACGTCAACACAGGTTTTCGAGCGAAATAAATAGAGAAAAAGAGAAAGACTAATTTTCAAAGCAAGCTTATAAAGCAATTTATGTAGTGTTTTTAGTTTTTTATTTAATTTCTAATATATATACAAATATTTATCGCGCTCGACTCATGTTTTTCGTTTTGTTTATTTACGTTTGCATATCTTCTTCCTGCGTAAAGAGTAGAAAATCATCTGGCAAATTTCCGTGCCTACTACATTTTTCCATCCACGAAATCTATAATTTTTTTTCGCTAGAGATGCATACCGACCTTTAAGCTAGAATATTGCTATAAATGTATAGGGTAGTGTGGGGACTCCCTTTTTTTCTTGAGTTCAGACTTTGTGTTAGTCAAGACAGACACCGACCTAGCAAAAAGTTACAGACTCATCTACAGGAAAAAGTTGATGAAGTTGTTTTTAGATTAATAAGGTAAAGATTAATTCTAAAAGTTTGTAGCGCTTGTACTTTGTGATGATTTTTGAGACATTAAGTAGATTTTTTTTTTTAAGTTATGTTAACCATAGAAGAATTCAGTTTACAATGAGTAAAAATAATTTTCTTAAAATGATTTTGCATAATATTTTGCACACGATCATTCAGTACGGGCATTGTTTTCATGGTTGAGGTTCTAGTTTCGCATGCAAATTTTGGAACATCTGTCTTACCAAATTTCCTTTGGGGTACACTTTTTATATTCTTCTTCTTCTTCTTCTTCTTCTTCTTCTTGATACAAATTCCTTATCTTTTTTGTTGCTGTTGTTGTCAGATATAAAACAATTTGTTGCGCATAATGGAGTTGGAAATAAATGACAAGAGGCTGTTAATGCAATTTCTTCGCCACTCACTCTGACACATTACAACAACAAAAACAAAGCGAATAACAACAATATGAAGAGTAATTATGAGGGACTTTAGTCGGTTTTTATGGCAAGCATTTTTCTTCTGTCGCATTATTTCGCTTTTTCTCTAATTTTCTACACAATTTTCTTGTTGTTTTTGCTATGCTTAGAGAAGCGTCAGTGACAATGTTGGCTCGTTGCTGACACACAGCTGCAATTGCTTGGTGGCTTTGATGCGTTGATGTGTCACCGGCGTGCGTTTGGCGCCGCTGCAGCTTATTTCCATTTATATGTGTATGGACGAGTATATTTGTATGTTTTTATATGTAATTATGATAAGTTAGCCCTCTTCAGGCGAGTGTGCATGCCTTATGTATGTGCGTAAGAGCAACCAACGTGTGTCGCATGTCATTTGCACTTAGTATTTATGCCATTTATAGCAAATGAGTGGAACAAATTCCATAAAAAATGATGAACATAACAAACCAAAAAAAAAAGCAAAAAATGCAAAACAGTTGCAGTCGAGCTATTGATGATGTTGCATTCTGTGGAAAAAAGCAGAAAAAAGTATTTAGTGTTTTTGTGGTGTAGAGATTTTTTTTTAATTTTTTGCTGTTTTCTTTTTTCTCAATTTCTCTTTTTACATGTTATGTTTGCAAATGAATACTTATGACCCTTCTGCCACTAGGTTTTTTGTTTTCTCCATATTGTTTTTGCATTTCATTGGCTTCTATTTATGTAAGAAAGCATTAAAAACTGTCTATATGGAAATATGTATATACATTTATTTATCTGTTTATTTGCTAGTCTAGCTGAAAATTATTTGTGAAAATTGATTTTTTTACGCACTAGTTTCATAATTGCTTATGTCACAAGGTTTAATTTAAATGTGTTTAGAAAACATTGCTCTTATTTAATAATTTTCTATCTTATTTTTTATTTAAATTTAATTATGAGTGTATGTGTGTACTTATATATGTGTACTAACGAATTTATATTTATTCGAAAACTTTGTCTCAATTGAAAATTTTTTTTTTGCAATTCTAGATCAAATTCCATAGTTTAAAAATATTAACATAATTTTTTTTTTAATTTTGAATAATAAAATTATAAAAAAAGCGATAAGTTTTTCTTTGCTCGCGAAAAAAATAATGAAAAGAAATACCGAGTAATTTATGATTTAAAAAACTCGCCAACAGGAATTGTCAAAATACTTTTTGGAGCTTTAAACCGACCAAATTTTGCACTTCGTCAGTTCTTTACCGCCACATTTAGATAGCTCAGCTTTAAAGTCGTCGTTTCTCACCGCTGTGCTATTCTTCAATCGATCATTTGCTATGCGTACCTCGCCATAGTCGGGTAACGTAATGTCTATTGCTTCTGTAAGTCGACGAATTTTTTCATAGAATTCTAGAGCATTACTCCTGTCGGCCAGTTTCTAAATTCTTCATACTCACACAATCATTCTTTCTTCTATCTATTCTTTTTCTATCTGTATATGAGTTTCGCTTGCTACTTCAACTCTCGGTATCTCGGCAAAGGTTGTGCTTGATTGATACGTTGCGAGGTAACCTCTCTACACTGCAGCTCGATATTTTTTTATCATGCCATCTTTGTTTTCGACATTACGGTTGTGTTAGCGGCGGTACGTAGGGAGCTTAAAATGCTTTCAAAAAGCAGGAGTGAGTGCTTTGTAGCTTAATAAATTTTCTTGTGCCAGAAACTGGTGCTACAGATAACCGTTGGAATGTTTGGTCAAAGAAGCTGAAATTTTCAACTGCTGCGCCGAGAACATCTTGATTGACATCACAACGGAGGCAGCGCTTATAGGCTCACTCTGGGGTATTAGATAATGCATATTTTGTTACATCGTTCTTATTTTTCGTCGAGACGTGGGTGTAGATCAGGATTACGTTGGAAACCTTTGCGTTGATTCGAATTTTAGTAAGAAGCTTATGATGCTTCTCCTCCGGAGTGAATGCCAATACTCGGTTGTGTTGCTTTATATGGCTGCTGTGGTAAATGTTTTTAAGGACTTATATTGTTCTGTTTTTCTCCTGCCCATCACACTTGTTGGGTGCCGCTGTTATCAGCCTTAAATTTTTACATGATATAAATCAACTAAGCAGCGGCACATTACCAATAAAAGGGTCGGGTCGAACACTCCCAATGCATGCCCTCAAATCTTGATCCGTAAAACATTCGCAGTGATCCTCATTAAAGACCGGTAGTCATAAGTTTCTTGAACCATACCAGGTTAACTGCAGTCTAAAACTTTAACCACTTGCATGGACAACTGAACAGGGTCCCAGTTTTATTTATGACCTTTAGTAATTAGTATATAGGTACTGAATATTTCGAATTGAAAAATTAAAAGGTATATATACTTAGTAGGGACATAAATACTGTTACACACATTTTATGCTATAAAATAAAAAATAATTAATGTTTTTGGACCAATTTTTTTTTAAATATTTATTGATATATATTGTATACAAAAAAGCAGTATTCATTCGAAATGACCGCCTTTGGCCTTTACGCACGCCTTAAGTCGCACTGGCCAATCATCAATAGTCGCACGTACCTCCTCCATTGGGAAATTGGCCACAGCACGAATCAAAGCTCTCTTAAGAGAATCAATGTTGTAGTATCTTTTGTGGCAAACTATGTCCTCTAAAACTGTCCACAATTTGTAATCCAGCGGGTTCAAATCAGGACTGCCAGAGGGCCACTCTTCAGAGGCTAGAGCTAGATTTGGGTCGTTTTAGCTTTATGGGCCGGCGCAGAGTCTTGCTGAAAAGTCCATGATTGGTTTTGGAACATGGAATGGTTAAGTGGTCTTACAACAGCTTCCAAAATGGTTTCTTGGTAAACTTTGGCCGATGGTTTGACCCCTTGTTCGCAAAAATGCAAGTCAGTTACCCCACCAAACCATGACTGAAGCTGGGTGATGACCTTTTTCGACCCGTGGAATCAGTTCAGATGCTTCCTTAGATGACCGTGCATACACCCTATCATTTTGTTTATTAAATTTTTCCTGTACGGTAAACATTTTTTCATCGGTAAACAAGATTTTTCTGTGCAAGTTATCAGCGTGCTTCACCAAAAGACGTTTGCATTTTACCACCCTATTGTTTTTCAAAGCTGCAGTCAACAAATGTGCGGTACGGCGTTTGAAAGCCCCAAATCCCAAGCCTTTTTTAATAATTCGACTCATGGACTTTTGCGAAACATTCATCTCCCGGGCCATGATTTTCTGTTTTCGGAGCGGATTTCGCAGACTTCTTGATTTGACAGCTTTGATGACTTGCGGCATTCGAACTGTGCGTGGACGGCCCGACTGGTGGCGGTCTTTAACATCCCCAGTCTCCTCAAACAGTTTTATGTACCGGTAGACGAACATGCGACTAATGCCGAGCGGACGGAGTGTTTTGAAAATATCTCCTTTATTCATTTCGCACTTAAAAAGCGCTATAACAGCGATACGGTTTTCATTATCTGACCATTCCATGTTGAAAACTCACACAATTTAGAATTCCCGATACAGACCAACGCTTTACAGGTTATATTTTATAAATCATATGGGAATTATGTGGTATGCTCAATTCTTCTATTGAAATGCGTGTGTTTAATGTTGTAACAGTATTTATGTCCCTACCAAGTATATATATACATACTTTTTCTGGCTATGACTAATGCTAAGCTAATTAGGCTTTTTCACATATCTACACATCTGTATAAATATATTTATTTTTGTAGATTTTGGATACTTACTTAATTTGAAACTCACCGATTAGGCGTGAAACTTTTTATGAAATCGCCAAATACTCAAATATTTGTTCAAGTCTGTATAAATATATGAATATAGATTTGCCTATGCATAGACATTTGTACATTCGTACTCGATCATTGTGATATATTTTGTGTCATCTATGTATGTACATATGTCTCCAAACATATTCACCTCTCGGGTCTTTTTCAACTCTCAGGCTGAAGGTTTTCTTGCAAATATTTCGCAAACTGGAAATAAATTTTGAGCTTTTTTTTTAGCTATATATGTATATATATACATATGTGTATGCACAAATACACTGAGTTGTTGCGAACCGCCTTGCTGAGGTTAATTGCCGAGGTTATTACAGCACCATCATTAGCATAGGGCTTGCTGCTTTCTGCTGGTAGTCCGTCCCGCATGGTGCAGTCCCATCGTCAGCGTGGCAGTAAAGTGGCATTAGTGTTGACAATATGACAAGTATAGCTACATATGTACATACGATTGCGATATGGAATGGTTCATACTCGCTGCGGGTGCCTTGCAGTTGGTCTACACACCATAGAAGTGACCATAAAAGTTTTAGGTTTCCATCTATTGTTTTTTATTGCATTATTGTTGTTATTGTTGTTAAAATACTATAAACTCATTGCATGTGACCATGAGACTGTGCGCCCGTTAGTTGTTTTTAACGCAAACATATTATAAACATGCGAGTAAGAATAATGCATATGCATATGTAGATGTTTGTATGTTTGTATGTTTGTCGGTACGCATTTACTAAAGGGCACTATGCGTGCGCCTGCACATTTTTCGCAGCGGCGTATATTGTTCTTTGAAATGACATAAAATTACAAGTTATCGTTGCGTTTTGTTGTGCTTTTTTTGCTTTCCTGTCGCTAATTCTAATTATTATTTTTATTTACGCATTAAAATCTCCGCCGCCCTTTTTCTTTACTGCCAGTATCTCGCTGTGAGCGAATCATTTGACTTTGAAACTTTTTTCTTGTGATTTTATTTTACTTGGAATAATTTGGCTTTGACTTAATCACAAGTGACGGCATTGCTGTCATTATTTTTGTTGTAGAATTCTCGTGTGATTGATGAAATGTTTAGTAATTAAGTTGGGGTTTATTTTAATTTAATCGCTCATTGACAATGGCCGCGTGTGTGCTTTTAGCTATTATTGGTGTTTATAAAGGCTGCAATAACAACAACAATAGCAATGATGGTTGCAAGGAAATCTTTATACAAGGTGTCATTCTATGCCATTTTAAGTCATTGTGCAGCTATTATGCAATCCAATTAATTTAATGTTGCGTATACGCCCAGGTGTGACAATAAGTTCCATTTTTCTCATTCTCTGCATTTTTATGGTGTGCTTTAAGCTGTTTAGCGTCTAAGTTTTTTTTAAATAAAAAACATTACAACGATTTAATTAATTGACGTTCCAACGATTTTTCAGGAAAATATCATTTTTCTTCTTATATTTTTTTAGAGCGTTTTAAAGTGATGAGCAAATTTTGAAAAAGTTAAAAAAAATTTTTTTTTAGCTTTCATGCCAAAAAAAAAGTTATAATCTTGTTAATAAAAAAATATTACACCTTTACTCGAAACACAAAGTTTTAAATCATTTAAGTACTTATGTTAGGTATTTTACTAATACTTTGGCACTCACTTTCCTTTGCTGAGAAGCCATACAACTATTCATAAATTAATATGCACATTATTCTTCCGCAATTGGTTTTTGCAGACAGTTAACAGCTCATATTGCTGACGTTGTCGTTTTTCAACAATAAGCAATTATCGATATTTGTTCGAAATGAATGCTAAGGAAAATGGATAAAGAAAAATAGAATAAGAAGAAATAAAAACACGAACTAAAATAAAATGAGATAAATAAAATCAAATTGAATAGAATAAAAAAAAACTAAAAAAAAATAAGTAAAAAAATATTATAATAAAAGAAAAGAAAATAAAATAAAATAAAATGAAATGAAATAAAATGAAATAGAATGATATAAAATAAGATAAAACAAAATAAAATAAAATAAAATAAAAACAATTAATATAAAAAAAATAAAATAAAAAATAAAATAAAGAATAAATAATAAATATAAAAAAATATAAAAAAGTAAAATAAAAGAAAACAAAGTAAAACAAAATAAAATAAAGTGAAATAAAAGTAAAATAAAATAAAATAAAGTGAAATAAAATAAAATAAAATAAAATAAAGTAAAATAAAATAAAATAAATTAAAATAAAATAAATTAAAAAAATAAAATATAATAATTTATAAAAAAATAAAATAAAATAAAATTAAATTAAATAAAATATAATACAATAAAACAAAATAAAGTGAAATAAAATAAACTAAATAAAATAAATTGAAATAAAATAAAATAAAATAAAATAAAATAAAGTGAAATGAAATAAAATAAAATAAAATAAAATAAAATAAAAGCTTGCGTTGATAGCAAACCGTCTACGCAGATATACTTTGTCAGAAAAGCGCAAAGAAGCAAACTCAAGCGATATTAAAGTTTCTTCTATAGACGACTTGAAGGCGACGACACCGCAATCGCAAATAAAGTGCCTGATATCAGCCACTTTGAAAAATTCTGGTCAGCAATATGGGCGACAATATCCATAACTTCTGTATTAAGAAATATTCTTGCATTCATGTACTCATTGCCAAATTTTATACATCTTTTCTCGAGGATACCACAAAAATACCGAAATTTTTAACTAAAGGACAAACATACCTGTTGGCTAAGGATAAAAAATGACACTAAAAACCCTGCTAAATACCGGTCAATTACATATTTATCTACTTTGTATAAATTATTAACTGCCTGCATAGCAAACAAACTTTATCACCACTTAGTTGCTGAAATTTTTTTGGCTATGGAGCAAAAAGGTTACGTAAAATATTCACAGGCATACTACAAACAAAGAAACATATATACAGCATATCTTGATTACCAAAAAGCTTATGATAGTGTACCACATTCATGGCTCTTAGAAGTGTTACGGATACACAATATCATAAATATTGCTAAATATCTAATGAATAGTTGGGAGAAAACACTTAATATAAAAAACAAGGTGCTATCAAAGTCAACTGCAATACTTATTAGAAGAGGTGTTTTGCAAGGGGATAATCTAAGCCCATTGTGGTTTTGCCTGACACTTAATCCGCTCTCCTCTACCCTCAATTCAGCTAGAGCTGAGTTTAAACTAAACGTAGTTTAAAACGTCGACGCAGTGCCCTTCAAACTCTCTAATCTCGTCCATATGGATATGTATTTAGGATCTGAAAATAACAGAAATTTTTCCAGGGACATATGTATGTCCTTTGGCCTAGACAATTGTAAAAGACTCAGTGTGGAAAGTGGCAAAGTCGTATCACGAAATTTCCCTCTAACAGACAGTGAAAGTAAAGAGGCGTTGGACACTAATGATACCTATAAATATATAGATATTATGCAAGCAAGAAGAATTCATCATAATATTATGATAAGAAGAATCACCGACAGTTATATGCAGAGAACAAGGTGTCTCAGCAATTGAGCTAATAAACTTGCTTAGAAGCTAAAGTGTAAGTCTCTAACTTGCGTCGATATGTTTTGCAAAAGAACACGCCGTTCACATAGCAATATGTAAAGCGGACGATAGATATACACCTTTGGATCTCACAAACATTCAACCTGTTGAAATAATAGATACATTACAAATTGAAAAGTTTGGAAGCTGAAAACATTACATGGTAAGCATCCACATATACTGAGCCAACCCGAAATCGACGTATGCGCCTCAAACTTATGGCTGCAACATGCTGGTATTTGCTTGGAAACTGAAGGACTAATGTTTGAAATTCAAGATCAATTCATTGCAACCAGAAATGATTTAAAATATATTGCTCGCAAACAAATTGACAATGACAAGTGTAGAAAATGTCATCAACAAACTGAAATTATACAGTATATCATAGGATTGCGTGTTATGTCAGTGGCCACTGAGTGACATAATAACGTAGCAAAAATTATACACCAGAGCCTTGCGAAACGTTGTAAATTATTGGAAAAAGAAATGCCTTACTACAAATATAAGCCTGTTGGAGTTCTAGAGAATGAAGAGTATAAAATCTACTGTGATTGCACACGATACTGACGAATAGGAGCCTCCAACATAACAGGCCAGACGTTATTCTTGTCAAGAAGAAGGAAAAGCGAGCTCTTCTTATCAATGTTAGTATACCCTATTGGCGAAAAGAGTAAGACAAGGTTACAATTGTTTCAATCATCATCTTCGCGACAGGTGTAGTTCCGCAAACGCAGCTGAAGATGTTGGACGAGCTCCAATGAAGTGACAAGTTTTTAAGTATACTAAAAGCAGTTATATTATCAACAACATCAATTGTTCGTTCGTTTTTAGAATAATGAAATGTAAATATCTGTACCTGATTTAGCAATAGTTTTATATATCTTGTTGTAAACAAGCGATATGTGATATGTAACCCAAAACGGAGCAAAATACAGACTAAAAAATAAAATAAAATAAAATAAAATAAAATAAAATAAAATAATAAAATAAAATAAAATTAAATTAAATTAAATAAAAGAATAGAGTGCATAACTGAGTTAAAAGAAAAAATACAGGCAATAAAATCTATGTTTAGCCAACGATATATTCTCCTATAATTTGATCTCTTTTGCAACGAATTAATTTTCTGAGAAATCTAAGCACAATTTTTCATATGTTGTAGTTTCTAGCTGCATATTTAATAAATTAACGATCTCATAGCCTTCAAATAAATTCTACACGCATGCGCAGACAATTAATAAAAAACAAAAATAAAAAACAATGCAAAAAAATTCCTTTAAGAACAAAATGAAGTTAAAAATCGAGCAAATACCAAAAACGAGGTGTGTTAGCATATCAAAACTTTACTATTTTGTACATACACTTTATCATCATAAATATTTTATCAACCTACCTATATGTAGTCTTACTGCGGCAAACAAGCCGCTAATGCTATAGTAAATGTAGTCTCAAGTAAATGCTGCTTTAGAAAAACCACGAATAAGCCAAGTAAATGGGTAAAACAAAGTATTGAGTTAGCAAAAAACCCAAATAACAAAACAAAACAAAAAAAGGAAAAAAAAATTTGTAAAAAAGTGGCTACAAAATCAAAAGTTCAACAACAAAGTCGTTTGAAGAATAATAATGTTAGCATAGTTGCTGGAGTGCCGAATAGCGTGGCGCATTGGAATTGGCCTCGACCCAAACATAATCGGTCGCACTGCTTGCATTGTACAACCACAGAACTACAATGTAACTATGTGGCATGTAAGTTACAAATACAAACCGAAATTCTTACTTTGTAACCAAATCAAGAGAATTGTAATGAAATAGGAAAGAATTGGAATTAGTTTACTTTGTTGCTGGTGGAACTGACGGTGAACGCATTACATAATCCAATCGGCATGTTGACGTGCGACCGCCAAGTGCCGACTAGGCTTGTGGTACTTGTGGCACTAAAAAGCAAAAGCAAAAGCGAAAAAAATAAATACAAAAAAAGCAATTCGTTATTCGCTATTTATTTTGTAAGTAAAAACGAAAAAAAAAAATTAATTTGTAGTGAATGTGAGAGTATTTTGCGGATTACGTACAACGTTGTTGTTGCTTTAAGCATCATAAATTGACCTGACCTGCATTCACGCTGCTGTTGCTTAAACTAAATACACAGTTTTAAATCGAGTTCAATTCACGTGGCTATGTATGTAACTATACTCGTTGCGGTAGTATGTATTTTAAGTAATAAAGAAAATTTTCTAATTTTTTTGCTTAACACTACACACATACATATACAAGCATACATATGCGATTATAAAAAATGTTAACTATTTTGAAACAAAATTTATATGCTCTTACAACACATTTGCTCATTTTGTGAAAATACAATTTTATTCACTCAAGTTTTGGCTCGCAGCAATTAGCTTGTTAGTCATAGCAAAAGTATGATTGAATACTAAAGCAACAATTTTTCACATAACACTGCATTCCAGATAGTTTAAAGTGGCTTGTCAAAATGCACGCTTCAAGCTTTTAACTGTCCATGGTGGTATTTTTGTATGTTTTAGGTCGCCTGGGTATGCAACATTAGTGGAGCAGCTACAAATTGCACAGAGAGCGGCTCTCATATGTGTGAGGCAACTGTGTATGGCTGAGAAAAGCTGGATTGGATTGGAATGTCTACACATTAGAGAATTCTATAAAGCCTAAACTCAATTCCTTAGTGCACAAATCTGTAGGTCTCTAAATTGGCGCCTAACAAGCATAATTGCTACCCTCATTGGAGTTGAAGTCTCGAAACGAAGGACAGTGAATTTTTTCATGAATTTTTTTACAGCGTGGGCAAATCTTCAGTCGAAAACAATAAATCATTCTTTTTTACTTTTTTACATTATTTTATTTAGTTCAATAAAAAGTAACTGTACACACACTTTGGTACCAGTAATTAATATAAAAATTAATATAATTAAAATGAGATCTTATATAAACAAAAAGGTCACTCAAACCAAACAGAAAAAGGCTGCGTTCACTTCATAAAAAAATATATATGTTAACGGGGTCCTCTTCTAATTTTTTTTTTTTTTTAAATTGATTTTATTTTATTTTATAAATCGAAGGCTGAAAGTGTCTAGAATATGTTGGTAAAATGTTTTTTCGATCCGTTAATTAGTTCCGTCGCTACGCGGCTTCGAACGGCCTATGTCCGGCGGATTAATTAAACATTATTCAAGATTACTTTTTGGCCGTCATATTGAATCGGACATTTTCAATTTTTCAAATCTCATCATAAATTCGTGTTCAGCGACCCTAAATATCCTTCTATTCAAAGTTTCATCGATATTAATGAATATTTAACTTTTTTAGACCGCCATATTGGATCCATCATTATGAATTTGTCAAATTTGACCTCAAATTTGTGTTCAGCGACCCCAAAAAACCAACATAAACGAAGTTTAATTCAAATTGATAAATATTTTACTTTTTAAGTTCGCTATATTCCGCCATTTTGAATTTTCCAAATCTAACCTCAAATTCGTGTTTAGTGACAGTAGAAACCTATAAGTTCACTTACTCTGAGAAAAATGGATGGAGTAACTAAAATTGTACACGAAAAACTGCTTTCAAAGTTTGATACGCGTTTTCTCGTTTTTTGGACGCTATTTTTGACACCCGACACTCAAAATTTTCGATTGTATAAAAGAAACCTAAGTAAACATTTTGTAGAACAGCGCACATGTCTAATTTATTTTACTTCTTAAAAAAAAAATTATCAAACATTAGGTAATTTTTGCACAATTATATAAGAGGACCCCCTTAAGTCAATAACTTGTTAGACATCCACGTCTTTTTACTGTATTACTGTACTTTCTCTTAAATTTGTTTGCAAAATATTAAGATAATCACGTTTGTTCATGATCGACTCAATAAACTGAAATTTTCTTACACCCGAACTTGCCATGCACCCCCACATCATGGCACCTCCACCACCGTGCTTTACCGTAGGTACAAGATTTTGCTTTTCCAGCGGTGTTCCGCTTTTCCTTTAAATAATCTTTCGGTTTATTATCCCAAAAATCTAACCTTACTCTCATCTGAAAAAATAACTTTATTCCAAAACTCGGAGGCTTGTTTAAGTGCTCCTTGGCAAAGGTCATCTGTTTGAGACGATTTACTCTCGATATGAAGGAATTTCTTCGTGCGACTCTGCCTTGAAATCCGGTTCTTTTCGGAATTTTTCGTACCGTATCTGCACATAATTTATTTTTGCACTTTAATTCTAATAATATAATAATGTATTTTGATAGTTGGCATGCTGTTAGACGTGGGTTAGACTTCACAATAATGGTTAGGTTGCGCTCTTCTCTTTCCGTCAGCTTCCTTGGACGATCAGAACGTGGCTTAGATTAATAAGATTTCGTTTGTTTGAAGTTACTTATTACTCTCTGGACAGAGGAGTACTGTCTGTTAATGATTTTCGAGATTTCTCGATAACTTTTACCATTCTGTACAAAATTTTGCTCAAACATTCTTCAACTAATTGTCTTCAAAATAGGTGAAAATAAAATAGTGATTGTTTTAAAATGCATAACTTTTTTAGTTGAATACTTTAATACAGTGAGTGAACGCAGACATCTTCTGCCATGTGTATATTACTCCGAAATGCTACTTCTAGACTGACAGCTAGATGGCTGCTCTGGCTTTAGATACACTTAGGTGGAGCGCTTAAGGTTAATTAATAAATACTTGACCTCCTTTTAAGAAATCCCGAGTTATTTTTCGTTGTGGCTGATTTAGGTAGCGGATCTGAAGGGAATCTCTGGTAACAGCAAAACTAATGTGCTTACAAGAATAGAGTACAGATATCATCTCGCAGGAGTTGCACAGTGGATCGTTTGAATAAATTTGCGGAACAAAATTATGTTTTTTTTTGCATTCAGAAAATGGAATGTTTTTACTTACTAACATGCTATTATCGAGTATAGAAAGCTTCATTTATTTTTAATTATTTTAAATTATTGATATAACTTTACCTACAGATCGTCGTTAAAAATAAGTCCAATCTTTAACATGGGTTGATTTGAGCCATTTAACGGTGTATAAAAAAATATTTCGACAATCTTAATTGCTATTGTAACTTTCAATTAACTATTTATACATAACAAATCATTCGATATCTGAATCTTCAATCTCAGGGAAATCAATAGTACTAAATAGATTTAGATCAATTTTATTTTATGTACTCGAAGTACATGGTGGAGTACTAATCGGATAATGTATTGAAAGCACTTCGTTTGGAAACGAATCTCTTTTTTCAATAATTGATCTCTGATAACGTTTTTCAGGGCGTTTTTTATAATTAAAAACTGATTTAGTAAGTTTCTATTTCTATGTATTCTGGTGTCTTTTCTTGTATGGCGAAACCTGCGGCAGTCCTTATTTCTTGCCTCTTCTGCTTCTTCAGATAGTTGTCAAATAGGTCAGATATGATATTTTATAATTTCAGTCCATTATTTAGAATTTTATGAAGTGTTGCGGGTATATTATAACACTAATAGAGATTTAAATATAACTTTTTTGTTTCGGAATAAACTTTTGAAACTTTTCATTGTTACTTCTATGCCATGAAATAATCACCAATAAGTAGTTTTGCACATAAGTGCATTCGTACTAATCACGGTTGTAGTTTCAGCCACGAAAATATATTTTTCGGGCGGGTAACAGTCTTTTCTCCTCTGATGTGATCGAAAAACTTTAGGGCCAGAACAAAGAGCATATTTTCTGGCCCGCCTGTAAGAATATTGTTTTTACTTACTGATTACATAATAAGCCTTATCCACTTGGAAATGACCTGAATTTACTTGTACATTTGTTAATTTTATCTAAACTTTTAATTATCCTATCTAATGTAGAAAGACTACAAGAAGTGCTGTTTGCTTGAGAAAAATCTTTCACGTAAATGCCTGACAAAAATATTTGACAACCAGAAGCCAGGTTTCATGTTGTGTTTGAAATAAAGATATTTTGCACCAGCCCTTTCACCCGTTTTAGTTAAAAAGTTTTGTATATTTTTAAAATCTCGCTAAAAAAGAGCTCTTCCTCTTCCTCAGTTAATAAATGATGTAGCATTCCGCTAACTTGTTCAAACGATCCATTTTGAGACGGTTTAAAATACCTCTGGCTACCTTTGATTATATCCTGAGTGGATTTATTTCCAGATGTGCAGTTCGTTTTGGGCTGAAATGAAATTGGTTTAGTCGAAGAACCTTCTAGTACTCTCCAAAACACAGAAAATAATATGAGATTGAGACTTTGACTTGTTAATCTCCGATTAGTATATATGCTGTCAGATTTTTGTATCCTCTATATATGACGGCAAGATGGAATTGTCTGCTCAGTTTGCACTTTACTTAACTACCTTGCTTATGAAAAATATGCCTCAACTGGTTAGATGTTATACTATATTTAAGTGTTGTTTGATTTATATGCACTATATACTTAATAAACCTCCACCTGTGTTATGCCGCCTGTCAATAAATATTTGAAATCAGCTTATAAGTCATTCAATTACATATGAAATTTTTTATTTGCCCAGCAATAAACTTCTAACCCAATCGATACACATACACTTACAAGTGAATTCGTAACAACTTTCAATTAATATAAGCCATGATTTGCTGGCATTAAATGAATGTTAGGCGTGTAAGTATGCAACAAGTGTTATTGACAATTAATTGAAAAATTTGCTTGGCACGCGTCGAAGCTGGGCAATAATATTCCATGCCCACACACGCCTGCCTACAAATAATTTAATAAATACCCTAAAACATATGTCAATATGTTTGGCAAATATATATATATACTTTCCTTTCCTTTCCCATTTATTTCCTACATTAGAATGTGTGAGGGCGCGGCTCAAGTGCTCATTTTATGTGCATTGTGAATTTGTGATAGTAAAAACGCAATTTGAAAGGCTTCATTTTCTATGCCAACATACGCAGACACAATTTATTATTTAGTAGAGCTCCACCTTTTTAACACGACTGATGTACATACATATGTATGTACATACGAGGTGTATGCGTGTGTATTTAATGCATTAGAAGTGCATTTTTTCGGCAGTTTTGTGCGTGGGACGTTCAATCTTAATTTGTATGAAAAGAAATTTGCAGTATACACACACACACTGACAATGAAAAATTATAAATTAAGTTCATTCGTACATACATACATATGTGAATGTTTCTTTTTTGTATCTTTCTGTATATAACATTATGTGCTTGCGAAAATCATAATTCACCAAATGTCGAAAGTTCGGTGTAAAATTGTATGATCGATTGAGGAATTTTCTGTACGGCCAGAGTTGTTACAGTAGTCTAACGCACAGGCTCATTGTAAGAAAAGCAATATTTAGGAAAATTACAAAATTTCAACTATATTTAAACATACTTAGAGACATCTAAGGTGTGGTTCAGTGTCATAAGACACCCACTTATTTTTGAATATTTCCACCAATAGTTTTAACAGCAAGACAGTATTTTGGCAAAATGGTTTTTGAAATAAAATAAATATATTTCAATAAAAACCTATAGTAGAGCACTCGCCTGTGATGTCAGAATCCGTCGGTTTGATCCTTGACAAAAGAAGTCTGATTAGGAGATGTGGTGATCTCTGAAACAGCTATCACTTCTACCATTTTTCTTAGTTGTATAAAAAACTATTCAATTCAAAATACTAAAAAAAAAGGAATTTTGAATAAAGCTCATTTACTTATAACCCCAAACAATTACAGGCCACAAGAAACAATTACAAATCTCATTAGTTCATTATGTAAAAAGGATTTTTTGGAACAAAAATGTTTTATAGGTTGTTTCAAAATGCTAAGAAACTTTCCTCAATCGTTAAAATTAACTAAGTTAAAATTTTTCTTGAGACTTTTCACCATGTTTGCGAGTATTGCTGGCTACTAAGCAATAGATGCACACTTGACTCTTGCAACGCAAAACAACCTTCATCGATTCAGACAAATTCTTCAAAAAACTAACATCCAAGGTAAGAGTCATCTTGCAATTTTAAGCTCAACTGTATTGAATGACGATAATGACGATTCTTTTCATAAGCCCTTTTCACTAATATGCCACACATATTTTCCATGGAATTTAAATCCAAAGAGCATTCTGGCCAGTCCATGATTTCGTTTAACATTTGAACCAAAATCTCGATTATTACTGGAGGCTCATTAAAAGCCAAATTTGTACGTCTGCCTTGAAATTATTCAACAATGAGAATTGCAGCATACAAGTACTATTCAAGAAAATATAATGATTCCATAATACAAAGTAAGCTCTGACGGCAATAGTTGTGTGCCAGTAGCAGAGAAATACAATAGTGCATATGATGACAATTAAGAGAAATATAATTTCTTAAAAAAAAAAAAAAAATTCAAATCCTTTTATTTAATGTTAGGTACAATCGATACAATTAAGTTTTGAATATAACATCATTCAAATGGCTTCCACGACTTCTTTTGCAGGAACGAATTCGATGAACTCAATTTTTGAGCACTTTTTCCACTAAATCAAGTCGTATGTCATGAATAGCACGATCATCGTTGACTTTTAAAGCTTGAAAAGAATCTGGTTTAATGCTAAAGACCAATGACTTCAAGTAATCCTGCAAGAAGTAGTCTAATGGTGTTAAATCACAACTTCTTGGAGGTCATTCTATGTTACAATTTCTTGAAATAATCTAATCTCCAAACCTTTCTCGCAATAATTCGTTTGTTGCGCGCGCTGTGTGACACGTAGCCTCTTGTCTGATTTGAACCAGATGTTGTTAAGATCAACTTCTTCCAATTGTGGCCATAAAAAGTTGGTTATCATCGATCGATCTATACCGCTCTCGATTGACAGTAACGGTGTTACCAGCTACATTTCGAAAAAAATTCCGACCGATGATTCCAACAGACCAAAAACTACACCAAACTGTCAATTTAAGTGAATGTAATTGTTGTTCATGAATAATTTGTGGATTTTCTTCGCACCAGAATCGACAGTTTTGTTTATTTACCCAACCATTCAGATGAAATTGAGGCTCATCGGAGAAGAGGATTTTCTTAAAAAAAATCGTTATCGTTTTCAAATTGTTCCAAGGCAAAATCAGCAAATTCACGACATTTATGGTGGTCCATGACTGAAATTGTAAACATTACTGAATACAATGAAAAAAATATACAGATCATAACATATTAGAAATAGCCAAAACGACACTTAGAAATCATATCATCCCTATTGGAAAACCCTTTATAAAAAAATTACGAAAACATTGCCATGTCAAATGCAGAATATAAGGCTGTCACGCTGTTTACTTAATGTCTTAACTTCTCATTTAATAAATATCGTAAGTTTAATAACACAAAGAATTGAAATCAAGGGCTTTTAGTATTTACTTACTTCTTTAAGATAGCGGTACCTCGAAATGCGTTGCAACAAAAGTCAGTCAGATAAATATCACAACAAAACTTGAATGAGCCATAACGAACACTTAGTTTTGCTATTATGAGCCTGGATTGTATACTTGGCGCTTTACGAGAATTGAAGCGATTTTCGGCCGACTTCTCCAATTTGCGATGTTCGTCCTGCTGGAGGAACCTACAGTTCATTCTAAGTAGTCTCCGAATGACTGATGGATTTTTATCAGGAGCTCTGATATCCCATGACGACGGGCGACCGGAATCAAAAAAAATTAATTAATTTTTACATTTAAATAAATTTTCAATAATTTTGAATTTTGGTCGGGGTCGAATCCATGACCTTCCATACGGTAGTACGCACTGCTAACCACTCGGCTATTCTGGCCAATATAGTGTAACTTCACCTTAATCATTCATACAGATTAATTTAGTAATTTTCTATTTAAATTTTCAAAAATATTACACATTTGGGATATTTATCGGGCATATGTATATTCTTACTAATATTTTCATGAATTTTGAGGCAGTTCAGATTAATTCTTAAAGTAAATATTTTTTCTAAAGTAATCTGTAATAAATAAAACTGCACTTAGGGTCAGCTTCTGCCACTTGTGGGTTCATAAAAGCATTCATATAATTCTAATACTAACAGTGGTAAATCATAAATACAGATGTTCTAAATAATTCCATTCATGGGAGGCCTAATGTATCTATTTTTGGAAAGAGATGTTATTAGACTGCTAATAAAGTACAGTTAAGTCCAGAAAATATTAATAAATAAAAAAATTTTGATTTACGCTTATAAAGTTAAGTGACTGAATGTTGTCAATGGGCCGTGTTGACTGTATTTTCCTCCCACCCGCACCTCAATTTTTGAGGCTTAGGTGCCACCAGAAAATAACTATTTCCCCATAAGAAACTTTGATAATAGAGAGAGCTGAAGAATTGACAGGCTGGGAATATTTTATCATGTGAGAATTTTTTCTATGATTTTTTGTTTAAACTCTGATTATCCCTCTTTTTTCGCCGTTATGTATTTATGTATATATTAAAATAATACAAAATTTTTAGCTCCACCAACCCACTGTAAAGTTACGCGGCGGCACTCGCACCATATATCAAAGCAATCAAAGCATTTCTACAACCCAGATACACGCCAATGGACCGGCGTTGCATTTCTAAAGCTGTAAATAATGAAATATTGAATAATTGTGGCAGTTGTTGGATGTGAAACTGAATAAAGAGACATTTGCACGCTCGATCGATTTGCCAAACGGTCGGTTAGTGACATTTTTGCTTTTCGCCAACACACATATTTTACAATTTTACATACTCATATAACACGACACAATAGAAATTATTAAAACTATACATACATACATAGACGAGTATGTAATAAAATACATTTTCGAACTTTTACAACTCGTTTGGTAATCATAACACTTCATTCAAATACGAATAATTTTCAAAGCGCACTATTTGCAAATGCAACTAAGAGCAACAACATAGCAGTAGCAACAGTTAATTTGCAATTGTGAGTTGCATACAACACATACATACATACTCGTACATACTACTTGCAACAGCTGTGGCTTAAGTATTTGCCTCTTTTCCGCTTAGTTACTTGCTATTGTTGTACTCATATTACTTTGCTTTTGACCGAAGTGCTCGAAATGAAAGTAATTTTATTTGCTGGAATGGGGGTGAGTTGGGGAGTGGTAAGGGAAAACCTCATTTGTCAATTAATATCACCGCATGGTATCTCAAATGAATTTCTTTTAATTTTATGTAAACCAAAAGGCCCAATGGAATATAATATTTGATTTGGGTAGGAGTAAGAGTACTCTAATAAGTGTATACATATGTATATGTGTATATGTGTATATATGTGCATGGAAATTTGTTGGCTACTTGTGTGCATATACACAGCGTATGATGTTGTTGCAATGTTGGCAATCCGATACGGTAGCGCGATTAATGTTCAGCATCACATTTGGAGTCTGTTTTATGAAGTCTTTAGCTAACAAAAGTGATGAGTTGAGGAAAATAGTTTTATTACACTTTGAGTTTTACACACAGACACAGAGTTGATGTGAGCTGACAGAAAGCTGAGTTTATTAATTTGTTGGGGTCTGTTTTTACTTGCATGAAGAATTATAAAGTGAAATAAGGCTTGAGAGCTTTCATACGCAACATTTATCGTCTGGGTACATAGGTAGAGGTGACTATGAATGTAATGCAGGAGCTTCAATATATTTAAACCAGAGTAGACCTATTGTGATACGAGCAGTAAGCTTAACTATGCATCTATTTCGATTCCTTTATAAATTTCAGTAGTTAATTCACCTTAAACTCTGCTATCTAAGACTGATAAGCGAGGAAGTCTACTCCCAGATATCGAAGTATAGTCTGGGCAGTCGCAGAAAAATGACTAAACAGAACTACCAACCTCGCTGCATGCCATTCTATTAGCAGCAGTGGCCTATATTGTCCTAGAGAGCCTTCCGTTTTAAGAGAGTGCATATCGCGTGACATTTTCCTATCTAATTTCCGTTAATCTTAATTCAGCCCGCTCATAAGTAAATTTTTGGAATAGCAAACGGGAGGGATCTGGTTGGCTAGTTCGTTTGCCTAAAAGTTTTCTTATATGCTCTTATAGTCAGGAACCCAAACGAGAGATACTTTATTCTGTCTGACCATCAACACTAGAAGTCTGTGACAGTCCGACACAATTTCTATGTTGTTTTTATCGAGCGAAGTGATTTAATCGCTAAAATAACTATATCCATGCCTGTGTATTCGGTTCTCAAATACCCTGTGGTCTCCATAATGACTAAAATTTCAGTTAGAAAAACACTGCATTGATCGGCTAGCCTGAAAAGATGCTCAAAAGATTGGTTTTTTGAGAAAACATCTCTGCCAACTTTTCCACCGATCCATCCGTATATAACTTTTCACTATCGAACGAAGTTTCGCAGTTATCCATACTTCCCTTCCAGCTATTTGCGTCATATTATTGTAAGTAGTTACAAGAGTTGATCAGCATGAATCTGGAATGAAATTAAATCTTTCAAAATCGAGTGAGCACGAACATAGTATTTGTATGGGTCTAAAGAATAAAGAGAGAAGTTCAAATGTTGTCGCCATGTTTATGCATAGTAATGGATTGCCTGAAAGTAACAAGAATTTTGAAGTGTGTTTATTTGATTTGATAAATTTTTGCTTCATTCAATTTGATTTAATTTAATTTAATGCATGTGATGAGATTTTTTTTTTTAATATATTAAGCCTCATTTGGTTTATTTTTTTTACACTTATGTTGAGTTTTGTTTTGGTATCGTCTAATTTTATGTAATTTTAGTTGATTTAATCAGATTTGATATCATATAATGATAAATTGACATTTGATTTGATTTGTTCTTATTTGATAATATCTGCTTTAGTATGGTTTTATGCGATTTGTTTCTACTTGAGTTCATATGATCTGATTTGCTTTGAATTGACTTGTTAGAATATGACATGATCTGGTGCGATTTGCTTGCGTGTGTTATGATTTCCTTATGCTATTTAATTTTTCATGTGATTTTATTTGCTTGCGATTTGACTTAATCACATCACATTCAGTTCAAGTGCTGCGATTTCAGAAGATTTTATTTTACTTGATTTGATGCAATACAATATATTTCATCTGATATGTTCTGATTTTATTTGTTAAATATTTGACTTTATTTGTGTTTATCCGATTCTATGGGATTTCATTTGACTTAAGTTCAAGTGATCTGATTTACTTTGACTTGATTTGATTCGATGTGACATGATCTGGCATGATT
This sequence comes from Neoceratitis asiatica, assembly GCA_030068015.2. NCBI lineage: Eukaryota > Metazoa > Arthropoda > Insecta > Diptera > Tephritidae > Neoceratitis > Neoceratitis asiatica. The sequence goes on along the minus strand of CM061528.1, from coordinate 43,464,879 downwards.
TATTGCCTGATCATAGGATTTTGTTTTTGTTAATTAATTTCCCATGCGATCCGGTTTATTGTGAACTCATGTGATGTGATTCGTTCGATTCTAATTGATTTAATTTGATGTGATTTATACAATATGATGATACTTGGTATGATGTGATGTAATTATATGTTATGTTGGTGTCATAATATGTTATGTGATTTAATAATTTTTAATACTTCACTCTATTTCGTTATTGTACTATTTTATGTATTGTATGATTTGATAAATTATTGTATTCTGAGGCAAATTGTTATTTCATGAAATTTGATTTAGTTGATAGGGTTTGAACTGATCTAAATTTTTTTTTGTATTTGGCTGGATTGCAAATAATATTATGTGATATGAATTGAGCTGACTCTATACCTGAAATTGAAATCATATGTGATATGATGTGACGTGATGGCACTTGATGTGATATCATATAATGTGACACGATTTGATGCGACATGATGTCACTTGGTGCGATATCATATTAAGTGACATGATATGATTTGATATCATCATATGATATGTTATGATTTGACGTGATTAGACGTGATCTGATTTAATATCATATCGTATTCAGAGTTGACTCGATGTGATTTTAATAGTTTTCATTTTTTATTTGATATTTGACTTGCTTTGATCTGATTTGATATAGTTGATGTTATTTTAAAGATCTTCAGACCAGTTTGAAAGCTTTCATAACGCTTTATTTTTTAATTTAAAAGATATAATAAAATTTATAAAAATCTTCAGAGCATTTTTTCATAAAAATTATTATAGGCGTGAAACAAATTATAAATAAATTAAGATTACATATTTTCTAAATATTTATTTCATATTTCCATTTTAAAAGATATCACATTTATGAAACGCTTCTACATTTTAAGTCGATGTAACAACTTTTCTTCATCTTCTTCTCTCTCTCTTCATTACAGTACGGCCTCCGCCAATTGGATCTCTCCCTGCTTTCCCAGTTGTGGACACTCAACGACTCGATACAGGAATTTCGTACCATGTTAGAGTCACAAGAGCTCGAACCAGACTCATATTCACCACACTCACCGACACCCTCATCTTACGACTCGGTTTCAAGTGATGCCGAAGATGACAGCACCACCGTCACTAATACAAATAATAAGCGGAGTAAGTCAGGCGATGCAAATAAACCAAAAATCATAACAACACAACCGAAATTAACGCAACGCTCCAATTCATCAGCGACGGAAAGGATGAGCAATGGCGCGCCACAACGACCATCACCGCCAAAACAGCTCGATATGTCAAGACCAGTGCCACGCATGCGCAGTGCACCACCACCACCACCCTCCAACCGAAAAGCAGCGGCACCGCCACGCCCCACATGATGCTACCTGACGGATTTCCTCGCCAACATGAAGATGGTCATGTGTAAAGCGATTGCGAGCAACAACGGTAACGGCTGTGGCGATGCTTTAATGGCGGCGAAACGCTAAGCGAAACGAAAAGAGCGAATAAGTGATATCAGGCGGAGAGAAATAGTTGGAGGGAAAAAGGGAAGAGTGTTACCGGTGGTGTTGTGTGTGCGAGGAATTTCGACTGAGCTTGAAAGGAAAAAAGGGTAGTGAAGAAATGATGAGAGGAAATGAATCATACAAAAAGAAAAACAATAGAAGAAGAGCAAGAAGAGAAAACCTACTGCACTAACGTGAAGCCTTAATGAAAAGAATTCTGTTTTAACAATTAAAAATTAATGCGTAATCAAAAACACAAACCAAATTTTGGGCATTCAAGTAATAAATGTGATTGAATGAGAAAAAATTAAAAAAAAAATTATAAAAATTAATAATAAACAATATGAAAAGATAATATTAGAATTTGCAAGGAATTTGTAGTACTAGCTTAGTTAGTTAGCATATATACATACTTACATATATAGGTATGTACTATATGAGAATATAAATAATTTGCTGCATTGGGTTTCGGTGGTACTCATATGCAGCGCACCGGCTGTCCGTCAATTAGGCTTACGTCATGTATACATACAAATAAACACATATGTACTTGGTAAATAATAAATAAATACAATTAATATTATTATGAATGGCTTCAGATCAAGAATTTTGAGATGCATGCATACTGACGTGCGTGCATATATAATAATGATTCGGCGGTACATTTGCTTTCACATAGCAATTTTTAAAAATCTCAGAATGTATATTTTTGCATACATATATACATAATTTTTTAATACATTTTCTTGCGATAGCTTGAATAGGAGCATTTCTTTTAATCCATTTTTTTTACTATTTTTACATATACATATGTATGCGTATGTATTTTAAAGCAGGCGAAACTTTAATAAATTTCATTGTATTTCTTACTGATTACTGTATATATGTATACAAATATGCACATGCATATAATAAAAAATTAATATGTATAACATAAATTTAGAAAATATATACATATGTACAAGTATGTATGTGCGAACAATACGCATATTTGAAGGATGCTTAAGTATTGCGTACTAATAATGCTGATCGCTAAAAAAATAAAATAAAATAATGTATAATTAAATGCTATTGTAAATATGAGAAATTTTAAATACATATACATATATAAATAAATAAACCAACTCGAAATTATAAAAAATTACATTTCTTTTCTCTATATACAGTGGCGTACAAAAGTCTACAAACACCCGCTGTTTTCTTTGAATTGAAAGTCCAAAAGGTTTATTTGGAAATTTAACGATACAGTTTATTTCAATTATTTTCCCTTATCATATAAAACCAACAAAAATAATATTTTAACATAAAATAGTAAAGCTATGACAAAAAAAGTGTAAGTCCAACAATGACAAAAGTCTACAAACAGTACATACATAACTTATCTTAGCCCAAAAACTTTGATTAATATCAGGTAACATGATCTTTTTAGTATTTAGTTGGTCCACCACTCGCATCAATAACAGCTTGACGCCGTCGTGGCATCGAAGCTACTAAATTTGTCAATTCTGAGGGAGTAATACTGTCCCAATCTTCAACAAGACGTTCTTTGATTAATGCTGAGCAGGAAATCTGTTTTTTTTTCAAATTTTTCGCACAAACATCTCCCAGACAAGCTCAGTAACATTCAAATCTGGACTTTGAGTTGGTGTGTGTACTTACCTTGGATCATGATAAAGCAACCAATCCTTAAAAATATGGGCTGTGCGCTTTGGATAGTTATCTTGTTCAAAGATTCAGCCTGCGCCAAGCTCCTAACTGTCCACCGAAGGCTTCAGAATAGCTTCCAACAATGACTTATATTTCAACCGATCTATATTACCCTCAATAAAAACAAGCTTTCCAACTCCAGATGACGCAACCGCTCCCCAAACCATTACGTTGCCGCCATCATGCTTTACTGTTGGTACTATATTTTTGGGGTTAAGAGCAGTGTTTTCTTTTCACCAATCTTTTGCTCTTCCATCGTTTGTGGAATATATTGAACTTCGATTCGTCTATAAACAAGACCTTTTGTTAAAAATCCATTTCCAGCACATTTAGACAAGTGCTTTAGCGAACTCCAGGCGAAGTTTACGATTTTTTTTAGATATAAGAGGCTTTTTACGTGGCATTCTACTGTGGAAGCCGTTATCGTTCAGAGCTCTTCGAATTGTTCTTAAACAGATACAGTTTCTTGATGATTTCGCGATGTTTTCGGCTAATTCTGGAGCAGTAACTTTAGGATAATCTTTCACTTCCTTCGGGATAAAGCTGATGTTTCTTCGAGTTAGTTTCTTCGGGCGACCAAAGTCAAAGTTTTTTACAATGGTCTGTACCTTTGTATGGTGGACTTAAGATTAAAATTTTTGAAATTTCACCATACAATTTCTTCTCTTTTCTGTGCTGAATAACCAAGACTCGTACGTGCATGGATATTTCGTTTCGCGGAGCCATTGTTGATGCTAATGCGTTTATACCACAACTAAATTCAATACTAGCAGTTTAGAAAACATAATAAAAAAAATAAAAAAATAGTAAAAAGAGGGTACTTAACCGCCATAACAACATAGCATATCGACATAACCGCTAGTAAAGCTGTGGTGTATGTAGACTTTTGTCAAGGACATTTTTGCGTTTTTTCACCACAATTGTTTTATTTTATGTTAGAGAATGGATACCTACATTTTTCAGCAAAGCGATAGTACTTTCTACACAACGAATACAGGCGGTCACTGTATGTTAAATATTTTAACGATTTTCTCAATTAAGCTCGATGATTTCCCAAATCATTCGAGTTCGATCACTGAATTGCTAAATAAAAGTGGCAAGACTTGTTTGTTCGGCTTCTTAATTGCCGGAATTTACTCAAAATTTATTCACTCCTCAATAATAATCAATTCCATTCACTATACTCAATGGTTTATTCCACAATTGTTTACAATCACGCAATTACTTTCCGCTGTACACAGTGTATCCTTTTCTAAACCACACAGTTTACTCCAATGTTAACGCCACTACGTTTTCTACTTGTATCTTGCGATAGCTGCTGCCGCTCCTTTTATACCTGACTGATGACCCAAACGTAGTCTAGAGCATGCCGATAAGTCAGCTGCTGCCGCTCCTTCCATTTGTGATTTTCGTCACAATAACCACTTCCTAAAGGTTATCTAACATTCTAAGGTTGCGTTTCGCCAGATTATTTAAAGAGGGAATCAATTTAATTTTAGAACTTTTAGTTTCACTAATTAATGACATTAATTTTGGTTTTGAGTTTAATCAGAATAACCTCTCTTCAGAGATGTTACACATTTAATCAGCTGATCAATTTACACAAACCAGTATAGTGTAACGCAGTTTGCAAATTAAACAATGTTGATTTCCCAAACCTTTTGGGTTGGTAGACTGAATTTTTAAATAATATACACCGCTTTTACCATACTGATTCTTCATTGTAAGCACACAGCTCATCAATTTTACTTTGCACCAGTGTTGTCGCTAATGAGTTCTCCACAAACTGCTTGCAGTGTGGGTCTGTGGCCTTGAATAACTGACAAGTTCTGTATGAATTATTATCTATATCGAACATTGTTGTTATTGTTGTTGTAACCGCAGAAAAATTCCCCAAATTAGGCTTTAGGGAATATTGTGGGAGTGACAGTCTTTGGCCGGATAAAAATTCTAGTCGTTTCGGTGTAAATAACCGACTGTCGCGAGGTTGGATTTTTGTCGCCTCTTACGACAGGTGTGGCTTACCGCGGGTAAATTCTAAGCCGCAGGGGGTGATATCGAACATTCGATACACGCGCTATGGAACATGCTGTAATTATTGGCTTCTCCTTCATCTGAAAATACCATCATCTGATATTCCTATAACTCTTAGCATGGCGTTGCCATATCTTAACACGTTTAAATAAAAAACTTTTCGAAAGTTGAAGTTGAAACCAACAAATAAAGTTTTTTTTCTCTAGTTAGTTCGGTTAGGTTTGTTTGAAATGGTTGATCGCAAGAGGTTCCCACATATATGGGTTATTTGTTGGGATGCCAGAAAAAGTAAATTACCTGAAGACTAGACCACTTTTAATTTATTAAATCGTTTATTGCGACAAATCTGCAAAAGCACCTAATGTGAATATCTGTAAACTCTTCCGAAAATATTCAGTCTCAGCCTTGCAAACGCTGGACAATACATTAAAAAGTGTATTTATGATTCCATCTTCAGCTCCTGATAACTTCTACAATGGGATTGCCACAGAATCCCAAGCCTACTGCGGTAATATATATTAAAAAATGATCAGACAGGGTTTTGATGATGGGATGGAAAAAAGTTTCGCTATACTTCCGCGTGGTATCCACACTTACAAGCTCAGTAGCGTTGCATTTCCTAGAGATTCAACTTTAATCTGACACCTACCTGATTTTTCATCTGAACTAAATTCAAGCCACAAACAGTGAAAATGATCATTCGTGTAAATATTTGGCGCCTTGTAACCGCTGAAGCGATTTTCGGCCGAACTCCTCCCCAAATTTGTGTTTTTGAGTCTTTTCCTACAGTTTCTTCTAAGCCGCCTCCGAACGGCCAATGAATTTTTATGAGGAGCTTTATATTTCATGTCAGAAATACAGTCGGAGGGCTTGACATTGTCTTCCGAGAGGCGACCGCAATAAAAAAATAATTTTTCTATAATTTTGGATCCTGATCTCGAACTCTGGACTTCCGAATGGTAGTACGCAACGTTAACCACTCGGCACGAGGCCGCAGATCATTCCTATATCATTACAAGTTAAGAGCTCACCACGAGAGAGTAATACCCTCTTGGAAACCAAAATCTCCCTCCCATTGAAAATTTATATTGATAAAATTCATTAATTTTATTCCAAATATTCTGCTTTTGTTCCAATATAATGGTTTGCATGTGCAATTAGAACGGTAAACAATTTGAGTATATTTCCAACCAACAAACATTTGAAGTCAGTTGATTAGGCCAGGTGGTTAGGCGGAAGTAAAAGAATGCTTAACCAAAATATTGGAAATGAAGTTAAACCAATGAGACAGTACATTACCGTGCACTAGGCTGCAGTTTTAAATGTCAAGTTAATATTGCTATGTCAAATGCGAACCAGCAAATATCTCATATAGTTCCAATAAACCATTAAATTAACATTTGCACCGCTCCAGTTGTATGGTATAATATGTGAATTACGTATGTATATCAACTGGTTTCTAAAATGAATTTTTTTTGGTACCAGATCACAATCATCATCAGATGATATCATTTACCCAGCTTGTACTGAAACAAAATAATGAAAGTCATGGCAAAAATATATTTACATAGGTATCTTAATGGATCCAAAGATCAAAATTAACAGCCAAAAAAAATTGGTAAGATATTTATTGAATAATCGATATATATCGGCTCTTTTTGATAATAAGAGGTTAGGTGGGTTTCAGAGGTGAAAAACAGGATTTTTTTCTTTTTTATATATACAAACTTATATTTTATTCAAAGAATTTACCATATCGAAGATATATATTTAAACAGTATTTTGTGAAATTTTTATTCAAAAATTCCGATAACTCAGCCGTTGGTACCTCATCTCCCTTGACGTCTCAAAAGAAAATGCTCTCGCCGTGGACAGCATAACTCATTATTGGTGCATCTAAAATCAAAGAACCAAAAATATTTTGTTGGTACATGGATAAATCTCGTTATTGGAGGAAGAAAAAATAAAATAAAATCTGAATTTATGACAGACTTTGAACAAAAAAGCACATTTTTTGATCAAATTTTCACTATGCAATGGCTATATAATGTTATTACAAAGATGTGCGCCTAAATTGAACAAACTCGCTTTATAACCTTTCCAGAAATCGTGTACACCGACTTAAAAAATAGTTTTGAGATAAATGCGTTTAAAGTTTCAAATTGACACAGACATGGCCTGATGGGCGGAACTGCCAAAGTTATATCTCTTAGAATTTTACTCCGATTGATTTGAAATTTTAGGAGAATATTTTAAACATATTGTACAATTTAATAAGACAAAAAAAGGATTTTTTTTTTTTTAATATTCAAACCCACCTAACCCCTTAATAGAGCTTTGAAGTGTGCAGTTTTGAAAAAATGTAAAATTTTCTATTGAAATTTATTCGGCAGCATATAGCTTTTTGTGCTCTTTTATTTTCCGCAGGGCATTAAATTGAATGAATAAATATTGTTGCACTTCATTGCATACTTTTAGGTATCAATTATATTAAATACATTTGCTTGAATTTGTAGCCACCCTGTGGTGCTCAAGTAATTCCAGCTGCGAGGTTGTAAAGATGCATCTCCACATCATACTTTTCTGGCTGTACAGGCTACGTCGCTTAAGCTTTGCATATTTGGAATATTTAAAAATTATGTTGACAAATTCTCAATGTAAACAATGCAAATTGTATGGAATGGAATTGCATGCTTTCAATGCCGGAAACGCTTACTAAGCCTATAAATCTTCGAAACCACCTGGAAAGAATGGTATTGATGCGCAGCTTAACAACAAGCAATCAGGGAATTTTTACGAAGTTTCAATTATTCATTCGGTTTTCGGTATTTGGCATGGGAGAAATCGAACCAAGATTAGCTTACTACTCATGCAGATGTACGAGTATGTACACATATGTTATTGAAATTTTGAGAGTCATGATGATTTCGCCACTAAATTTTTAAATATGATCGTATATGGTGTTAAAGTACATATTGAATTAAAAAATCTGAAGGTTGAAAAAATGCAAAAAATTTATTCTGGCTAAAATCTAAATACATCGCGAATGGTTTAGAATTACAATTATATGTGTTGGCTATGATAAGCCTTTTCAATGGCCTCACTACTTGTAGAATTTGCTATAAATAACTCTTTAAAATACCAGCACATTGTTTTGGGTTCTTACATTTGTGGTTCTATTTAATTCAAATTTATTCCATTGTCGGGACTTCGCTGCATCAAGTCAATATCTTGTGTGTCCAATTTCATGCAGGTCAATATGCTAAAATTTATGTGGAAACTAGGGCAAACATGCATCACTGCAGCAGACGCATACACATCACCACACTCATAGTTAAAATAATTGGAATGCAAGCGGAGGGTGGTTTTAGTGGGTCCAGAGTAAATTCGGTTACAGTTTTATATTAATTCTAAATTGTAGGTAAATTAAAAACTTCAACAATGTCAGCCTTGAAATCCAACGCAAAATCACTCTTGCCAATAGATGTTCCTTTGGACTGAGTAGGCAATTGCAAAGTAAAGTCGTCTCTCAATAAACAAAAACCAAACTCTACAAGTCGCTCATCATACCCATCCTGCTGTATGGTGCAGAAAATGGAATGATGTCGGCATCCGATGAGTCGGCTTTAGGAGTTTTCGAGAGAAAAGTTTTGCGAGAGATTTATGGTCTTTTTTGCGTTGACAACGGGGAATATCGCAGACGATGGAACCGACCTGGTTTCATATGGTATTTCCAACTGGCGAAAAAAAGCGAAGAGAAGAAACGAGGTGCGTGCTATTGTAGATGCGGCTATAAATGCGAAAACGGTGCCTATGCCAAAAACGAAGAAGAAGAAGAAGAAGAAAGTAAACTAAATACGATATTTCGTAATATTGTATAACATTGATTAAAAAATTTATGTGCTCTCACTGCTTTTCTCAAAGATTTTGGATCCGCTGCTATGCTCCTACAGCAGCAGGGGCAGGCTCTTGAGGACGATTGAAGGTTTGATATTGTGGTATTTGTAGTCAATCGTGGATAGGTTGGATGCCAGTAAAAATTGTGAATTTTGTAAATATGTTTTGATTTTGAATGCTCCTGTTAAATCAAGTACAACCACTTTAACGGCTTATGATGTTGCGGAATTAGAAAATAATGATTATGAGTAAACAAAGGTAAATTGAGCAAAGCACTATTTATTTAATAATCTTATTTTGATTTGAGGAAAATTAATTATTTTCACTCACATATTTCACAAATTTAATTTTTGAAAATTTTTTTTTTTTGAAACTTGTCCAACAAACATTCAAAAAAAAAAAAATCAACAAGACATCATTTGCTAGCAATCCGTATCATAGAAAAATAATCACATTTCTTAGAAAAATAGATACCGATTGTAAAAATATGAGTTTTGATATTGTTTTAAGTTACCTAGAAATACTTATAAGTGTATTTATGAAACCTACACCAGCTGTACACGTAGTAAATACTAAATACTGTGTGAGCCTAAAAACATGCAAAGATTTTTCATGGTTATATTATGTACAGTGATGAAGAAGATAAAAGCAATTTAATTGAAGTTGACATTTCCTTGTTGGGTTTGTTGGAATATTCGTTCATTGTTAACTATGCGGATAATAACACTGTTCAAGTTCTTTTGGTGCCAAGAAGCTATAATATTTTTTTCTTTTAATATGGCACCCTTTACTAATTACATTTAGAGAAAATATCATGATTTCCTAATCGGTAGTTTTCTGCAAATTTTAATTGAATAGAAATCAAGATATTTATAACAACAACAACATTTAGTAAATTCTTATGTATATGACAACTTTCTTTTATGCGTTTTTCGTAAATGACATATATCAGGATAATATGTTGCATCCCCCAGCAGCATTCAGTCATCATAAGCTGATCCCTTTGTTCTTCCTTAAAGGAACCAAGATTCGTTGGAAAATGGTAAAGGTGATTGTGGATGCATTTTGATGCACATATTTCATCCTAAGTTTTAGAAATTGTCCAGAATGCTGTTAACAATTTCAGAATGGTTACTTACTCCCAGTAAGTTTTTAGTAACTTCAACAAACGTGTTCCACGCAAGTTGCTCCAAGCTGCTCATTAAATTTGAGAAATCAGTATCTTTTATCAATATTATTAGCTGTAGGCTATCACTAGGGAATTTTCTCGTTGTATAAAGATAACACAGGCCATTTTATCAAAGGTTTGCACAAATTGTTTCATTAAACGGAGTTGAATGTGCAAAAGGGGCCATATTTTTTTTTCTTAGAGCCAAACTCCTCTTTAATACCTTCTACTTTCCAACTTCCAACATTTCACATACAGGCCTCTGCAGATTCTTAAAGTAGTTCAATGTCCCTTAATAAATCGTTTGGGTAACAGTTTTGGCTTTATACGTATACACGCTAGTTCTTAGATATCACTATCACTAGATAGTTCACCACAGGTAACTCCCTCTGAATAAGGTATCCGACTGTAAGTCTGAATAAATAAATATTTTAACACCACGAAAATCGACACAGCCGAAGTAACAGTTATCGAAGTAATTTTTGGTTTTTTCCACTGCATAAGTAACCAAAGCAAATTTTGCAAACAATTTTAGATATCCTCGATTTGTTTTCATTTAAAATTTACGAATTACACGAAAAACAAACGCTCCTTATGAAATCTGTTATAGGTTTCCTGAACTTTTTGATTGTGTATACATGTATGGGGAACAAAATACATTTGAATCATTGAATCAACTTCTTCGCAAGGTACTCATAATACTTGAAACCGTTCTCCTGAAAGTACTAATTACAGCAAACTTAAAAAACGGGGGGTTGCCACAAAATTACACGTAGGAAAAAAATTTAAATTAATTTTAGTGTTGCCAGTGGATACATAATACTAAACTCGGCGCTAAACATTTTTTTTTATTTGTTGAGGTGTGTGATTGGCAAGCATAATCAAATTAAAACTAAATTATTTCCTTCATGAATAACTTACAAATTATAACTGGTCATAAGGGTGTTTTTTTTTTATAGAGGTATAGAACTTTAAGTTGCAATAAAACAACGATGGATTATTCGATTGACATGAATTTTATTTATCCGAAAGATAATCTTGTGGCATTACATTTTAAATATGATTTCTGGCATATGACCGCTACGGCTGGCGCGGATGTAGTCCAATCTGTACGTCCAATTTTCGATGACATTTTCCAACATTTGTGGCCGTATATCGGCAATAACACGGCGAATGTTGTCTTCCAAATGGTCAAGCGTTTGTGGCTTATCCGCATAGACCAATGACTTTACATAGCCCCACAGAAAGTAGTCTAGCGGTGTTAAATCACAAGATCTTGGAGGCCAATTCACAGGTCCAAAACGTGAAATTAGGCAGTCACCAAACATGTCTTTCAATAAATCTATTGTGGCACGAGTTGTGTGACATGTTGCGCCGTCTTGTTGAAACCACATCTCCTGGACATCATGGTTATTCAATTCAGGAATGAAAAAGTTTGAAATCATGGCTTTATACCGATCACCATTGACTGTAACGTTCTGACCACCATCGTTTTTGAAAAAGTACGGACCAATGATTCCACCACCCCATAAAGCGCACCAAACATCCAGTTTTTCTGGATGTAACGGTGTTTCAACATACAATTGAAAATTACCTTCACTCCAAATGCGGCAGTTTTGTTTGTTGACGTATCCATTCAATCAGAAGTGCGCGATACGTTTTACGCACAGAACCATTATTTTCGAAATAAAATTGCACTATTTGCAAGCGTTGTTCAGGCGTGAGTCTATTCATGATGAATTACCAAACCAAACTGAGAATAAATCACTTGACAGCTGTTAAATCGGTCGCCATCTTGAAAAGTAATGCCAACTTAAAGTTCTATACCTCTATAAAAAACACGCTTTACAAGCGGTGTGCTTATTCTTTCATATCTTCTTTAAAGATGTAAACACCGCTTACGCGAATATAGCCGAATTAACAATTGCACGCCATTTGGTTCTTCCTTTCATTGCTTGGTGCTGATTCTAGTGAATTCAGGCTCTTTTTCACATGATCTTTCCTCCTCCTCTGCTTCCGCGAGCGGGTACTGCATCGAATACTTGCAAAGGTGGGTTGCTTTCATCCATTTGGACGGTATGACTTAGCCTGCGTTGTTGCTGTCTCCCACGAGTGCGGTATTCGTCGTTGCCAATGTACAAAACATGCTATGAATCGTCATATATGTACCATTACGAGTGTAATTAGCGACTTGTAGAGTTTGGTTTTTGTTCAGCGAGAGCGGACTTTACTTCTCTATTGCCTACTCAGTCCAAGGTAACCTTTGTTAGCAAGAGTGATTGTACGTTTTATTTCAAGGCTGAAATTGCTATTGGTCTTAATACTGGTTTTCAGATTGACGAGAGTGTGTGTCCCTTCAAAGATAGCATCAGATGTTTGATGGTGGGATCGAGAGGCCTTTTTGTGCGATATTGAGAAAGTTTATCCCATGATAATTGGCGCAAATTTCTGTCAATTAGAAAGATATAACTTAGACAAAGAAGCTGATGCGTGTACCCTGCCATTCCTTCACCGTTATTTCAGAATATCTCCATCGGTAAATCAACGGCTAGCGCTACTTTGTTGTTCTTCTTGCGGAAATTGCTCCCCGGACTTTTCACCATAGTTGGGTTACTAGAACACCTCTTTTGGTTCCACATGAAAACGGTCCGGTGTTGAAATTTTTTGTTAGTTGCCGTGCCTTTTCATGGAATTTTCGAGCACTACCCTTGCCGGCCAAGCTCTTAATACTCATGCATTTCGGCTTCTCTCTTTTTTAGTCTCTCGATTTTGAAATTCAAATTCAGTGTTATTCACTTAGAGGTTTTCAAAATGAATGTAAATAAAATGATTTCAATATAATATTATTCCTGAAATTCCTTCTTTATTATAAAGTTTAAGCCTTGACATTATGTGTGAAGCACTACATGATTCAAATGACCGCCTGGTGAATTTTTGCAAACTGCGTTCCGTTTTGGGTAATTTTCAACCACTTTTTGTACATATTGGGCGGTATCTCAGCCATAACTTGACGAATATTGGTATTCAAGTGCTCAAGAGTTAAATGTTTCTCCACGTAAATACGGGTACAAAAAAGATCCAACGGTGTCAAATCGCACGATCTCGGTGGCCAATTGACATCACCAAGACGAGAAATTACTAGGACGGGAAATTTCTATCGCAATAAAGCTATATTCGCTCGTATTGTGTGGCATGTGGCAGCATCTTGGTGGAATTACATATTGCCCAAGTCGTGTTCTTCAATTGCAGACCAAAAAAAGCCGGTTATCATACGACCATAACGCTCCGAATTGATCACACCTTCTGAGCAAAGAGTGCATGCGATAGTCTCTCTTCAATTATTTAAGGATTCTCGGAGCCCCAAATGCGAAAATTTTGCTTACTTACATATTCACCGAGTGAGATATGTCTCATTAAATGCCTCGTCACTGAAGAAAATTTTGTTAGAAAAATCGCGCTCTACTGCTGATGTTCAAGCATCCAATCGACACTACTGACATCGATAACTACTGCATTGTGAATGGTCAGCTGGCTTAAGTTGTTGTATGAGCTGCACTTTATATGGATGTATGTGTAGGTCCATGTGTCAAATACGCCATAATGTGCCGTAGGAAAATCTCGGCCCTTGAGAACGTCGAGAAATAGACACATTCGAGTCTTCGGCTTCACTTTCACTTACAGTAGCGATATTTGAGGTGGAACGAGCAAAATGATGATGCACAGGCCTTACAATATCTGTAGCCGATCCAGTCTCTTCTTTTAAAGCACGAAATATGGCCACGTTTCAATCAATATTTTTGTAGTAGGTTTTAACAATTTTAACGCGTTGTGCGGCTGTTAAGTGATTCATTTTCATAAAGGCCTGACTTTTAACTAAAACATAAAATGTTTGGTTTGATAGTTAAGTTTGACTGATGCCAAAGGACAGCCCTGCACTTTCGAAACCACTAAAGTTGAAAATATTATAATATTGAATATATTTTGAATTTTTTATATCAACAAAATGTGCACTTTTGTATAAAAAAATATTAAGACAAAAATTTAACATTAAAAAAGTGCTTAGAAACCATTCAAGCGGTTAACTGGATACGTAACGATTCTTGAATTATGAGCTTTCACCAAAACCTGTTAAAGTACAAGCTGAAAATTAAATCTTTGCCATAAATTTCAATAAACAGCAATATAAATTTAAAGGAATTAGCAATGAAATAATGGAAGTGCCAATTTCAGCGTTTATTTAGCAAAAAAAAAAAAAAAAATTAAAAAAAAAATTTTTTACAAAAGAACGAGTCAATACTTAAAAATTGAAATAAATAAGTAGAAATGGGCACAGAAAAAAAATTAGCATTTAAGAGTCTTCACTTTTTATAATTGATTGCAACAAAAAAAAAAGCCGGATGGGAAACAAGTTCATTAAAGACGGTAATAATATGCAAATATCAAATGAAATTAAAATGAAAGTAAAAGTGTTGGAAAGTAGTAAAAGAAAGCTAGTTAAAAAAAAATTAAATTATATATATATTATTATAAATAAATAAATGAAATATATATTTGTTTATATATATCAAAGGCCACAATAAGCATTGTGAATCGTCCCCAGAAAGATATTTGCCTCATCATTTCATGATAAGTCGGCACCAAAAAGATAATTCGATACTGCATGTTTAAGATCTGTATCAACGACCATTTTTGAATAATTAAAAAAAAACTGAAAATCATGAAAATAATTTTCTTTTCAGCATCGATTGATCTACATACTGAATATGCTTTAGGTGATAATAGTAGCTTGTAGGAAAAAATTTGAAAACTGTATCGGTTGAAAACTTTTCTCAGAAATAGACGAGGTTCGAAATTCTAATATTTTCAGATTTTAAACATATTGGGAATCTGGCATAATTTTGAAATAATTTTTTTTAGATTCCTGATTCAATTTTCAATAAGGTTTTGTGTTTCGTGAAATTAAAATAACGTTACGCTATATTGAAAATAATTAAAAACCAATTTTTTCATTAGAAAATAAGGAGCTTATTCGATTACTGTATTAATGAAAACAACAACAACAAAAAATTAAATGCACGCAAAGAAAAACCTTTTTTTTACTTATTAGAACTTAATCATTATTATACAATATTTTATTATATTGATTAAATCAAAATTGAAAATAATATTATAAACGATTAGGTAATTTAAACATTACTGCTTATGTACGTATTAGTTATAATAATAAATAAAATTCTCATATTTTTTTCTGTCATTTTTTGCTGCCAACCATTTTTAAATACTTCAACAGCATTTTGAAACGATTTCGTTTCCCCTGTTAGTGCCGGTATTAACACATTATAACGTTTTTGTTACACTGCAAAGTCGCTTATATAAGTTTGTACGAGCTATGAGTTCGTAGCTTAAATAAAAATACAATAAGAGTTTGAGTGCCTATACGAGAGTCTGTATTTCTCGTAGTTATTAACCAATGTCGAAGTTCGATTATATTTTTCTGTTTTAATTCGGTAAATATATTAAATTGGTCATAAGGTATTCGAAAATCATTAATTTTATTAATACGGTTTGAGTAGCAACGGCTAAGTACAATTCTGACAATACTTCAAGTGGAATATACTTTCAACAAATTCGAAATTTCGGTATAAAAACCATTTTTCATGAAATAATTAAGAAAAATTTAATTAAAAATTATTTTCTTAATAATCTTGCATACGTGCATATTCAGAAAGAACTACTAGATTTGTATTTGAAAGAGAACATACACAGCAATCCTATGAGTTACAACACTTTTCTAACTTCAATTTCAATACGTTCTTCTGTATGATCATCATTACAATTTACACCCTGGATAAATGATGGATCATCAGCGCTTGATTGTAACGTAGTTATTGGTGATAAGCTTAATTTAGTTTTTTTCTTTCAAGCAACTCACTTTTATCATTTTACAGCAATGCTTCCTGATCCTCTTCAAGTATATGTTACTTAACTTTTTAGCACGGCACTTTGATCAAAACACATCACAAACTGTAATTCAACATTCGAACGTGGCTGAAATTTTTTTTAGCATCTTCATCCGCTTGTATATACTCGTATTTTGCAGTGCTTGATGATGTTTTATTGATTTCGAACAAATACGGGAGTTATCATTCTTTTTTTTTAAACGATGACCGATTTTCACTTAATGAGTAAAATCAGTTGTTAAGAACAGATGTACTTATATCCAGCAAATAATTTTAGGGTTATCTGCGTGTATATCTATAGTTGCTTTTTATTAATTAAAAAATAAAAGTAAAAAAAACAAGAAAATATTATCAGCATTGAATTACAGCGTCATCTTATATAAAAAGCAGTAATGTTATGTATACATATGTAAAAAGCAGTAATGTTTAAATTCCCAAATCGTGTATAATAAAATTTTCAATTTTGACTTAATCAATATAATAAAATATTGTATAATATTGACTAAGTTCTAATAAGTAAAAAAAAATGTTTCTATTTGACTGAATCTAATGTTTTTTGTTATTTCCATTAATGCAGTGATCGAATAAGCTCCATATTTTCTTATTTCAATGCTCCATTTATAAACAGTAATTGGTTTTTGGGGAAAAAAATTGGTTTTTGATTATTTTCAATATGGCGCACCGTTATTTTAATTTCCCGAAACACAAAATCTTGTTGAAAATTGAATGGGGAATCTAAAAAAAAAAAATATTTGAAAACTATGCCAGATTCCCAATATGTTTAAAATCTGAAAATATTAGAATTTTGAACATAACCTCGCCTATTTATTATATTTATTTCTTATTTTCATGATTTTCAGTTTTTTTGAATTATTCAAAAACGGTTGTTGATACAGATCTTAAACATGCAGCATCGAAGTATCTCTTTGGTGCCAACATATCATGAAATGATGAACCAAATATCTTTCTGGAGCCGATTCACTATGCTTATCGTCCTATGGCCGTTCATTCCAGATGCTTATATTGCCTTCAATCTTACCTAGTGGTTGTGCCATTCTTACTTCTTGTTCTATATTTCTTAATACAGATTTTTTTAAAACTATTTTTCATTTATATAATTAATTTTAAAATTATTTATATTTAATTACTTTCTTAAATTTTATAGTCGATAACTTTGCCTTGTAGTCAATTTTCAATTGAAATTTTGGTTTTATAATAAATTTTAATATAATTAAGAACAACAAAAAAATTATTCTTTCATTAGCAATAAATATTAAATAAATTAATCAGAATGTGCTACTAGTAGCTAACAGTATCATTATTTTAATTGATTAAATATTACAACATACCACAGATAAACACAAATGCCATTTTAATTACTCATATGCGGTTGTGGCAGTCAAGCCTTCGTATTCTCGCTCACGCCGCTTAAGGTCGTGTGTACGTTGGATGGTCGATGGGTCGATTGATAAGTAAAAATCATGCAGAAGTTAAATTTGTTGGTCGGTAGCTGGTTTTACCGCAAGGAAATTAAAATTATTTACTTTAATTGTATGTGGCCACAAATACAAATACAAATACAATACATACATACATACATATATAAATTGAAGAGAATTTTGTAAATACACACATACATGTATAACATACTTGTATATGTATGTTTATGGTAATTTATGCATTATGCTTGTGTTACAGCTGTCGATTATTTTGTTTGCATGACAAACACACTCAAAAATTTCAATAAAGAAGCTATTAAAAATTATAATACGTTAGTACACACGTGCAAACATACATATGCACATAAGCAATGTATTTTATTTACAATTCTCATTCAAGAATACTCGCAGGCATGGATATGAGTAGACATTTCGAGTTGGATGCTTTTACACCTGTAATTATACTCTTAATTGTGATTTACATATACATATATATATATATATATATATATTTATATATACATACATTTATGCACACAATTGTATGCATAGATGGTTATTACAAAAATTATAATGATTTTTATATTTTATTGCAGATGTCTTGACGTGAAGAGAAGCATTGTCAAAGTTGTTTAGAGAAACTATTCTGATTTTCAATTTTTCAATTGTTCAGTTGATGTTTTGATCTTGAACGACACATTACAGTCTACACACCATGGCTTCTGTAAAGCTGGTGAGTTAACATACGGTTATGTGTTGTGTATATTAAGTGCTGGTGTTAAATTGTATTGACCTTTTTGAAAAGGATAATTATAAATAAATAAATTAGTGATATTATTTGTAAGCGATTTCATATTCAAGTTATAAAAAAGTGCTTTAAGGAACTATATTTTTTTTGGGGTTTAAACCAAATTCTTAAATGTTTTTTTTTTTATCTAAAACAAGATTTCAATTATGATACCAAAAGAAACGTAATTTCACTCAAATAAATTTGACGCTAAATGATTTTTTGACAACTAGATTATGCCTTAAGGGCAGAAATTGTTTAAAAAAAAAATTCTTATGCAGCTACAAATAATGTTGTTAATTTAGATTTTGTAAAATTTATATAGTCTTTCAACTTCCTGCTAGTTTATTTCATTTTTTTTCGAAATTTTTTTACAATAATATGTTTACCATTTTTAATATTATTAATATTATTATTTTTCGTTTACCAAATTAAAATTAATTTTTTTAAGCGATATTAGTAACGTAAAAATAAGGCAAATATCGAAAAATCCATTTACATCAGATTGCTACAAAATATAAGAAAATTTATGAGTGGAAGGAATTACCTTCTTTTTTGTATCATGCTTCCAATTGTGTCTAAAACCTAACATTGTTTAAAAATAATAATAAAAAATTATACAAATATAAATTAAAATTATTAAAATAGAAAAATTAAAAAAAAAAAAAAATTTTTTGTCAGTTCATCTCAGTTCATGCTGAAAAATAATGTGATTTTTGATCCTGCAGAGTAACTTTACTGTCAGAATAAACTAAGTTTGGCTAAATTACGAGTATGATATATTTTATGGCCCGCCAGTTACCATCGCAGCAGATTGGTTCAGTGTCTCGAAAAGTATGTGCTTCGTAGAATGTGTTTGCCAATACTAGGAGTGCCACTCGCGTAATGTGCGGAATGTCGAGATTTAAAACTGTTCAGCTACAAATAAAAAGACATTCGAACCTAACCTTTCTCTGCGACTAGTGAAAAATTTAAAAATCGTTTTCGAGCAAACCCTACCTTTTCGGAATTGCCTCACCAAAAGTGTATAAAGCACTTTATTCAAATGGGAGTCCTTAAATTCCTTGAAGCATCTTTTCACCAAAAACAAAAGAAGTTTTAGTTTTTACTATATTTTGACTTTGGTGTTTATATGAAGTTAGAAGTTGAGTTTAAGTTCCATCGCAATCCCCAAATCGACTAAAATATGATAATTTAAAAATCTTCATGATATTTTGTATATATTTGTATAAAATTTTTCTTTAAAAACCAAGTACATATTGACCGTTATTATCTAAGACCTTTTGTCATTCTTCGGTTAGCTTCATAATCCTATCAGTGCAAAAGTTCTGTGGTTTCTCGGTGAAGAACTTGGCGAAATCCCTTCCAGCAGCTCTTCGGTGGGCGAATTTTTCAGATGGTGTAAATGAAATCTTCGTCAATCTTTGCCAGGTCATCAAAGGTTCATGTGGTCTGGCGTTGTCATGTTGATATACAGCATCTTATATATTGATCAATACTGCACGCAAGGTGGTTAATTGTTGTCTGTTGGACTCATAATTGATCGTTTAGCCATGTTGTAGTTTCTCATAGTGCCCAATTCCCTCCTCATATTACCATACACTCAAGATCACCTTTTTTTGCCAGCAATTCAGGTTTCGAAGTCATTTGTGGAGGGTCACGTAGCTATGACAATGAATTTTTCATTTTTTATTCTCGTATTTAATACACATTTCGTCGCCCCCAACAAAATTTTTGGAAAGGAATCGAGCAAAGCATTCTTGGATACGAATGATGATTTACAGGACTGACTTGACATAAAATATTGCTAAAAATGACAGCTTTCAAAAACGTGTTACTTTGACGCAATCGAATTATTGTTGCCCGAAATAAGAGTATAAACACCATGTACTCGTATATATACCAGGGCTAGCCAAAAACTATTCTATCGAGAAAACAATTTCGCTGCAGGCCAGGATCTTTTGCTGAATTTTAAAAGATGTCGGTGAGCATTCAAAGCTTCACATATAAATAATACATAAAAAATATTTATTCATTAAATGACCATAACTTTCGAAACAGTCAATGTAAAGTTTCGTACGTGACGGATTCTTGCATGGCATACAACTTTTCGATTTTTTTTGCTGTAATTAAATCATGCCTTGGAAAGTGAAACAAATCAATATATGCAGGTTTTGTGTGATTTTTTCGCTTTTCAAGGCTTCTACATAAAAAAATGAATTTACAAAATATTGTTACTGGTTTTTTCGGAAATCTTATTATCTGCAAGATTCTGACATGCGAAAAGTTTTACCTTAAACGGTTCAAAAGTAATGATCGTTGTAATGAAACAATTTTTTATTTGTTATTTATATGGAAAACTTTTAATGCTCATAGACGCATTTTAAAAATGATCAAAAAATCCTAGCATAGGCACATTGTTTTCTCAGTAAATATATTAATTTTTACCCATAAATGTGAAATGTTAGTTTTTGGCTCACCCTAATATATATTTATGTTTTTTATTGCTTTTGAATTTACTTTCCGCCAAATAAGGAGTCTTACTCCTAGTGTTATTAATTTTTTATTATTATTTGATTATAACTCTAAGCTTTGAATTTGACTCCTTCATTAAATGCTTTCCCTTCTCTATCTTTCATTAAAAATATCACACATTAATTGAAGTTTAAAGTATTCAACACATGGCGTATGAGTGATATTTCGGTTAGGGATTCTTTACTTCGAATTAATGTAATATTATAATTGTAATGCTTTATTAAAGGCGCTGAAATCTTTTATGTTGCCTCTGATAATTTAAGTAATATTAATTATATTATTTTCTTACAGTTACTCTCTGCATTCATACTAGCAACCCTCTCCTTAACAGTGAATGCTGGTCTATTGGATTATATTTATCCAGCACTTATGACGGAATTTTATAGTCAAGTGCCCACAAAGGAGGGCTATCGTTTCAAGTAAGTTTAATCAAAAGCTTCATTTTATTACTTAATTTGATTTCTATATTAACATTGCTGATTCTTATAGACTTGAAGAGCCAAATGGCAGTAAACGTGAAGAAATTGGTGTTGTAATGAATCCAGATACACCCGATGAACAATTGGTCATAATGGGCATGTATACGGTCTATGATGAGAAGACAGATACGGAGACAGTGACGATGTATACAGCGGATAAGGATGGTTATAAGCCACGTTATATGTTAAAAAATCGTAAATTAAGCGCGAAAACGTTAATGTCTAGTGCGGGCTAAGCGCATTTTTTTTAAATTTAAATTTTGACATTTTTAATAATTGTTTAATTGTGTACATATTTCACACCCACACACACACACACACACATTTGCATATTTGCAATACATAAATAGCAAGCTTAAAAATTGTGTCATGCTAAGCACGGAATATCAATAAATCTAGAACGGTTCAACGAATTTTAAATATTTCACGCACTATTAGGACCTTAAGCTTTTGTGACCAATTCGGTTTATTTTTAGAAAATGAGATTTTTGTCCATAAATACGTAATTTCATTTGTTTGTATTTGTCGTATGTAAATAGTTTCTAATACCGGTGAGAAATAAATATTAAAAAATTTGTGTTCATGTTTTAGTCATAGTTTTGATCTTCGGCGAGTTTCATCATGGGCTCCGCGAAGTTGGTGAGTCGATATTTTGTGCAAAAAGAAAAGAAAAAAAAATAGAATTCAATTCAAAAGTTACAAAAAATAAATGACAAAATGGTAGTTAAGAAAAATAAAATAAGTGAAATTTTGTTCGAAAGTCTTTAAATTAACGACAGAAATGAGTATTAATTCCTTTTCACATCCCGTACATATACATAAATACACAACTATGGGCGTACTAAGATATTTTAATATTTACCAATGGTCACACATAAAAGTAAGCGCCTGTATCTGCGTTGTTGTTGTTTTCATATTCCAGCAAAACTAGTTATTTGTTTACAAGGTCATTTCTATCATCTGCGCGATCTTGACTTTTGACGATATATGGGCGATTTGAAATGCGGTGAAACCAGAAAATGGATTAAGCAAAAAAATTTTTTTTTTTACATTTTTGTTTGTCTAATTTTGTCATTTAAAAACTGGAAACGACATATCATTTTGTTAGTGATTCAATATTGAAAATAAATAAATAAATAATAAATCGAAAAATAGCCATGGCGTTTTTAGCGCTAAAGCTTGAATTATTAGTTTTATTTTCATATCAATTATTTTTAATGTTTTTAATAAAAAAATTTTTTTTTATTAATTTCTCAAATAATCATTAGTGTAAAATGTCAATAAAATCACAAAACAAGAAAGAACGGCTGTGGCCATGCCAAAGTCTTTATGCCTTTCATGAACATATCAAATTAGTTGTAAAATTCGATTTTGATAACGTTCAGTGTCAATATCAACTTGAATTTATGTCTGTAGAGTACCAAATTTCATACTCTAAGATGCTTTTTTGACTGATAATATCGCATTTCCTGCTTCTTGATGCTTTTTAAAGAGGATTTTTGACACAAATTCTTATATCTGAAGAAATTGTTTGTAGGGGGGCTATATGATATAGTGATTTTGATGATTATCACTATCAATTTGCAATTCATAATATTTGTGTATAATACCCAATTTCATGCTCCTGAAGGCTTCTTATAGACTGAGTTTTGACCAAACCCTCACAACTAAAAATATCGGTGTATGGGAGTTATATGTTTTATTCGTCCAATTTTGATGATTTTTAGAACCAATATGCAATTCGTTAGGTATATCTGG
This sequence comes from Neoceratitis asiatica, assembly GCA_030068015.2. NCBI lineage: Eukaryota > Metazoa > Arthropoda > Insecta > Diptera > Tephritidae > Neoceratitis > Neoceratitis asiatica. Next base: position 43,441,610 of record CM061528.1, on the reverse strand, counting down.
TATACCAAATCACACGTAGGTTATATTTTGACGGATTTATGACCAAAATTCAAATCTGGAAAATCGGTCGTATATATGTTACAGTGGTATGATCGGGCCGGTTCCATCAAATGATCGTTTAAACATTTAGGTGCAAGTTTGGTTGAAATATCTCAGATACTATGGTCCCTCAATTTCTGAGATATTTCAATCAAAACTTGTATTCAACTAGACGGACAGATGGACGTGGCTAGATCAATTCAGCTAGTGATTCTAATGCGATCAGTATACTGTGATCGGTGGGTCTATCTCTTCTCCTTCTGGTACTTACATATTTCGGACCAAAGTTCATATACCATTTCATGTACATGAAAGGTATAATTAAAATATATTTATTTATCAATAAAAAATAAAAATGAACACAGTTTTTTCTAAATTACAAAAGAGTTTTTTAATTCTATATAGAACATCAAATAAATAACGCTTTTTTGTAATTTTTGCTTTTTCCCAGTTAACTGCCTTTGCCATTTTGGCAACTCTTTCGGTCACCATTAATGCTGGTTTACTGGATTCCATCTATCCATCGATTAAAACTAAATTTTACAGTCTTTCACCAAGCAAGGAGGGCTACCGCTTCAAGTAATTATAAAATTTTTTTTTTTCATTAAATTTATTTTAACTTAAATTAATGTTTATATGTTATGTGTTTTCAGGTTGGAAGAACCAAATGGCAACAAAAGAGAAGAGATCGGTGTGATTATGAATCCCGGCAGCGAAGATGAGCAGCTCGTTGTAATGGGTACCTATTCGGCTTACGATGAAAAGTCGGATACGGAAACGGTGACGATGTATACAGCCGATAAGGATGGCTATAAGCCACGTTATATGTTTAAGAATCGTAAGCTAGGCTTTAAAGCTCTACAGTCAACTGTCAGTTAAGAAAAATTATTAAATTTTTTTTAAATGTATGACATTTATCTTTCAAATTACATAAGTGGGTAAATAAATCAATATATTTAAATTTCTCGTACCACAGTGTTTCTAACCAAACTCCTCCGAAACGACCAGACCGATTCTTATTTTGTATGACATATATTCAGCAGGTCTGAGCATAGGGCGTAAACTATTTTTTTACATCGTTAAATGGGCCAGGAATCACGTTTTCGTGTATTTACGGTTCGATTTAGTTGAAATTCTTTTTTATCCAGGAAGTGGACCAAACTATCTGAAAAATTATACATTTGTTTCGATTTGGTTGAATTTTTAGATGATTTGCCCTAATCGAATACTTTTGTTGCCCGGAAATGAACCCGAAACCGGGAAAGGTATCATCGACAGCTCGCCGAAAATTGGTATGATTTGGATATAATCATAGATCATTCGTAGCTAAGTTCACTGCCCAATGTTAAAATTCTGCGTCTGCGGCTTACAAGCTATTCACTTGCGTTAAATTTTGTAGTGAATGAGCATAGAGAATGGTGTGTTTTTGGCCTATTTCAATGCGTTCATAATGATATTTACGTGATACACTTTGAGTATAAGTGATTCACACAAACAAATACGTAGCTAGATCAATAATGTAATTAAAAAACTGAATATTTTTATTAGATGACGCTTAACTAGGGCTTTTTATTATTCTTCGGAATACCAACTAGAAGCTATTTTTATGACTATTGAAAGTCACAACAACGTATGACCGGGTCTACTAGTAACGGTTGATCCAAGTAGAGATACTTTTTTCAATAGCCTTTTTTGACAGATTACGCGTGAGTCGTGTCAAGCTGTCATGTTATTTTTGTTCAGTATTGTCATTTCATCATGGAAAGGCTTACGTCTGAAGAACGTTTACATTCACCTTTATTACGAAAATTCACGTTCTGTAAAAAATGTGTTTCGCGCGCTTCGCTCAACTTATGGTCAACATAATCGGCCTACTGAGCATACTATTCGCTACACCATCACCCATCTTGAGACCCAGCATTCATTAAGGGATAATATTCGATCGAATAATAGATCACGTCCAGCACGTAGTGAAGAAAATATAGCGGCTGTAGGTGAGAGTGTACACGAAGACCGTGGATAGTCGATTCGGCGCCGTTCGTAGCAACTTGGACTGACGTATGGGACGACTTGGCGCCTTTTACGTCGAGGTCTTAAATTGAAAGCGTACAAAATACAGCTTGTGCAAGAACTGAAGCCGCTCGACCTTCACAAGCGACATAGCTTTGCTCTATGGGCTCTTGAAAAGTTCCAAGAAGATCCGACGTTTTCGAGTCAAATTTTGTTCAGCGATGAGGCCCATTTCTGGCTCAAAGGGTATGTAAACAAGCAAAATTCCAGTATTTTGGATGAAGAGCAACCTGAAGAGATGTAAGAGCTGCTATTTCATCCAGAGAAAAATCCGATTTGGTGTATCATATATATATATATTTTTGGCCGAGTTCCTCTTTTAATGATGATTTTCAGGGTCAATATTTATTTGAACTTACGTGCATAACATAGCAAACATGACGCTCTCATAACGAATCGGTTATATGGGGGATTATACAGTAGACCCTCATATTAAGTTTCATTCAGATGTTTCAAAAACATGGCTAATCGACTCAGATCGTCATTCATCTTCGATCATATCGGTATAAATTTCGATGGGTCTATATCTTCTCCTTCTGGTACTTACAAACTTTGGTCTAAGGTTAATATCCCATTTCATGTTCATGAAAGGTATATTTAATGGGAAAATTGGTATATCATATTTGCAACGAAGTCCAATATCGAAAAACATTGGCTTCTTCCAATTGAAGATAACAAAAGAAGCCAGACCCTTCCCTTCTCTTTTGGAGCGCTCTCCTCCATCTGGACAGGATAGCTCAGGTGGCAATGCACAGCGGCTCCCAGATCTTCCGCAAAAAGATTCTCTCGATAACTCCTAATGCCGACTCAGCAGATGTTGCAATCGTTCAATACTCTGAATCATATAATAGGACAAGTGTCACAGGTAAGAGTGATTCTGTCTTCGATTTCGTGGCTACGGCTGTTGTTGGCGTCAAAGGGAGAGACGAAATTATCTGCGACTTTATAGTTATGACTGCCAAATTTTATATATATACGTATAAAAGTAAATATAAAACATCGATTTTGTTATTTTTGTTTCAAATGTGTGAAATATCAAACGATATTATAATTTAAAATTCATAATTGTGCAAATGTTTAAATAATGGTGAATAATTCATTATGACCTTTTTTAAATTGTGGCAAAATATTTTATAAACTAAACTCTTCGCTTGGTACACTGTGTCAGTCAATTTTGCGATCTTCAACAAGCTTCAAGATGACAGCGATGAAGTGGGTGAGTTATTTTTCGAGGGAATTATGTTAAAAAAAGAGGGTTAAAGGCTGAAGTTTGTAATAAAATACTAGAAAAGGACTTCAAAATAGTAGTTAAGCGAAAAAAATATAAAAAAAATGTTTTGGAAAATAGTTTCAACAATGTGAACAAGGAATGTATGTGCAAATATGTTTAAAATTAATTTTCTTGGTTTATAAATAATATAAATATATATATTATATAGAAACCAAATCAAAAGTGCTTCAATTCCACTGATAAAATAAACTTTTTGTGTATTTTATTAATAACGAAGTTAACAGAATTTCTGATTCAACAAATTATAAAAAAAATTAATAAAAGTACGAAACAAAAAACTAAACGTTAAATATTCAATTTCAGTTTTTAGCTGTAGCCCTCCTGACCACACTAACGCTTACCGTAAATGCCGGCCTTTTGGATAAGGTTTACCCCACTGTGGTGGATAAATTCTATAGTTTGGTACCCACAAAAGAGGGTTATCGGTTTAAGTGAGTTAACTATGATGTGTGAATACTTATTATGAATTAATTGAAAACAAATATATATATGTATTTATAAATTAAATAGTTTGGAAGAACCAAATGGCAGCAAACGTGAGGAAATCGGTGTGATTATGAATCCGGGTACAAAAGATGAAGAACTCGTCATCATGGGCACCTACACAGTTTACGATGAAAAAACAGACACCGAAACAGTAACAATGTACACTGCAGATAAGGATGGCTATAAGCCACGTTATATGGTAAAAAATCGTAAATTGAACGCAGCAGCCTTAAGATCGTCGGCAGGCTAAAGACAAGCAAATGATTTTTATGAAAAAAAAAAAAAAATTCTAATGTAATTAAGTTTAATTTATAAGCACTAAGTAGAAAATTTATTATAATTTTTTTGATGCAAATGCAAAGCATACGGTTTCCAGCTGCTACTTCAGCTGTCAGTTATTTCTTTTGGACCAAAGCTTTATTTGTAATTAAGCTTACTTACATATATATTATTTAAAATATCTTTTTTTAATTTATGCTTTATTTAACAGTTGGAATGAACGTGAAACAGGTTTGTTTAGCTAAGTATAACTGAAACAATTTGTTAATTATAGCCATTAGCTCTTACGAGGTATGCGTTCATCTCATTCTCAAACGCAGCTGAAAATCGATTCCTTCAATAATCATTGTTAATAATATTTGAATAAAAAATTTTTCTGCTCGTTCAGCAATGTGATTGGTCTTTTGTATCAATATATCTGACAGGTTCGATTTGATTTTTTTTTTTGAATTATTTATGTAAATTTTTTTTACGTTTGCACTTAAGTAGCACTTCAAATGTTACCATATTCTTATCATTATAGTGGAATTAAGACAGTTAAAATTATACAGCCGCCCACTTTTCTATTTTGTTATTTATTTATGTACTGCCCGTGATTTTTATTACGAAGAATTCGAATTCACCTCAATCTTATGTATATATCGTATTTCTATTAATTTTTAAAAAAATATTTTTTTTGCCGTTAAATTTCAGACTCAACTCTTTTAATAATTTAATAAATGTAATGTAATTTACTGCTATATACAGGATATTATTTTGCCATATACAGGATAACAGCATTTTTAAGTAACTTCTAATCCAATTATTCTTCGGCAATGCCCAAGGTATTAACAATAAGGAAATTGCGGAAAAAAAGAAATAATATCCAGTTTAAAAAGGGAATCTTAGTATTCATTTGAATGGCAGTCTCAGGAAACTAGTTGTTTCGATTTTGGTTAGAAGGGGTGACTAATGTTGTACGTGAACCAATTGATTATGTAACAATATTTAAAGGGTGATCCAAGTAGAGGTACTCAATAGCCTTTTTTGACAGATCACGTGTGAGTCGTGTCAAGCTGTAATGTTATTTTTGTTCAGTACTGCTTGGCATTTCATCATGGAAAGACTTACGCCTTACAAATAATTCAACTTTATTATGAAAATTCACGTTCTGTAAAGAATGTGTTTAGCGCGCTTCGCTCAATTTATGGTCAACATATATAAGTGGGCAACTGAGTGTACTATTTTCAACACCATCGCCCATCTTGAGACCCATTGGATTATTGGATAATGTTCGTTCGAATAGACCACGTCCAGCAAAGTCTATACGGACAACCCCGCTTCGATTCATGCCTTGGAGCAAAGCATCCATTCGCCAGTTACCAGTCGAAATACTCGATCGAGTAATCGAAAATTGGACTTAACGGATAGACCATTTGAGACGTAGCCGCAACCAAAATTTGAAAGAGATAATATTGAAAAAATAAATGCCAAAGAATGTTATTTCGAATGATAATCGAAATCGATTGATACGCAGATCTCACACCCACATATTACGCACTTTATGAATCGATTTTAAGGCTAATCGAAATATCGAAGCATTCATTGATAATAATAGGCGCTGTTGCATGGAGTTCGTGTAACTTAATACGCCTGGTCTGTGATAGCTTCTTACTGCTAGTCGTTATACTCATTGATAGCGGGATACGCATCACACTTTGTAAATAGTAAAGAAGCTACATGAGCACTGTCGTAACGACTGCGAACGTGAAGCTAGCTTGTGGCTTTCGTAGCTGCGACTCACAAGTTTCTGGCAATCTTAATGGCACTGCATAGTACGAGAGCTGTTTGATAAGTCAGTGACTTTTTGAATTTACCGCGCAGTTACCATAAATATAATACTGCTGCCGTCACTGTTATCGATTAAAATACAGACTGTTATAAAATTTTGAGCAAGTTGCGCTCAAATTAGTTTGATTTTGACAGTCATTAAAGGCAAAAGACCTCGTGAATTTAAATAAATGCAAAAATGTAAATTTCGTGTGCGGATTAAGCATTATTATATTTTTTTTTTTTGTAAAAAAACATCACCGAAACCAAAGAAAGACTTGATAAATATTATGGGGACTCTCGAACATCAATTTTAATGGTTAAGAAGTGACGCCGAACGTTCGCGCCAACCAAAAGAGGTCTTCACGCCAGAAATCGTCGATAAAATCCGTGGACGGCCGATGGGTGCCGTGCTTGCGAGCAAGCGTAACCATGTGGCATTTCAAGGGAATATTTGTCGATGTTCAACTGTAATCCAATCGAATTTTAATACTGCCTCAATACCGTAAACGGGGCATGAATCCACCGACTCACACCAGAAGCTAAAGAACAATCAAGACAAAGGGGGTCTCCGAATTCTTACAGTTGAACATGCACCAAGCAAGGTCATGTTTTTGGGAAGAGTAAAATTATAACCGAAGACCGCATTGTTCATCAGGACAATAAACAGAAGCGCACGTGCGCAGTCAGCTTGGCAGAAATTTGTACTACACATCCAGCAAATCCTCAAGATTTAGCTCCTTGCGACTATTAGTTGTTTGCAAACCTGAAGAAGTGGCTGGGCGGTATTCTTTGGGTCGAATGAAGAGGTCATCACAAAAAGAAACGCCTATTTTTAGGGTCTCGAAAAAATCTATTATTTGGAAGGGAAACAAAAATTAGGAAAGGAGGCTATGTTGGGAAATAGAACGCTTATTTGCCGAAAAAATATATATTTTATTCAAAAAGTCACTAACTTGTCAAACCAACTTCATATCTTAAAAAGTAAGGGCTTGCATTTAAGCAGATGAACGGACAGATAGACGGAGAGCCGAAGTCGGGTGCAGCAAGACCACAAGAATCTATCTACCACTGAGTTAAAAAACGATATTGGGCGATATAATTCTCACCTCGTCCGTTGGGATAATAAAAATTTAAAAAATATAAATTTAAAAACCAGCTGAGAAATTCTGTAGATCACAAAAAAAGGTTTAATGACAAGTGCAATAAGCCAACATATAGTTATAACAACGGCTAATATGGGAACTATTTTTTTGTTGCAAGAATTATTGTTACAAAGACTACTTATATATTGTTATTGTTGGTATTCAGCAGGTATTCTAATAATTGATAATAAAGCATTTAGCTTCAAATAATTTCGTTTCTTTTAATTTTTTGTTGTTGCTATAATAAATTGATCTCCTGCTTATGTATGATTTAGCTTTAAGCAATGCGGATAAGAAACTGTATTGTTTGCGGTATGTGATTCCCCGCAGTCGACTGAATTCGAATTCTCAAAACCTATAAAAATCATACAAACACAGAGAAATAATTTAAAAAATTTTTATATGCCAAGATTTTCCTGATATTTATTAGTCAACTATTCGCTGTGGCTTTTTATGAATGAAACTAATACACGGAAAGATGCGAATATTGAAAGGAGATATGCAAAAATATATAAGCGAATCGTTTATGTACATATAAAACACACACATACATATGTATAAATGAGGTTGAGAAATCTCAACTTATTTACTCATGTCATATTACTTTTGTTTTCGTATGTCAGACTATGGGATTTCCTCTAATTTATCTAAAAGTCGTGATCCTCATTATGTAGAATTTTAGTAATTCCTTGCAGTTTCGTCATGTTTTCTCTCATTTTACTTAAATGCTCTCCGTAATGAGGTCATTACTGCTATCAAGCGTTTACTGGCCTTTATGCTTTATATATTCTTCAAATGCCATCTGAATGTTGCTGGCGGTTATGGTGTTTCTGAGTTGTTGATTAGCATGTTTCAAGTTGTTTTTTTTTTAATTTTTTTTGTTTCTATCATCGACCGGTTTAATCAAAGAGTAAAAACTAAAAACTCAAATCAATTAAATTTTGTATTAAGAAAACAAAACACAGTTAAACACATGTGCAAGTAAGGTATGTATGAATGTGAAAAATAAAAATATTACTTGTATCTCTCATTCTCGCAGAGAACGAACGCTGACGTCCATTAAATCTATGAAGATTCATAAAAACTATTAGCAATTAATTATGACAATTTGCAAATTTGAAACGAAAGCGAAATGTTTTATAAAATTGTTGATCATGCTTCAGTCAGTTTTGTGATCTTCAACAATTCTCAACATGGCCTCTGCTAAGCTGGTAAGTTTTTGAGCATACAAAATAAAATCTAAACCTTCGGAATTCGGTAATGACAAGTGGTTGAGAGTTAAAAAAGTGTAGTTTGTGTGATTTTTTGTGGTAAAAAAGAATTGAAAAAGAAACTATAGAATTGAAAAAAAAATACTAATTAAAAAGAAACTATAATACAACTTTCAAAAGTATTACGCAAAGTGATGTATATTGTCGCTTGGATTGCAATATCGCGCACACGTAAATTGCAATACCGCGTATATGAAGCTTGCCAAAGACCATGGGAAGATAAGTATAGAGAATCGGCCCAGAAAGGTATTGAACTCATCATATCAGGAAATGTTGGTACCAATAAGACACTACCGTTTCAGAAATTAATTAAAATTTTTTGAACATCATGAAACAATTCTTTCTCACGATCTTTAAAAGTAAAAAAATAAAATTAGGAACACGATAAGAGACGATATATTACATATGAATGTGTATTTAATCTCTTCAAGCTAAATATTTTATATACATGTTTCGCCGAGAGTAGTGATTTACATTACAGTTTATTACTACTTTAGTAAGAATAAGAATTCGAAAAGGAACTGCTCATATAATGTTTTTAATTCAAATATTTATCTTGCGTTACTGCGGTCGCAATAGTCGAGTGGTTAGCATTGCGTACTACAACTCGGAAGGCCTGGGTTTGAGTCCAGGTTCGAGAGTAACATCCAGAATTATAGAAAATTATTTTTACTAATTCCGGTCGCCCCTCGGCAGGGAATGTCAAGCTTCTCATAAAAATTCATCGACTAAACTGTAGGTCCTCCATTTGTTAGTAAAAACATTAAGACGCGAAACTTCAAGTTGGAGGATGAGCTCGGCGGAAAATTGCTTCAGCGTTTACAAATTGTTAAATGCTAATACACTTAATAGAAGTGCAAGTGCGAACAAGTAACGAAATAAGAATTCAGCTCCTTATCCAAGCACAAAATAAGTTAATTTTCGTTCTTATTCAGATTTTTCTATGACCTATAGTCCATTCTAAGCCTCCTCCGAACGAAACGTCTTACATGGATTATAAGAAAAAAGGCACAATTAAATATTTAAAAAACCATTTTTTGGGATATAGGAACATACTTTTCGATTTTACAAAGAAATCTCAAAGAAATTTAAGTCATCATCTTTTGATGAGTAATTCAAAAAAAAAAAATTTTTCTTCAGAATATTTATTTTTTCAACTGAATGGCATACCATTTTTGGTTATGCATTTCCAGGTATATTTTAAGCATAATTTTTGAGTGGAAAATATTAAAACAAATTAAGAATTAATTAAAAAATCGCGCGTTTAGATTATATTTTTTTGGGAAGAGGCTGTGTCTGGCACAACTAAATATTTAATATTTTGGGAATTTTAGTGCCGAGATTTCATTATAGATTCTTGTATTATGCTTTAAGGGACAAAACTTAAGTGCTACTAGTAAGTAATTAAAAATTTTATGCGGCCGAATATTGCCCTAGGACAGTCGGCACTATCGTCTTATTAATTTGTTCGAAAATGAGATTCGAGATCTTTCGTCGATCAGCGTCATTGATTTTACCGTTTAAGCTTATTTGGATTGCATTTGTTCACTTATTAAACATATAATGCCGCTAAATTTAGTAAATTTTCTGTAATTTGTTATTAAAAACAATAAGATGCTTTATCCGACCATTCCTTTTTGTGAATTATAATCAGGAGTACTAATAGAAATAGAAGAGAGTGTCGCTAAAATAAGACAAGGAGGCTTCGAAGATTCATATGTGAGCTAAATTTATAGTGACCTTAGTTATTTTGCTACTCAAACCATTTACTGATCGTCGAAATATCGAGATAAGGTCTCACTGCAGGCTAAGCAATGGCAGAGCTAATACTTTATCGACTCTCCCTCATCTATGTTCCTGTTAATGCGAAAAAATTTGTTAGAGACAGACCGGTTATTCCACCGGTTATGAGGCTAGATGGAGAACCGAGGAATGAGGTATGCCTCCATCGTACGCAGAATTAACCGTAATGTGGACGTTTCACATACATTCGAGAATCTGTTTCGCTTCCTTTTATTGCCACCTTTGGGGTAGTGTGATTGCATTAAAGAGACTCAAAGACAGCTGTCAAATTGTGATAGTTTGAATTAACACCGCAGAATTGAGTAACCTCAAGGCGTCTTCTGTTATGTGAGTGAGTGAGTTCTGCTTGAAGGACTCTGCAGTGTTCAGAAAGTTGCTTGCTCATATAAATTGCGAGTGGAACTGCACATGAACTCCACAGCCCAATGTGCCATCGAGTTCTGAGGCGGATCTTTAATATGAAATTGGTACATTTTCCCATTAGCTCCTCTCTGGAGTTTCCGCAGAAAACGCATTGAGTAGTGCTACTTCATCGGTTTATAAGGAGAAGACATAGGACACAAACCAGAAGGAAAAGGGCTTCTAATGTATGTCAAGTTCTTTTTGATTTATTGAAATTACTGATTGAACCCTGTGGCTTGTGCTGTGGCAATCGCTTTTAGTAGTACACAGGTAGTAGTCTATGGATTTTAAGTTCAAAACGCGAGAAAACATGACTTCATAGCTTTAAATTTGGTGTAATCCTCAAACAGAAGGATTTGAAGAAACTTTCCTGCAAAATTGTGCTCCACTGAATGCGCTGGCTAAATAGCGTTAAGCTTTCAAAGGGAATATCTGCGTCAACACCAACACAGTTGCGGGCGAAGAGCTCACGTTGCTTCCTAAAAACGTTAGCTCTTTGCTAAGTTAAAAATTTTATGTTTTAAGCTGGTAATTGTAGTTTGAGGCATTAAATTTCGAACGTCCTAATACTCTTTTAGACTTCTCTTAAGAATTATTTTTCTTACATAAAAATCACTCTTACGTTAGTTTCTTCGACCTTTCTTCAAATAAAGTTACGGTGATTTCGTCAAACTTACTTGCTTCTGAAATACTAATAACCAAATACTTGAACATAACTTTGGAAATTCCATAAAATTTCAGTTCGAACAGGATATTGATTTTTTTTGTTCTATAAATTTTTTTTTTGCAAATAGTGAAAGAAGAAGAAGAAAAAGCTATGACTTGTTTAAGAGCACAAAAAGCTGTGAAGTAATGATTAAGAAGGTGATAAATTCGTATGAATATGGGGAAATTAATGACTCGAAAATTATGCCAGCAAATCTGTAAATTAAACTAATTTTTATGGGGGTTATGAGCTAATACAAAACTATTACAAACACAAATTTAGATAATGTGTTCATCGATGATCATAAATTAAGTTTGATGTTGCTAATATAATATTGACAATTGGAAAACTTGTTTTCGGATTAAAGGTCTAACAAATATTTCCATTAATATTTTAGTGTTTTTTTACTTACGAGTCACACAACTAGCTCATTATGTTGTATGGTTTGAATATTAAGCACGACATTTGTTGATGCTCTTGACTTTTGACTAGAAATTAGTGGCGAATTGAATGATTAATTATAATTTTATTTAATCATAATTTGCTTTATTATAAAAAATAAGTATAACTTAAAATTATTTAAAATTCCATCTTCTTTGCAGTTTCTTGCCGCAGCCATTTTGGCGACATTCTCCCTCAGCGTAAATGCCGGTTTCCTCGACTATGTCTTCCCCACACTTATGTCGGAATTTTACAGCCAAGTGCCCACAAAAGAGGGTTATCGCTTCAAGTAAGCATTTTTTGTTAAAAAAAAATAGTTTTATAAGAAATTTCAAAAACTAAGCAAATATTAAATTCTTTAATATTTTCTTTCGAAATAGTTTGGAGGAACCAAATGGCAGCAAACGTGAAGAGATCGGTGTGATAATGAATCCGGGCACAGACGATGAACAGCTTGTTGTGATGGGTAGTTATACGGTGTATGATGAGAAGACCGATACCGAAACGATTACAATGTATACAGCCGATAAGGATGGTTATAAGCCACGTTATATGATCAAGAATCGTAAATTGAGCCCTGGTGCATTGAAATCTGCAGCTGGTTAAAGCATGCAAAGTTTTTAATCTCTATTTTTTACTTAGATAAAAAAAAACTTGTAAACTTTTTTTTTTTTGTATTTAAAAGCATTTTGTATTCCCTTGAACATGTTAACTGCCATTTTTTGTATAAAATAAAGTTTTATTTGTAATGTAGAAATGTTTATAATAATTTTTTTTTTAATTTTTATTTCAGCTTTTATTTTTTGTTTTTATTTTTTTCCTCACTTTATCTTAGAAACAAAAATTACAAGTTCACTGTTTTCTTATTCAAGAAAACCGGAAGAGTTAATCATAGCCATTAACTACTTAAGGCTATCTGACCAGCACTATTATATTCTATTACCAATAAATTTAATAAGCATTCATTTTAATTGTCATTTTAATTATCAATTTCGATTTTCTTCGTTTGGTTAGCACTTTGATTGATGTGCTGTGTCACTATGTACGCGAAGTTTAAGATGAATATGTATTCCATCTAATTATGCAATTTAAGTAGCAGTATAGGAAACTGATCTCTCAAATACTGACGCGTTCTAGTCATTATAATGATATTATGATCATATATATTCGAGAGTCATACACCCTTCTTGTTATGTATTTAACTGCTGTACGTAATTATCAGTTTGAAAATCATAATATTACTAAATACTACTTTGTATATATATATATATATATAAGTATATATAGGGTTTTCCAATAAGAGTTATATGATTTAAAAAAAATACTAATTGTTGAGGAAATTCAAATATTTTTTATTTAATGTGAAGTACAATCGATACAATGAAGTGCTTCTTCTTCTTTTGCAGGAACGAATTCGATGAACCCAATTTTTGACCACTTCTTCCACTAAATCAAGTCGTATGCTCTGAATAGCACGTTCAATATTTACTTTTAAAGCTTGGTTTATTGCTAAAGACCAATGACTTCAAATAAACCCACAAGAAGTAGTCTAATGGTGTTAAATCACAGCTTCTTGGTGGCCATTCAATGTCACAATTTCTTGAAATAATCGAATCTCCAAACCTTTCTCGCAATAATTCGGTTGTTGCACGTGCTGTGTGACACGTATCCCCGTCTTGTTGGAACCAGATGTTGTTAAGATCAACTTCTTCCAATTGTGGCCATAAAAAGTTGGTTATCATCGATCATCGCTCTCCATTGACAGTAACGGTGCTGCAAGCTTCATTTTGAAAGAAGTACGGACCGATGATTCCACCAGATCAAAAACCTCGCCAAACTGTCAATTTAGGTGAATGTAATGGTTGTTCATGAATAATTTGTGGATTTTCTTCGCACCAGAATCGACAGTTTTGTTTATTTGCCGCACCACTCAGATGAAAGTGAGCCTCATCGGAGAAGATGATTTTCTTAAAAAATTTGGGTTCACCGAATTCGTTCCTGCAAAAAAGGTCGTGAGGCCATTTGAATGACGTTATATTCAGAACGTATTTGTATCGATTGTGCTTAAATAAAAAACATTTGGATTTCCTAACAATTAATTTTTTTTTTTTTAAGAAATCATATCACTCTTATTGGAAAACCCTATACATAAAAATGGACGAGTATGCTTGTTACGTAACTTATTTACTTCCAATATTCATTTTTTCCCAACAATTATAGTTCTGTCATAAAATTTCAAGTTCATTTTGCATGTCAATATTTTTGCAGTTTAACGATTTTATTGCTATGTCACAAGATATGCAACTGATTTATGCACTGTCGGCATGCACCGTGGTGCATAAGTAAATAAAAATTTATTACAAACTAAATTTATTAAACTAACTCAGCATTTAAAGTTTTCGTTCATAAACACAATTTCGTACTTAACCTACTTTTTTCAAAATATTCTTTAAGAAGAACAAATATTCTTGCAGCTTTTTATGCTTTCAAACATTTTTCTACTGTACTGTAGCAACTCAAAACTGGGATTTAAATAATTTGTGAAATAGCGATTCGCATTTGTATTCGTCTCATGAAAGTCCGTTTTGCTTGCGGATCAGATGTGCGGATATGAGAGTACCCTCATGCTACAACTAATTTATAATAAAACAAGACCATGCCGAGTCTTTTTACCCTTCCTGAACATACCAGATTTATTTAAATATGCAAAACTCGGTTTTGTCGTTTTTCAATGTCAATATTTATTTGAGTTTACGTGTGAAGCATACAAAAGTTCACACCATTGCATGCAAATTTTTCACTCAAAAACTCAAATCTGAATGAACCTGACCCTTCTTTTCTTGGTACATACTTTGGACCAAAATAAATATACCATTTCATGTATATGAAAGATATAAACAGTGACAGACGAGCAAAATAAATCCAATTAACTAGCTCATATTTAAGAAGAAGTTTATAGTGACTGACGAGAGTTTTGAGTATTTTAATCTTACACCAGACAAGCAACACTAATACGCATTTGGTTATCAGCTGATTTGACAAAAACTTTGTACTCAAAACGGTAAACAGAAATTCAAAAACGATTAGCAACTATTTTATTGGCAAATAATTTCACTTATTTAAGAGGAAACTTAAAATTCTTCTCATAAAATTATTAAATAATATCAAAATAATTAATGCATTAGCAAGCATAAGGCTTAACACATTTCATGCTGGATTATTACACTTACCGATAAAAGAGAAGGACAGCTCTCTGAGCATTGGTAGGTATAAATTTAATCATATAATTAAATAAAGACATCAGCGAACCCGATTTTTCTAATTACACACATATCTACATTTAGAAGAGTATAATTGACGAGTTAATGCAAATAAAGCTATCTTATGCAGATAATACTGGTGGTATGTATCCCCATTGCAGATTTACATTGAGTTTCCTTACTTGTTCCTTTTGCTTGTCGGTATAAATAACCATTCACAATAGTACAAGAATACAAATTATTTAAAGAACTAGCAAATTTCAATAAACAAAATTATCATGGCATTATGTTTTTCACATACAATTCATATTTGGATAGAGTAATGTGTGAATTAATTTTTATTGTTTGTTAAAGCGCATTAATGATATCGAAACCTGAGCGCAAAGAAGACATAAGAGCCAAAAAGTTTATTAGGCAGGAGTAGTTTCATTTTAATTTTTGTTTGCATCCATTTTACCCATTGCCATGAAATTTAGAACATATTTTTTATCTAGTCCAATTTACATAATCCAATGAAACTTGGGGAGGTAATGGGCTTGATAATAAATCGATAAATTTTCATTAAAAAAAAACTAAAATCGAAACTCGTGACTCTGAGGTCTGTTAATACGATGGAATATCGTTACAGCTCTGTCTACATTTAAAACCTCAATTGTCGCTTAGTATCATGCTCTTATTAGTTCATGCCTGGAAGTTGTCTCACAGTTTAATTTTGCCATATGCTCCTGTCAGAAAATTGTATGTATTCCAGTCGGAAATCTGAAAACAAACGTTTTATTATTGTTTAAGATGCTTCTCTTGTACGATATTTCTTGATTTATTGAACATAACAAAAGTGGTGTCACTCTTAGCACAATAGCCCACAAACTTATAAGCAGAATATCATGAAATCTTAAAGGCTACCTTTTGAAGGTTGGAATTATTTGAAAAAGCGGTGAATGTAATACATCTCAATTGTTTTTTTTAAATTTGAATGATGTAATAGATATCAGTATCTGCATTCAGTTCTGAAAATTCTTAATGAACGTTAGTAATTATAAAAGATTCACCATTTGCCTACTCAGTATTCAGGTTTAAAGCAATGCATAGTGGACAAATTGGCCTCGCTAGCGGCATTCAATTAAGATTTCCAAACTTGAAAAAATGTTAATGCATGATCTCTCCAAACAGCTGATGGTCAGCTGAGAGCTGCCAAACACAACATATGTTTCACCAAAACGAAGCAACGAGTTTTGTGTGAATTTTGTTAATTAAAAAAATTAAAGTTTTGTTTTATATTAACGTCAGGGTATATATATATTGATTATAAAACGTAGTTGTAATTAAGTGTATGAACAATGAGACCACCGTATCGTAAACCTGTCTTTCGTAGTAGAACCATGTAGCTGGAACTGTTTTTGAAAGTGTAAACTATTGCGCATCGAAAATGTCTAATCTGAAATGCTACTACTGGCTACTCTTCAAATTGTAAATTTTTTTGCCACTTTTTAGGAACAATCTCATTATCAAAGACCTCTTTTCTTAATGTGAAACAAAGAAGGTACTCCAGCAAAAAAGTTTCTCGACATCAAAAATTATGTATCTGGTATTGTTTAAAAAAAAGGAGATAACTTAGGAGTAGAAAGATTGGGAAGAAGTTGTGAATTTTTGCTGACGGCGTTAAGCTAAAGTGAAAAAACTGTGGTAGAAACAAGGTGTTTTTCGAAAATGGTAACCAAAATGATTATAAACGCAATTGGTATTAATGGAAAAATCTTCTGAAAATGTGGGACCTTTAGAAAAAGAATTTCATAGCATTGCAGAAAAACGAAAAAGAAAAATTTGTTGTTGAAGAAGTCCCACCGAATGCATTGTTGACAGCTGCAAGTTGCCGTTTGCATAAAGTTGAAAAGCGCAGGGCTACAAAAGTAATATCAGCCGAATGCCGATGATGATTTTAATGCAAAGGTAATAAAAAGACTCTTCCATCAAAATTTGCTGATGAAAAAGCACTGGAACTATTGGTAGATGTTGGGCATATAAAATACACTTAGAACTTGTCCAAAACAATCGCAAAAATACTGCCGATATACTATATGCTATGAAAAATTGCTAATCCAGTAGCATACGATCATTGATTATTTCGCTGAAGTACCACTTTAAAGCTAAGTAAACTAAATCGTTTCTAGAATCTTTTGTGCACACCCCGTATGTTTTGAAAAACAAAAAGAGAATATTAATGACACTTAGTTAACTGCGATCTACAAATAGTGTTGTGATGACATCAACTGCCATTCCACTTATAGACGAAAATAAATTTGGCTCGTAGAGAAATAGAAAACAATAAGAGCCAAATATTAAATATTGTTCCAACATACATATACATATGTATATTTACAATTTCAAAATACATCACCAATTTCATATAATTATGATTGATGGGAAAGCGATCAGTGTAGAATCGTCTCCACAAACATGAGGTAGCACAATTCATATAGAATTCCGATACGAAAATGGCAAGCTCGCAATGCTGACAAGAATATTGTTGAACAAAATAATACCAATATACAGTAGTAACAGCAATATACAGTAGTAAGAGATGAAATTCATTTATTGGTTGATATACGTATAGCTGATACCAGCAGTACGAACAACAGAGACACGGCAAGAAAGTTTTTCCAACAACCAGATTTGACTGCTCGTATTGCTGGATTAAATTATATTAAAAGTGATTTTTAAGATTGACCTGTAGTTTTGATGTAAATACGGAAGCATTCGGATCTTGCATTAAGTAAACTACTGAAATTTTTGTCAATTAAAAAAAAAATATTTAAAAAGTAATGAAACTAAAAAAAAAATAAATTAAAAAATATAAAATAATAAAAATAAAATTCTTTGGTTTTTTCTTGAGCTGTGAAAAAAACCCGAATGAAGATATCTGTTTTGCTTTGGAAGCTATTAATTAAATACCGCTAGCGAGGTTAAATTGCCCACTGTGCAATGGTCAGAAGAATGGAGACTTTGGAAATAATACAAGAATGTGAATAATTTTAGTATTTTCTTTCTGTGTGGTTATTAATGATTTTTTTTTCATTACCGATGCGGAAAAATAGCAAAATGTAAGCTTAGGTGGGTATTCAAATACAGATCTCGCATAAGTTTCACCATTTTATTCAATTAAATACCCACCGTTGCTGCTTCACTATTAGCCATGTCAACATGAAGTGTGGCATGCACTCCGCTGTGTTTGGCAAAGTAATCAGCAAATACCTGAGTGACATTGTGTATTGCAAATAATGAATATTTGAAATGTTTATTATTATGAAGCTACTCAGAGCAACTATCGGTTTATGTTTTTCGGTCAATTTGATTTATCTACTTGCAAAATTGTTTTGGTACACATTTTGAAAAGATTTAGTAAATTTAGAAAACAAATGTAGTTTATATTATTATTGAAAATTTGTTTCTAAACGAAAGGGAAGACTTTAATTTAGTAGTACAACCTCGTATAAACGATATATAATTTCCCCGACATTTACGTGTAATTAATGCCTGTTGCAGTTTGACTTTAACTGCCAGATAACTATTTTTGTATTTAGTGTGAAACATAAATTTAGTTTTAGTAATTTAATGTGTTAATTATATTTGACAATACTGCCACTCTACTACATACATACGCTTTGTAATTTTTTTTTTTTTAACCCAGACTCATATACTCCTACGCATTTTTATCTTTGTTGATTTGAAAGGTAATTTTCATAGTATTAACTAAAGAATAATAATATTTTAGTTGCAATGAAGAAACAATGTTGTACGACTGCTAAAAAGTTATCCACATCAGTAGTTGAATTCGGTAACTTTTATCGATACGATTTGTCGCATTGTTAACTTATGAATTTTCTCGCCAGCAGTGACGATTGGCTGATTCATCAACTCATTTTTAACGATACTTGACACTAGAAAGGAAAAGCCAACTTCCTTTCTATTACAATAAATTGGAGGATAGGTGGCACCACAGCTTAAAGAACTTCAAAATAAGCGAAAAGCACAAAGAGAAATGACGAAAACAAATAAATTCGTGATAGCGATTATCTACATGAATTGCAGTGAATTACAAATTTTACCAATCAAAAACAAGTTCTGGTTGCTCTGCATAATGCGGCGGCACTGTAGAGAAGCTGTTCTGGTTATTTAACATTTAAAGCCGAAATTATGAGAATTTTAATTTTCAATTGTTAGATAGTACTGTTCACTATGAGTATTTTGTCCATATAAACATATCACATATGCTATTTAACAATTGAAACACAATTTCCTCTCGCCATTTGCACACTGATAGAATGGTATCCATGGCAATTGACATGATATTAGTTGCTCATAATTGCACATAAGTGCATTACATACCCAAATACTGGCTAAAAAAATGATGAATCAAAAATTTCTTGCGCAGCTTGCCGCTTTAGTTGGGTCATGGGAAATCTAACCTTGGCAAATAACATCGAACGATTGATTGCGTCTGTTACGCGATGGATACAGCGGCTAAGGGCCAGTCGTCTCTAAAAGTTGTTAGAACCTTTAAGCATTTTAATTGTATTAAAAATTGGAAAACAATTGAAAGTTACATTATTTACTACAGTTACTCTATAGATATTCCGTTATTCCTCTGTATTTTAATTGTCTATAAAGTTGAGAAACCAAATTAGAAGGTATCGAGTAGTTAATGACAACAGCTGATTAAGCAGAAGGGAATATCTATAAAATATTAATAGCGAATAATCAATTCGTTAAAATTGTCGCTAAGCTTTTTTAGAAACTCGAAAATTGTTAAAATAGAATATTGAATCCCACTAAAGTGGGATTAAATATTATGAATGCATACAATCTGCCTTAAAAATTGACTTTAGGGGTCAAATGACAAAATTATTTGAAGGAAATAGCAAATCTCGATTTTATTCGTGCAAATAAAATAAGATTCAATGTGACAAAACGGATTTTTCGTGGAAAAAAGGGTTTGAAACCTATAAAAAAAGCGTTTTTGCCAATTTTCAAGTATTGTACAGTTAAATTCTGACATGCCATTAACTATGCTGGTATCAGAAATTAAAGACTGAATAGACTGAATTTAAAATGAGTTACTTGCCAAGCTGTTCAATAAAACATAGGGGTTTCTGGGTCGCAGATTACGAATTTGGAGTCAAATATCAAAAATTCCAAATGGCTGATCTAATAAGGCTTACAGGGAAAGTAAAACTTTATTAAAAAGTAGTTTCTAGTGTTTTTTGTTGACGCGGACTACGAGTCTGAGCCGAGTGAAAAGTGAAATATGGAAAAAATCGAATATCGTGCCATTATAAAGTATCTTTTTGGACCTCTGTAATAAAGCGAGGTATGGTTTATTGAGTCGAATTGTTACTAGAGATCGAAACTTGGGCTCATCATTATGAAACTGAGTTGAAACAAGACATGCAGGGTCATAAAAAAAGACAGCACCACCAAAGAAGTTTGAGTCGTCACTGTCAGATAGGAAACTCATGGTAACAGTCTTTTGTGACTCGGAAGGAATATTATCGATCAATTATAACGATGAAGGTTCTATAACCGTAAAATACTACTCATTAATGTTAGCGCGACTAAATGAAGCCATTAAAGAGCAAAGACGAGCAAAATTTACACAAGATGTGCTGTGCACGACAACGGCTCCGTCCGCAAGAGCCGAGTTGCGTTAGCTGCCCTACATAAGGTGAGCTTCGATATTTTGAATCACCTGTATAAAATGTCAATAGCTGTAAAAAATGTATTACTGCTGATGAAATCAGGACGCAACTTCGGCGTAATTGAAATATCTGAAAAATGTATCCGTCTTGCAGGTGGGTATATTGCAAAAGAAAAATAGTTTGGCAATAGTTTGGTTTCGCGAAGATATACATATACCATAAAGTCTGCGTTCACCCAACACATTTTTTGAAGTAAAGTACAAAAACAATTGAAATAGTTAATTCAGTTCAAAATTTTTACATGAATTTATTCATTATATTTTTAAGTTTTAAATGCAAAAATAAAACCTATATTCCTATTTTCATTTTCGAGATAACGGTATCTAAGTGCAGCAACAAGTTAACATAGGCAACACAAAGTCTGCGTTCGAAGAGTTCGTGACGTGTTTTAATATTAGTTTGAAAAAATGAAAGCCAAAGGGAAGGAAATTAGTCTTTCAGAAAGAAAACTAATTATTAAAGTGTGGAAAAATAGCGAAAGTTTCCAAAAAATTGGAAAAACTATTGGAAGAACGTACATATTCCTCCGTCCAGCACGTAGTAAATAATTTCAAGCAAACCGATATTTTAACGTGGAAACCCCGATCTGGCCGTCCAAAAATATTATGAGTACGTGAAGAATGCAAAATAATAAATCTGGTGAAAGTCAACCCGTGAATTACGTCAACAAGTATAGTTGAAAACGAAAATATAAGGTTTAAAAAAATAATTTGTGCAGAAACTACTAGAAAAATTTTACGTAAAGCAGGTTATCATGATAGAGGCGTTCGAAAAAACCTTGTCAACAGACGAAAGCTTATTGAGCTTGCTCAAAATTATATAAATAAGTCTCTGGAATTCTGGAAACAAATAATTTTTTCGGATGAGAGCAAATTTTGTATATTCGGCATAAAAGGTAGCCGAATTGTGTGGCACAAATCAGGAACTGCTCTTGAAAAACAAAATCTTGTTGGTACAGTGGATCAAGGTGGTGGTGGAAATATGGTGTGAGGGTGCATGGCGGATAATGGTTGGGTAAGCTTGAATTTATGGAATCGACAATGGATAAATCGGGATATTTAAACATTTTAAAAAAGAACTTGAAATAAAGTGCAGATAGTCTAGACTTATCGACGACGTTTTGGTTTCAACAGGATATCTATCCGAAGCTTAATGCTCAAATAATCAGACTTTGGCTCTTGTACAATGCTTAAAATACCTCTTCATTTGCCCGATTTCAATTCTATAGAGCACCTTTGGGATATATTAGGAAAAAGAATTCGTCAGCATATAATAACAAGTAAAGAGGTTTTGCGCAGAGTTATGCTGGTAGAATGGTCCCGAATTACAGCTGAGTAATAAGTTGGTAAATACAATGTCAAACCGATTGATTGAGATATTAAAACAACGTGGTTATCAAAAAAATATTAAATTAAATTTTTCTTTATAATTTTTAATGCTTTTGTAAATAATTATAAATCTGAACGCAGGCTCGTGGTGCCTATGTTTACTTGTTGGTGCACTTAGATACCGTTATAACAAAAATGAGAATGGAAATATAAATTTTTGTTTTTGTATTTTAAACTTAAAAATATAATAAATAAATTCATGCAAAAAAATTTAACTGAATTAACTATTTCAGTTGTGTTTTTACTTTACTTAAAAAAATGTGTTGGGTGAACGCATACTTTATAGTCTATGTGTAAGCTGTACCTAACCCGTAACTCTGTAAGAAGCTACTGACATTTTGGCTGCAACTATGTGTATCGTCAATATCGTGATTTATATATATATATATATATATATATGTATATAATAGGCGATTTGTAACCGCTGAAACGATTTTCGGCCGAGCCCCTCCTCCAATTTGTGGTCTTGATGCTTTTCCAACAAACGCAGAGATCTACAATTAATACTAAGCCACCATCGAACGGCGATGAATTTTTATGAGGAGCTTATATTTCATGTTAGAAATACGCTCGGAAGGCTAGACATTTTCTGCCGAGGGGCGATCACAATTAGAATAATTAATTTTTTATGATTTTAGATGTTGGTCTGACAGGGTTCGAAACCTGAATTCCAATACGCAATGCTATTTACTATGTTCGGTTAATATAACAAAAAGCGCACAAAAAAAATCTGAAAATCTTTTTATGCAAAATGAAAATATGCATTTTATTTGGTAAAAATTTCGATTAATCTGTTATTTTATTTGTTTACTCTGTTATCGACAGTTCGCTTACAGATAAATGTTATTAACAGCTCACTTTAGCTTTATCACTCAACCACTACCCGCCGCTAGATGACACTGGCGATATCCGGTCGATTTATTTGTGAATTAACATAAGAGAGAGTGAAGAGGTATTCGTTTAATTGACGATTCTTCCATTAAACATTTTGGCAAGATACTTGGTTACCAATTAATCTATTTATTATTAATTTTTTTTTATATCTTTATAGTATAGGTAGAAAGAAGTGTTAATCGATGAGGAAACAGCAATACATTTATTTGATGTTTAGTCACTTCGTCTTACTTTTACATTTATTAGGTTTTTTTTCCATACCGTTTGTTTCCTTTGACAAATCCTTATGGCAATGTAGTCGCATATAATATGACAAATATATTATTTCTACTCCTTGTAGGTGCTGTAAGAGCACATCTTCTAAAAACAGCGTCCAATCTTTTTTATGTCATCCTATCAAGCAGTGGTCTTAAGACTCCCAATCCTTTGGAGATGATCACCAGTGAACTCTGCTATTTCCATTTCGGCTAATTTTTTCTAGATTAACTACAGATTGATAAATAAAAACCGTGGGAATGGATAGAACAATCCGAGTAGTCCGATACTGCCTCGATACTCGTTGAATGAATTTAAAAAAAAAAAAGTAAAAAAAATTTTTTTTACAAAGTATTCGTATGACCTCAAATGATTGTGCTCGTAAATGTACCAGTAATGAGCTTCGAACAGATAGTTCAATTGCTAGAGCTACTAAAAATCATCGAAAAAAATCGTGAACTGTAGTTTAATGTTGGATATCTGCCGTATTTTCAAATTTGTGTTTTTAGGTAATATAAAGTAATACTTAAAATTTGATAAAAATCGTCCTGAAAAAAATCTTTTAAGTTTTCGCTTAACAGTTCAGTCGTGCGCAAAAAAAAAAACATTCTCACCGAACTAGTACTTCCTTGCCCATATACTAACTAATCGTAGGCTAGTAACTGAATGTTAAACTGACTGCAGATAACAGTAACTGGTCATATACTAGTGGCACATGACAAAAATGCTACTAAAATTAATATAGAATCGAGTATATTTATAGTTTTTCTCGAGATACTGCCTCTTAAAGGAAGACTATACTTATATATATATATATATATATATATATATATAGATGTACATTTGGCGCGTTGTAACCGCTGAAGCGATTTTCGGCCGAGCTTGTGGTTTTGCGTCTTGATGTTTTACCGACAAATGAAGGGACCTACAGTTTATTCTAAGCCGCTTCCGAACGGCCGATGAATATATTTTTCTCTAATTTTCGTAGTACGCAATGCCAACCACTTGACTATTGCGGCTGGGGAAGACTACAAGTAATTTAATTCGATTACAAAAGCCTCTCCATTGTGCCACTATAAAAGCAAGGCATGCAAACAATATTTCTTAAAAAAATAAATAAATATGTATGTATGTAAACAAGTTATGGCACCTGTGAATTTTACTACATATTCTATAGTTTTTATTTCCTTTTGTTGTTGCCATAGGTAACTGACCAGGCATTGAAGCGACCAAAACAGAGAGCAACAGCCAACTATGAGAGTGAGAGAACGAGAAAGAGAGAGTGGGAGTGAGTACAGGCAAACAGGTGAGCGCATTTGTAAACAAAGAAAAATATATGCGAAAAAAATTATTT
Source organism: Neoceratitis asiatica (assembly GCA_030068015.2). NCBI lineage: Eukaryota > Metazoa > Arthropoda > Insecta > Diptera > Tephritidae > Neoceratitis > Neoceratitis asiatica. The sequence continues at coordinate 43,416,964 of CM061528.1, read as the reverse complement.
TAACAATAACAACAACATGGCGACGTCAGTAATAAAACTAATATTGCACCAAAAAAGGAACTATATACCTACGTACATACACACATATGTACGTATACTCGTATTTAGTAAAGAACAAACTGATGAATGGGGTAGTTACCAACATACGTACGTTAGTTGGTCTCTGAGTACGAGTATTAACCTAAGTATAGGTGTGTGTGTGTGTGTTGTTTGAGCCACGGAATTGCCTACCGGAGTACGCACGTACGGGAGCTTAAATGAATCAGTTCTAAATTGACATTCGACGGTGTAAGCGGCAAAAAATTGCATAAAGCGGAAAAGTCTGGAAAAATTGTAGGAAGAAAACAAAAAAAAAAGAAGCATATACCCTCATATCTGCTAAGCACATGTGGGCAGTGTCCGCGCGCGTGTGTACATGTGTGTGTGTATGCGCAAGTGGAAAGTTCGTCAGGTGAAATTTCTTTGATGTGTAATTAAATCACTAATGTTTGCTTAAGCGAATTAATTGGCAAAAGCGAATTAGCAGCGCGAAAAACTCAAAACGGTTAAGTGCTGTTATGAGTGGAAAATGAGCGCTTTATACCAAATTTTTGAATTTAAAATATATAAATAAAAATTGTATGAAATGCAGAAAGTTGGAGAGTGTTGAAGAAAGTGTTGATATTAGAAATTATGCTTAACTGCAGTCAAGAATTTCTCAAACGAGAAAATCAAATATATTAATTGCTAGTGATTTCCGGTAAACCAAAATACACCGAAAACGTCCTAAAATTAAAAAAACATAAAAACTTATTTCAAAAAATTAAATTGCCACCTTATGTAATTTCATTAAAAATGTGTTCTTAACGATTCTTTAAAGCAGAAGAATAATATGCTAAATATTAAAAAAATTAACTTCCAAAAATGCATTCAAAATGTTTAAAGCACAACAAAGTGTCGCTGCGCCAAGTGACGTTAATTTGGAGCGCCGAAAACCATTAAAAGCTCGTCAATTATTTAACAAAAGTTGGTTGTAAGAGCTGATAGATGGCCCTTACGGCCTGCCATTAAGCCTACGAAAAGCAAAAAAAAAAAAATATATATATATATATAAATATATATACAAAAAACCCAAACATATCATTTACTGTCAACATGCTGATTAAAATTGTGTCACCGTCCACGTTGATTTTACTCGCTTGGTGGTTGAGTAGCTGCTGCTGCGTCGCAGACATTGGTCTGCCGCTGATACAAATAAGTCATGGTAGGTTGGTTGGGCAGTCAAGTACGAATTGACTAAAGAATTTCACTCGTTGAAAATATTTTATATATTTTACTAGATAAAAAAATAAATAAATGCAAAAATAAAAAGAAAATAATTTAATAAAAAGATTTATTATTGAAAAATGAAAAAAAGTGATGAACAAATAAATACAAAAATAAAATAGAAAAAAGATATTAAAAGGAAAAATGTTTATTGGAAAAAAGATAATGAAAAAATAATACAAAAAATAGAAAAAATTTAAAAACTTCCTTGTTTATTTCAAGCTGTTCTATAAATATGTTAATAAACATGACAACTTGTTTTTATTACAACGTTCACACTCTGTATTGTTGCGGTCAGAGTACTTTGTCTGGTTCAACACCTCCTCCTCTCGGCACGAAGTTGGTTTGTGGCCCAATTGTTTCATCCATAGCTCTCATTGACCTCTGCCGTTCTGCGTGGCTGATTGAGACAAAAGCGATTGCGTGTAGGTGCGTTTTTATTGTTCTCGTTGTTATTTGCGCTGTACTATTTGCATCTAGAAAACACCAGAAAAAAAGTACAAATTTCAAATTCTTAAATTCAGTTTAAAGTTTTTTTAATATCTTGACAACAAAGGAAATATTGAAGAAATCAGTACTTGCTTTTAATTTTTTTTTTAAATAAATTATTATATAAACGAAACTTTTGAAAAAAAAAAAGTATGATTTCTAAATCGACTATTTATTATTATCAAAACATTGCCACTGATCTTGCATACTTTAAGGCGTGGTAGTATTAAAATGTAAAAAAAAAATTATTTCAAACGAAGGTCACTGAATTGAATTGAAGTTTGTGTTTTCAACTGTTTTTGGAAGTTCGTAGTCAAAAAATGTTAATATTTTGTTTCGTTTAAAATGATTTAAATTTTTAACATTTTATCTTTTTGAAAAAAAAAAAAAACTAGTGAAACCTAACCACAGATTTTCTAAAAAGTTAATTTTTAATTCGAAGAATATTTTGAAAAACTTAGATAATATATCTATCTACATATATAAAATTTACAGTTTTGTCCTCGAACTACTCCAAAACGGCTAAGCCGATTTTAATGAAATTTCGTATTTATATTTGATAGGTCTGCGATCTATATATCATACCGGGAGGTAGACCAGGAACTGATCTATCGTATTTATGGTTCAATTTACTTCAAATTTGGTTAGCTTTTTGCTTAGATTAGTAGGAACACTATTTATACCTCCGGTAAGTGGACCATGGACCGAACTATTCGAAATCTTATTTATGGTTCGATTTGAATGAATGATGATTTGTAGGATGATAACCGTTATTATTGAGTAAAATTGATTTATGCCTCGATTTGGTTAAAATTTTTGATGATATGTCTGAATGGAGTACTTTTGTTTCCCCGAAATGGAGTGAGTCATAAAATAAGTTCAAATTGCTTGAAACATTTCCTTACGGGAAAGGGATCACCGACCGACTGACATGAATTCGTAGGTTTACTTCGGAGCATTCATATTGACATTTTCGGGAAAAATTTAACATAAGTACTGAAGTAGCGAAACGAACTTATAAATACTAGATTAATATTATATTCTACAATAGTGTGCAATTGTTGGCGTATGCCGATGATATCGATATAATAAAATAAAAAAAACACCCGCAATGTAAGTTCTGCGTTCTCCAGATTAGACAAAGAAGCGAAGCGAATGGGTCTGGTAGTGAACGAGGGCAAGACGAAATATCTCCTGTCATCAAATAAACAGACATCGCATTCGCGACTTGGCTCCCACGTCACTGTTGACAGTCACAACTTCGGAGTCGTAGATAATTTCGTCTATCTGGGAACTAGCATTAACAACACCAACAATGTCAGCCTTAAAATCCAGCGCAGAATCACTCTTGCCAACAGGTGATACTTTGGACTGATTAGGCAATTGCAAAGTAAAGTCCTCTCTCGATGAGCCAAAACCAAACTCTACAAGTCGTTCATCATTCCTGTCCTGACATATGGTGCAGAAGCCTGGACGATGTCTACATCCGATGAGTCGGCTTTAGAAGTTTTCGAGAGAAAAGTTTTGCGGAAGGTTTATGGTCCTTTGCGCGTTGGCAACGGCAAATACCGCAGACGATGGAACGATGAGCTGTACGAGCTATACGACGACATTGACATAGCTCAGCGAATAAAGAGACAGCGGCTACGCTGGCTAGGTCATGTCGTCCGAATGGATGAAAGCGCTCCAGCTTTGAAAGTATTCGATGGAGTACCCGCTGGTGGAAGCAGAGGAAGAGGGAGACCTCCACTCCGTTGAAAAGATCAGATCACCTGGTGTCGCTTGGTATTTCTAACTGGCGCCAAACAGCAAGAAGAAGAAACGAGTGGCGCGCTATTGCTGACGAGGCTATAATCGCGTAGCGGTGCCAACGCCAAAGAAGAAGAAGAAGAATATTAGAATACATGAAAACAAAATTAAAATTTTGATTTAGATAATGCTTAATTAGAACTTTAATTGGCTATTTGTTATGCCAATTAGAATAAAAATTGAAAAGCAAATACAGAAAGCCGCAACAAAGTGTGTCCGGATCTGCTAGTAATAATATATAATGAGTAAGGTATTTTTGTTCATTTTTTGTTTAATTCTCATAAAAAGTATTTTGTATGAAAAAGTAGAAAATTTGGAAAAAAAATGGTACTTTGTTTTTAAATTTGATGCAGTAGATATAAACATAATGTGTCAGCTTTCCCGGGATATCGAAATTTTCTAAATCGCGGGTTTTTTTGTTCGCCCATAACTTTTAGAAAACATTTTTAAAAATATTTCGGTTCGATTTCTGTCAGTTTTAGCATAAACTTAAAACATACCCGGAATTTCGGCCAAACCTAAAACCAACAGGCTTGACCGTAGCAGGTGTTTTTTGGTGTAACAGTAAGTAGCCAAACTGAATTAGGACATCCAGGTGGCCTATTTGGAAATGATTTGATTTATAATGAAATTTTAACTGCACATGCTTTTGTAATATTTTTTTTTATAGTTATACCTATCATAATTTGAGGATTTGGTAACTGACTTGTACCTCTTATACTTGGTGCACCAGATACAGCATTTCGCCACTAAAACCATCGCACAGAAAAACAGCATTTTTTGATACGTTTAAAATGGCTGCATATATACAAATTTTAAATATTTTTAAAATTATATTTATAAATTGTTGCCTGAAAAGTGTTTCATGAGATTATTACTACGAGTCGTTCTAACTTGCTCTATCGTTTTTTTGGCAACTGCTTTTCTCTGCTCGAACTTGAGCTGTTCTACTCTACTTGTATATCCAAATAAATTAGATAAAAGCAGAAAGATTATTTCACAATGAGCTTAAAAAGATTAAAAGATTTTTCCCAAATGTGTGAAAGGTGTTAAGTTTACTGAAGAATATCCATTAGCTACACTTATTAATAAAAAAATATTTGTAAAAATTCACACATATGAAAGGACAAATGTTCTTGAACAAAAATATATACATTTTATCTATTATTTAGATAATATAGGCATGCACACAATCATACATATGTACATATGTCTATTTTGACATATGCTCATATATTAATAAATAATCGTATTAATATTGTTGCCAGTTGGTCAATCAATGGTGTTAAAGAACTCATTTTCGACATTTTATTTATGTTTATTTGGGCCAATCGATAAAATTACATACATACGTATGTACCTATATATAAAATAATAATTATTTTGTACTCATAACCAATTTATTTTATTTATTTTTTCTGAGATTAGTGTTGAAGTTCCCCCTAATTAAATGTTTTTTGGCTGGGTGGTAATTGCAAATATTTGGTTAATTTCAGGCGCATTACAAATGGAATTTTCATGTACAATACAGTATTAAGGCTTTTTTATGAAATATTTTTGTCATTGAGGTAGGTATGAGAAACACATTTACACTCCTCTCGTCCATTGTAAATATACACTTCTGAACTTTTTGATTGAAATTTGTACAAGGTCAGTTAAATATTTAAATACTGTACGCTGAGCTTTCTTGAGACAGCTGCAGTAATATTTAGCAACTTCGTTAAGAAGTGGGATCATTTTGCTATTTGTTATAGTTCGGATAACGATTGCTTACTTAAAGAATAACAAAGCGGCTGTAGCTGACGGCTTACCTGCAGAGCTATGCAAATGCAACGGTGAAGAACTGACAAAGTGCATGCGTCAGTTTCTTTGCAGAATCTGGTCGAAGGAAATCATGCCGACATATTTTCTTCTAGAAACAAACTTGGATCGTAACAATTTTCAGGAAATGGTATCTTAAATTTAGTATATAAATTGACGCATAGAAATGTAAAGCACTTGTCCTCAAGCACTCCCATAAGAAATTAAAAATTTGCACTAAAAATATCCGATGAAAAAGATCATTTAGGAAAAGAGGTTAAAAAATTATATTTATTTTCAATCTGCAAATTTAAAAACCCAATCACAAAAATATTCTCGAAATTAAAAATTTAAAATTAATCTACTTCTCAAATTGCTCTTTAGCAACCTTTTTTTTAAAAAGCAAAAATAAATGCATATGTGTTAGGCTTAATTTATATTATTTATTATAAAAAAAAATATTTTAAATATCAGCTTAGAACAATTATTAATATTACTTGGTAGTCGAAAAATAATTTTTCTTATATTATTTATGGACATACATATATTTTTTTAAACATAAGTTGTTGAAAAGTTGTCAGATGAGCAGAAAGTTTTTCATCATAATATAATAATTTATTGCCCGCTAACAATTACAGACCGCATTAAAAATACCCATAAATATAAGTCGAGCCCGACAAGCAATCCTACTTATATACATTTCTCAGACTATTAATGCCTGAATGTATGCAGGATTGCAAATTACTAATTTTTTTACTAACCAACAACTATTAAGTACGCTAATATTTAGCCTCTATTTTTACTTAATGGTGGGTTACATTAGGTAAAAATAGCGGCTAAATATTAGCGCACTTAATAGTTGTTGGTTAGTAAAAAATTGAATAATACAACAACAGATTACATGGCAGGCGTTGACTCAGTTAGCAGAGCACTCGCCTGTGATGCCAGAATCCGTTGGTTAGATTCCTGGCAAAAGAAGTCTGATGAGGAGATGTGGTGATCTCCGTAACAGCTGTCACTTCTTCCATTTTTTCTTTGTTGTATAACAAAATATTCAATGAAAAAATAATGTTTCTAACAAAAATAGGCGTTTGAATACAGCTCATTTACTTATAACCAAAAATAATAATTTATTTTTGAATAATTAAAAGTTGGACTAAGTTACAAAAAAAAAAAAAACTATTTTTTATTTAATTTAAAATCATTATTCAATAAATGAACATTTCTGAATAAATATTAAAATTTAGAATTCTAATTCATTAGAATTTTATTAAAATATCTAGACATATACAAAATTATATTCTCTTCTATTTCTCATACATTTATGCCTAGTCGCAATACGAAATCATGTCAATTGATCAAACAAACCAACTTTACAGCTGAATACTTTCTATTGTATAAATAATAAAGTTATTGCTTACAATCATACTACATAATTATATATGCATGTGTACAGAAGTTTGGGATACACTAAAAAAAAAACATAACAAGCACAAAACAAACACAAAACAAACACAAAATGCGGAATAACGTTGGTAACAATTGACGATTTGTCGATAAAAAATATTTGGCGAAGTTGTTAATATTTCTATAGTTACCAAAAAAAAAAAAAAAAGAAAAAAAAATTAAAAAAAAGTTCTTTAATCAACAGATTGATTTTCGAATGTTAGAATGATAACAGGAAGTAACTATATGCCATTAACGATAAAGTGTATGAAGAAAGAGAAAGCGCAAATTCCCTCATTCCTAATACCATAATATATTTTTTACCACTTCTTCTTCTTACGCGATTATAGCCTCGTCAACAATAGCGCGCCACTCGTTTCTTCTTTTTGCTGTTTAGCGCCAGTTAGAAATACCAAGTGATACCAGGTCGCTCTCCACCTGATCCTTCCAACGGAGTGGAGGTCTTCCTCTTCCTCTGCTTCAACCAGCGGGTACTCCATCGAATACTTTCAAAGCTGGAGCACTTTCATCCATTCGGACGACATGACCTAGCCAGCGTAGCCGCTGTCTCTTGATTGTTCTATGATTATGCCGATGTCGTCGTATAGCTCGTACAGCTCAACGTTCCACCGTCTGCGGTATTCGACGTTGCCAACGCGCAAAGGACCATAAATCTTCCGCAAAACTTTTCTCTCGAAAACTCTTAAAGCCGACTCATCGGATGTAGACATCGTCCAGGCTTCTGCACCACATGTCAGGACGGGAATAATGAGCGACTTGTAGAGTTTGGTTTTGGTTCGTCGAGAGGGGACTTTACTATTCAATTTCAAGTGTTATTCTGCGTTGGATTTTAAGGCTGACATTGTTGGCGCTGTTAGTGCTGCTTCCCAGATAGAGGAAATTATCTACGACTTCGAAGTTGTGACTGTCAACAGTGACGAGGGAGCCAAGTCGCGAGTGTGATGACTGTTTATTTGATGACGGGAGATATTTCGTCTTGCCCTCGTTCACTACCAGACCCATTCGCTTCTCTTCTTTGTCTAATCTGGAGAACGCAGGACTTACGGTGCGGTTGCTATGATCCATTATATCAATATCATCGGCATACGCCAACAATTGCACACTTTTGTAGAAGATTGTATCTGGTCTATTTAGCTCTGCAGCTCTTATTATTTTCTATTTTCGTATCGAACGGTTCGGAGAGGTCCTTTCCAATTCTAACTGCGCTTCTGGTATTATCCAGGGCCAGTTTACATAGCCGTATGAGTTTTTTGAGGATATCAAATTCAGACATAGCGCCATAGAGACAGTTCCTTATTGTGATGTCGAAGGCAGCTTTAAAATCGATAAAAAGGTGGTGCAAAATAAAATAAGACAACATAAAAATAATATAACAAATAAATTAAAATTATTCAAATTAAATAGAACAAAATAAAATAAAATAAAAAACGATAAAAAAATTAAAAATTAAAATAAAGAAAAAATAAATTGGAAAAAAATAAAATAAAATTTAATGAAAAAAAACTGAAATTGTTAAAAAAACATATATAATAAAATAAAATAAAATAAAATAAAATAAATAAGCAGCGCCGACACAATGCTGTTCAAGCTACTGCAAATGACAGAAGAATTTTCCAGGGTCATATGTATGTTCTTTGGCTTAGACTCAGTGCGGAAAGTCGCAAAGTGGTAACATGAAATTTCCCACTAGTTTCACACAGTGAGATATAGAGGCGTTGGACACTGCTGGTACTTAAAATATCAAGTCATTATGCAAGCAAGAAGAATTCATCATAATATTATGATATGAAGAGTCACCGACTGCTATAAGCACAGAGCAAAGTGTCTTCTAAAATCTTGTCTTAACGGAATAAATTTGTTTAAAGCTATTAACACATTTGCTCTGCCTATGTTAACATAATGTTAGGGTATATGAAAATGGTGCGATACGGAATTGGAAAGTGTGGAAGAGCCAAAGTCACGCTGCTGACGAAAACCAGATCATCACACTAAATCAGCAATTGAGCTAATAAACTTGCCTTAGGTGTGTGTCTTTAATTTACGTCGATACTTTTTGCAAAAAAACCCCAGCCTTCACATAGCAATATGTAAAGCGGACGATAGATGTAAATACAACTTTAGATCATGCGACCTGATGAAATAACAGAATAACAGATGCATTACAAACAGAAAAGTTGCTAAATGATTGGAAGCTGAAAACATTACATGGTAGGCAACCGCATATACTGAGCCAACCTGATATCGACGCTCGCACCTCAAACTTTGGGCTGAAACACGCGAGCATTTGCTTAGAAACTGAATGACGAATGTTTGCAATTCAAAACCAATTCATTGCAACCAAGCCAAGTGTAGAAAATGTCAGCAACAAACAGAAACTATACAGCATATCATAGCGGCATGTGTTATGTTAGCGGACACTGAGTACTTGACGAGACATAATAATGAGGCAGAAATTACACACCAGAGCCTTGCTATACGTACTAAATTATTGGAAGAAGAAAAAAGGGTCAACTTGGATCGCAAGATCTTGGATATGGCGAAAAGAGAAATACCAGCAGCTGGCATTAGAAGGGAAGCAGATGTGGCACTTGAACAAGGTTACAATTGTACCAATCATTATTTCGCCGACATTTCTGAAGATGCTGGAGGGGCACCAATTAAGTGAAAGCTTTTTAAGCATACAAAAAGCAGTTATAATTATTACCAGCAGCATCACTTGTTTGTTCGTTTTTAGAATTATGAAATTTAAATATCTGTACGTAATTTAGCAATAGTTGTATGTATCTTGTTGTAAATAACCGATAAAATTAAAAAAAATAAATAAAATAAAATAATATAAAATAAAACACAAACAAACTAAAAAAAAGAATATAAAAGTAAAAATAAATAAATTTAAGTAAATTATAAGAAAAAAAATTAGATATGCAAAATTAAAAAAATTAAAATACTTTTGCCATATTTAAGTAACGGATGATTCATTTCGAGATTCCCTACTTAAAAAATCGAATCAAATCAAATTATCATTCGAAAGAACATTCTTTGGCATTTAGTTTTTGAAGATGATCACTTTCAAATGCTAGCCGCGTTCGAGCATTTCGACTGGTAACTGGCGAATGACACGCGTGATGTTTTGCTCCAACTCCTGAATCGAAGCGGGATTGTCCGCATAGATTTTAGACTTCACATATCCGCACAGGATAAGGTGTAACGGTGTGATATCACACGATCATGGTGGCCAATCGATCGACCCAAAACGTGAAATTATCTGCTCACCGAAGTGTTATCTCAATAAATCCATTGATTGATGCGATGTGTGGGAAGTGGCACCGTCTTGTTGAAACCAAATGTCACTGAAATCACGAGCTTTAATTTCCGGCATAAAAAAGTCGGTTATGATCTCACCGACATCATTTTTGAAGAAATATGGACCGATGATTCCACCGACCAACTAACCACACCAAAACTTTGTTTTTTCTGGATGAAATGGCAGCTATTGAAACTCTTCTGGTTACTCTTCATCCCAAATGCGAAAATTTTGCGTGTTTATATACCCATTGAGCCAGAAATGGGCCTCATCGCTGAAAAAAATTTCGAAAACGTCGGATCTTCTTGGAGCTTTTCAAGAGCCCATAGAGCGAAGCGATGTCGTTTGGGAAGGTCGAGTGAGATGTAAAATGCGCCAAGTCGTTCCATACGTCAGTCCAAGTTGCTGCGAACGGCGCCAAATCAACTCTCCAAGGTCTTCGTGTATACTTTCAGCTACGGCCGCTATATTTTCTTCACTACGTGCTGGATGTGGTTTATTCGGTCGAATATTATCCAATAATGAATGCTGGGTCTTAAGATGGGTGATGGTGTTGCGTATAGTGCGCTCAGGAGGCCGATTATGTTGACCATGAGTTGAGCGAATCTCGCGAAAACATTCTTTACAGAACGTGAATTCTCGTTATAAAGTTGAATGATTTGTACACGTTTTTCAGGCAAAACTCTTTCCATGATAAAAAGCCGAACAATACTGAACGAAAATAATATGACAGTTTGACATGACTCACGCGTGATATGTCAAAAAAGGGCTATTGGAAAAAGTACCTCTACTTGGATCACCCTTTAAATATTTATTAAATTGCTTTTATATATAGCTTTAATGTTTCTATTGCAAATTTTAGACGATGACTTGGGCGATGATTATCCAGAAATACGGGAAGAAGTGCATCTCGAGGATTTCTTTTGGACAGGCTCCGGTGATGGACCACCTGATTATTTGAAGAAAGTACACACTGGCATTAGTAAGGGTAAAGATGTTATCGTAAAGACGGAAACAGTTGTGGCAACGGTTTATGTAGATGGCAATAATGTAAGCATTCCTCAATATGTTGATGCAAGTTTTTTGTTAAATCTTATCACTTAATAGGAAATCGATATACCGATTTGTTTGGATTGTCCACCAGACGATGGTGGCGGCACTTGGGGTGCAGGTGCTATACCACCACTTAATTACTCCACAACAGATCGCAGATATTGGCTATTGACTGTAATGTCCGGTTTCTATTCGCAAAAAGATAATCCAGTGTTGGAGGAGAAGTTGGCGCGCTTATATCGTTTGGCATTTACGAGGTAATTTTAATGTAATTTTTCTTTTAAATTACAAAATCGATGAACTAAGCATTCTTTTGTAATGAAAATAAATTTTTTGTTAGTTCAATTAAAATTAATGTTATCGATAAATTTTAAACAATTTAAAGGTAAGGTTTTAATGGCGCAATACAAAAATAGTAATTTTCCTAGTTCAATAAATCGATAAATATATACTAAAGCTGAGTTAATAATATATAAGAAGAAATCTTAAATTTAATAAAGCCATATATATATATGTATCGTTATAAATTCGATAACACTTTTACAGAAATTAAGATTTGCCGTTTTTTTTTAACGAAATAAGGCAAATAAAATGCATATTTATATTTAGAAGACCAAAAATCGTTGATATCTCCTTTCGTTTAAGCGAGATAAGCTCTCGTGACCATCTTTTATTCTACGATGGCCATAATTTTCTGATAATTTTGCAAAAATAGCCACTTTTCCATCTTTAGTTGGCATCTGCGGCGAATAACCCTCTTGGAGTGAGCTTCCAGGCAGAAAGCGGCAACTCCAACTTCCGTGAGAGCGAAAATCTAAGTGAAGTGCCTTTTAGTGTAATCTTATTATCCAATATGCTACTGTGTACAGGCACCCATACTAGGTACTTGAGTTCAAGTGATCTGCTGCAACTCTCTACCGTTTCTGATTTTATTGCTACAGATTTCAGCGATTTTAATTCCGTCTGGCTATTCGAAAAGTTGTAGATACAATTTACTGAGAGCACTTTAAAGCCTAGATAATTTACATCCTCATGTCCGGTAGGCGGAAAGAAATACCCAACTGCTTTTCGTAGATTTCGCCAAAGGCCCTCTCATCCAGTGTTGACTAAACTGTATAAATGTGACTTCAGTCTGCTATCTATCACATTGATATCCTATCACACTGCTTCCTATCAATCTTATTTAAACATCATTATATATGACCATTGCCTACCAGTTGTCATTCTGACACCTTTTGTACTCTTATACCCGCAAAAGCGGTATTATTGAACATTATACTGTCAATGAAGAGAATATCCAAGATAATAACTGCAAAGTAGAACCAAATAAGTATTTTAAGTGACGTGCACCACTTCCGCTTTTGCCAGAGAGTCATAGATTGTTTCTCCCAATCCTTCTTCGGACTTGTGTAACCAGCTTCATTTTTTGTCTAAAGTGAGTACCAAGTATTATGCAGAATAAGTAATATGCAGTACCTGAGGTATTTGGAGTCATCAATTTTGTTGTCTTATGTATTTTAGTGTAGAGGGCAAGAGAGTCCACTTACGCTTTCGCCTTAGTTCGAACTGAATAACAACACGTAAAGTCCAGATCGTCCGCATATGTTATGGCTCTACATCCACTTCTCCTCCATATCCATCAGCAATGTATTTGTTGCGAAGGCAATAGAAAGAGGCGAAATGACCACTCCGAAAAGGCTTCTGAACCTGAAACTGAAAAATCAATTTGTTTGAAATTTTTTAATAATTAATAAAACCGTCATTCTTGATATAGTATAGTTTACGAATTTACTTAAATCTGAGACCAAAATTATATAAACAAAATTATTTTATCGATTAATTTGAACTTATTTTAACAGACAACAATCGAAGCATTTAGGCATCAATGGTGGTCAGCAGATTGCAGGCATTGCAGTATCGGTGGGTAGAAATAGACGACAACATGAAATAGGTACGCACGCGACCGAAACCACAACACCCAAAGGTAAGTTAACAAATTTGAAAAAATTGCTTCAAATGAGGAACTAAAAAAATTATTCGAAATCATTCATAGACCTTGATGACGATGCTGAGATGCTGGACATGACCGGTGGTGAGACGCTTACCAATAGCCACCCAATTCAACCAAAACGAAAAGTTAATAGAAATACAGAATGGGAAACTTCATCGGAGGAAAATGAGATGTACTCGTCTTCCACCATCACCACTGAAACCAACGAATTCACTACGGAATCGACCAATAATCTACACGACAATATGGAAAGCACAACACAATTACCACAATTAACCATTGTGCCGTGGGAATTGATACAGGAGGATGCGAAATCGGAGAAAATTCAAGCCGCAGCAGCACTTTTAGAGTCACAAGCGTCTCTGGTGCCTTATCCACCTCAAAACCCCTTGTTACGTAATGCACAAGTACGTGTGGTCATACATAATATCACACAAATCACGGAGGATGAGCTGCAGAAAGGTACACATAATATGGGTGCATATGATGAGGATGTGAATGAGAAAATGTGAGTGCCTCCGAAAGAAATTAAAACTTTATAATTCTAATTCTCTAATTTCCAGTGAAGAGCGTCCCATTGCAAATCAAACAGAGCTCATCTACTCAGTTTTCGTTAATGGACGTCCCGTGCTGGCAGTTACGGCTGCAAACGATATGAAGTTGGTGTCTGAAAGTGAAGCGGCTAATGTCATTGGGCAAGAGGTCTACATGAAGTCCGAACGTATGCAAAGTTTAGCAAATTATATACCAAATTAATAATATATATATATATATATATAACAAGTACACTTTGAATGTTTCACAGCGTATTTGCGCGAACCACAGGCTACACCGTTGGCACCCGCAATACGTAGCGGTCAAGCTGGCTTCATAGACTCGATACAAAATAATACAGCTTTAGTGGTGGTAAGTTCGATTGCCATTTTATTGGTGCTGCTATTGTTGCTTACTTTGCTGCTGATGGGACGTTCGCGTGTGAGGGAGAAGCGACGATTGGAAGAACAGAGGTATTTTGGAAAATTTCGGAATCGCTTACATTTATTATAAATCCTTCTATTATACAGAACAACCAGCCGTAATGAGTTACTTGCCGAACTGCAATCAGGACGCGGTGCTTCCACAGAAACTGGCTTGGATACAGGTCGCACAACAACACATTCACGGGACGTAGGCGTACAGAACTTTTCGTTCGAACATGATGGCTCGACGCGTATGCGTGAACCGCGTATCGATTTCCCGGGTCCGCCAAGAGATCGAGAATATCGACGCGACTCGGTTACTTCTTCTGACAACACATCAGACTCCTCAGTTTACTGTCCTATCAATCCGCCCGCACCCGATGTTCAGCGCATATTGAATGATAAAGCTGCCACGTTGTTTGATAAACATCGTCGTCGGCACACCCAGGGACATGAGTACGATCAAGCTGAGGGACGCGAGGCTGCTGTCTATACTACAGTTATGACAGAGAAAAAGCATGACAAAAGTCGTCGTAAGAATAAGAGGCGTTACCTCTCTGAGAACCGTGTCGGCTCGCTTGAGACTAGCCCACGTGCACATCATGCCGCGCAGTCCTCAGGCGATGAGGTAGTAAGTGGTTCAATGGACGATGACGCATTGAGTCCAACTTATGCAAACTTCGAGCGTAATGAAGCCTTCAATCCGCACGTGAATTATCATCGCAATAAATTGTTGCACCAAAAAAGCTTGTACGCCGATAGGAATGATGGTGAGCAGTTACAGGCCACAGAAGTCATTAATAAAGAGGTCATACGCACACTACAGCCGACAGAGAGATCATCCGATACCGGAAGTATTGGTTCCTTCCTTTCGATGGCTTCTGTTAAAGCTTTTCCGAAGAGTTCACTGCCACAACCATTGAATCGGGTCTTAGATCCGGTATTTGTTACATACTATGACAATATTGAAGACCCAGCGGCACAAGCGCCAACCCGTTCAGTGCGTAAGCAGCAGCACAGCCGACAAGATATATTGGATTCCACAGCCATAGCTACTATAGAAAGTTTCCCCACACCAAAGGCGCCAACGCACAGTAATTTGGCGGCTACGCAGAGTGACAACCCAGATCCGGGTGTTATTGGTCCTATTGTCTGGGAACGGCACAAGAAACATATGAGCGAAACTGCAGAAGACGTTGATGCGGGTAATGAAGTTGGGGATAATCATAACCGCAATGATGGGGAACGGGAACGTTATTGAGCGTAACATTCTCGCTCTTAGCATATACCAAATAAACTATAGAGTAGACAACTGTAGACTAGAGACAACCACCACCGTAGTTAATGAGATACAAATGTAGACCTAAATATTTTGATTGATTGATTGATTGATTGCATGATTAAACAAACAGCTCAACACTTAACATATCCAAGCTCAACGCTAAATAACAACTATCCTCACAATTCTCCATCTACATTCTTCCTTCCTTTGTCTTCTTCTTCTATTTCACTTCCACAAAAACACATTTACACATATAAATTCTCCATAGACGATATGCTGATGCGGTATGATGACGAGGGAAGATTCGGTAATAATCCGGGAGCGATCAGAACTCATTACGAAGATCTACTCGAAAGCGCAATACACATGTATTCCAGTCAAGATGATATGCCGATGCCGCTGCCCACGTTGGACTTTAGCAATAAACGTAAGCCGACAAAACGGGAGAATCGAGGCTCATCAGCTAGTGTATTAAGGTTGGTAAATTGGAACGTGCCATTTTTTTTCTTACAACTATCTTCGTTTCTTCTTTCTTTTCTCTTTTACTTAGCTTCGCCGCACGTCTTAACAATTCCGATACTCGTCCAGCCACTGCTCAACCACTAAAAAGTTCGAAATCCAATAATTCCACACAACCACCATCGCCTGCCAGCGATGCTTGGGGTGGCAGCCTTTATGATTCCCATTCACCATTATGTCGTCCAATGAGTGCCGGACCCATACAACGTTCGGAAACATTTCAGGTGGTTGGACCACCCAGATCGGCGTCCAATCGTTCCGAGTTATCGGCTGAACCGCTTATTGAGGCGATTAAAAGTGAATTGCGTAGATTTAAGGATGAAAAGCATTGAAGTGTCTCAAGGAGATGAAAAGAAGTCCAGAGAACAGCAAATTCAACGCACAAAATGTTTGCACAAAATTCATTGAAACAGTCTTCAGACAGGGAATGTATTTAGTAGGGGTTTTTCTCTAGCATCTACAATTGTAATTTGTGAAGTTTCCCAGTATGGAGATAATTTTTCTGCAAATGAATAAATATGAATACAATTCTGAAATGGAAAATAAATTTGAATGAAATTAATTTTTATTGAAGTATATAAGTATACTGAATGATGACCTTACTGAATATACACTAATTTAGGGTCGCAGTCAAAAATACGTAAACACATTGATCAACGTTGCAAGGATTTTACATTTAAGAATCAGAACGGCAAGCCGCTCGATATACACATACTCACAGACACATTTTATACTAATTTTTTTGTATTTGTTGAATTAAATTATATTAATAAATGCATGGGTGAAGGTTGATAGTATTTGCTGAGACTCACTATTGAAACATAAAATGCATTTAAGTATTATTGATAACTTCTGACGAATAGACACATCCTCATAAATTGACTACAAAGTGGAATTACATGACAGATTAAATAAATCCATTTCTTTTCGAAATTTAGCGGGTAAATTTCTTAAAGTCCTTATTGCAACGAAATGAATCGAAGTTTAAGGCAACTGATAACGTTAAAAAAAGTACGGGAGAAATTATCCACTGTGAAAAAATTAAATATTTTTAAATGAAGATGCAATAAAAAATTTGTTATGCCCATGTATGCCTAGACAGCGCTTTTTCACGTATTTTTTTTAGTTAAGAATGAAAAATAGTTGTTGTAGTTAGCTCCATGAAGTGGTTGGTGGCTCCAAAAATATAATGTACTCCTTCGATAAATTTAATATTTTCCAAGAACAAAATAGCTTTCTGAATATTTTCAACTAAAATTTACGAAGGTGTCAAAGTCAGTGACTTTTTGACTAAATTTTTTTTTTTCGCCAAATAAGCGTTTTATTTCTCAACATAGTCTACTTTCAGCTCTATACATTTAGTCAAATGCTTTTCCAACTTTTGTTGTCCTTACAAATAATAGGTGTTTTCAAGGCTCTCAAAAAAAAAATAGGCGTTCATTTCTGTGATGCCCTCTTCAATCGACCTGAATCTCTTAGCGCCCAGCCACTTCTTCAGGTTTGTAAACAAGAAATAGTCGGAAGGGGCTAAATCTGGAGAATATGCTGGATGGGGAAGCAAATGAATTTTCGCCATGGTGACTACATATACTAGTGCACCCGTGCATTGTCTTAATGTAACAGCAGTTTTTTCACCAAATGTTAGTTTCTGCTTCAAAAAAAAAAAAAAAATATCGAATCTGTCCAAAAGTTCTGAGTAATATTCGCCGAAGATGCTTTTACCCTTTCTAAAGTAATAGATGTGAATGACACCTCGTGCATTGCAACAAACTGCGGACATGACATTGTTGGCCGACAAACCTATCTTGGCCTTCTTTGGTGCATGCATGCATATATATATATATATGTTTATATATTTAATACATAACCGCTGGAACGATTTTCAGCCAATTTCTTGCTTCAATTCGTGTAAGGCACTTCCGAACGGCTGAAGGGCTTTTGTGAGGAGAACTTTGGTCCGAAGTATGTAAGTACCAGGAGGATAAGAGGTAGACCCACCGGAATTTATACAAGCTGAATTGATTTAGCCTTGTTTGTCTGTCTGTCCGTCTGTCTGTCCGTCTGTCTCTTTGAACGCAAACTAGTCCCTCAATTTTTGAGATATTTCAACCATACTTGGTAAGAAGATGCAACTATACGTTTAAACGATCATTTGTCGGAACCGGCCAGATCGTACCATTATATACGAACGATTTTTAAGATTTTGGATCATAAATCTGTCAGTACATACGAACGTGAAATTTGGTATACTACACATTCATAACGAATGGCATATTGGTTCAGAAAACCACCGAACTCGGAATAAAACATATGGATCGCATACACCGATTTGTTCATATATGAGGGTTTGAGCAAAAAATCCGTTAAAACAGCATCTAGGAGCGTGAAATTTGGTGTTCTACAGACGTAAATTCAAATTGATATTGACACTGAAAGTTATCAAAATCGAATTTTGCAATTTGCAATAATTTTGGATGTTGCTCGTATCAGGACTCGAACCCTAACCATTTGGCAATTGCGTTCGTTAGTAAAAACAAACGTTTAAACGTTTAAACAGTATCAACTGAAAAAAATATTATAGTTAAGATTTGCTCGCCATATGTAGAGAAAGACGGAATGACTAATTGTGATGATCACAATCACAATAGGTTAGGTTAAGTTAGAGCGATTACCGATAAAACGACGTCGATTTCACTTTGAATCTCACTAGATTAGTTACCTTCACGTTAGCTATCTTTAATAGAGCATCAAGAAACTTAGACTCGAAATTTCGATACCTAGTAATGTCGAGAGGAGGGGGCCATGAACGATTCTTTTAAATGGTTCAAGCAGCTCACGACTTTCGGTTTTAGACCAAGCTTCCTCTGGGTACCCAACAAACATCCGCTTGGAGACGAGCTAAGGTGAGAAGACGAATCCTCTGCGGTTGTGCCCCCTGCAAACATAGAAAGGATCACGATTTGAGGGCATGCATCTGGAAGGTCCGGTCCCTTAATTGGAAAGGTGCCGCTGCCCAGCTGGTTGATGTCCTCGCAAGACTAAAAGCTGACATCACCGCCGTCCAAGAAATGCGATGGTCAACAGACACAAGGAAGGTTTGGCGCCAAAAAGCTTCAATCACAGCAGACAGCCAGTAGGTTTTCTAATCGGCTTGCACACCTGCTCTCTGAGAGCACTCATCAGCGACTCGATATAAGGGAGCTGTGGAATGAAATAGCAAATTCCTTGCGTACCGCTGCTTCGGAAACAAGAAAAACAGCTGGTACGATGAGGAATATCGAACTGCAGTGGAGAGAAAGCAGACTGCCTTGCCTACCTCGCAACCATGCGATCGACCACAACACGTGCGGGGTGGGATAGATACCGAGAGCTGAAGAGGGAAGCGAGATGCAAGCCAAAAATGCGTGAGTATGAGGAGCTTGAGAAGCTGGCCGACAAGGGTAATGCTCGAAAATTCTATGAGAAGATGTGGCGACTTACAGATGGTTTCAAGACCGGAGCAAACTCGTCTAGGGATCATGGAGGTAATCTGGTGACAGATGTCCAGAGTATACTTACTGTATGGAGGGAACACTTCTCCAACCTGCTCAATGGCAGTGAAAGCGAAAACCCCGGAGATAGCGAACCCGAAACCCCAATCTATGACGATGGTATAGAAGTGCCATCACCCGACTATGAAAAAGTTCGAATAGCAAAGTGGCGGGAGCCGATGGCTTCTTGCAGAATATGGTCGAACGAAAGCATGCCTGACGAATGCAACCTATGATCTGCCAAATCCAAAAAAGGGAGACCCCACGGCCTGCGCCAAAAGCCCACTGTCAACAAACTTATCGGACCTTATCAGTGTGGCTTTAAACCTGCCAAATCCACCATTGACCAGATATTCTCCATGCGCCAAATCTTGGAGAAGACCCAAGATAAAAGAATCACCACCTTTTTATCGATTTTAAAGCTGCCTTTGGCAGCACGATAAGGAAGTGCCTCTACGTCGATATATCTGAATTTGATATCCCCACAAAACGCATACGGCTATGTAAACTGACCCTGGATAATACCAGAAGCGCAGTTAGAATTGGCAAGGGCCTCTCCAAGCCGTTCGATACCAAATGAGGTTTCAGACAAGGAGATTCATTATCGTGTGATTTCCTCAATTTAATGCTGGAGAAAAAAATACGAGCTGCAGAGATAAATAGGTACAATCTTCTACAAGAGTGTGCAATTGTTGGCGTATGCCGATGATATTGATATAATTGGTCATAACAACCACATCGTAAGTTCTGCGTTCTCCAGATTAGACAATGAAGCGAAGCGAATGGGTCTGGTAGTGAACGAGGGCAAGACGAAATATCTCCTGTCATCCAATAAACAGACATCGCATTCGCGACTTGGTTCCCACTGTTGACAGTGACAACTTCGAAGTGGTAGATGATTTCGTCTATCTGAGAACTAGCATTAACAACACTAACAATGTCAGCTTTGAAATCCAACACACTGGCAATGGCGAATACCGCAGACGATGGAACGATGAGCTGTATGAGCTATACGACATTGACACAGTTCAGCGAGTCAAGAGGCAGCGACTATGCTAGCTAGGTCATGTCGTGGATGAAAGCGCTCCAGCTTTGAAAGTATTCGATGGAGTACCCGCGATATCCGTTGGAAGGATCAGGAGGAGAGCGACGTGGTTTCACTTGGTATTTCTAACTGGCGCCAAACAGTAGAGAGAAGAAACGAGGGGCGCGCTATTGTTGACGAGGCTATAATCGCGTAAGCGGTGCCTACGC
The DNA here is from genome assembly GCA_030068015.2 of Neoceratitis asiatica. Lineage (NCBI taxonomy): Eukaryota > Metazoa > Arthropoda > Insecta > Diptera > Tephritidae > Neoceratitis > Neoceratitis asiatica. The sequence goes on along the minus strand of CM061528.1, from coordinate 43,396,182 downwards.
CAAAAAAGAAGAAGTATAATATCGAGATCACAATAATAATTGCATAAAACATGACAGATCATTTCTTCTTCATCATTCTTTTTAAAACCTCTTGCGACAGCTTCCGAAAGTAGTTCACGAACTCACTTCAAGTTTGTTCTGCTTAAAAACTAATTTCTTCAAGTTCTGTTCTTTTCACATGTAAATTTCGAAAATGTTGAATGTGTTTTTTTACCGCGCGTTTCTTTATTAATTGCAATAAAATACAATATTTATTTGAATGTACTTACATATACGATTTTTTTGTTTGTAATTTAGTATATTCAAAAATAACAATGCCAATAATAAAATTATATTATTTTTCTTTAAATAACATGTATGCTTGTAATTCGTTAGACTTTTACTTTGTGCTTATTTGAGTTTTATACTCATACGTATACACATATACATATTTATTTAGTTACATATTAAAGGTATAACAATTAATAATGTTTAAAAGTGATTTAAAGGGTTTTTGTATTCAATTCTTATTAGGCATTTACATAAATATTTTGTATGTATGTATGTATATATATTTTATATACTTAAATAATATATGTATTTGATCGCTTATCTCTCTTATTAAAAACGTTAATTTGTAAATATATATCAACTTGACGAAACCGTGGGTGGGAAGATGCAGCCGCTACTACTTGTTGTTGTTGCTGTTTGTATACTCTTTTTGTTTTTTTTTTTTGGTTTGACCATTGCAAAAGTGTTGCGTTTTGTTTTTAATTGTTGTTGTTGTTGTTATTATTACTTTGTTAATTTCTTTTAAAAGGACTCTCATTGTAATGCAAGTGCTTTTGTGTGGAAGTGCATGAGTGTGTGTTTGAAGGTTTTTTCTTTAAGTCGCAGTAGGGGAGAAGAGGCGGAATTATATACATATATTTTATTAAATTTAATAAATAAATTATATTTTTTTTGTCTTTACTTTCACTACAATGAAAGCCCTCACCAGCCCATTTGAAGAAGATCATATTTACAAAAACAAAAACAACACATTTGCAGTTGGCCTAATTTTATTTTTGTTTTTAATTTATTTTTCGTTTAAATATAAACAGACAATTGTCTGTTGGAATTTCGCAAATTGTTACCTACAATTTTTTTTTTGTAAGTTCGGTCCAAATAAAAAAAACTAATGTTTCGAAAACAAAGCTTTTCAAAAACGAAAGAATTTCAAAAATTGATCTCTTTATAAATTTATTTTAAAATATATATATTTTCGCACATTTAGCAAGCTTTTTTTAACGTTTTTAAATACGCCAAAAACGTTCTTTTTACAATCATTGCAGCTGAGCTAATTTTTTTTCAATATACTTTTAGATATTCTATATTTTTGTATATATTTTTTTATTGTAAAATTCGCTTTATTTTCTAAGAAATATATGATAACTATACGTGTACATTGTGATAACTGTTTAGAGTTTCATTAATTCGATAATCATTTTCCATAATTCTCGCTTTTGGGGTTCGTCAACATATTCGTTTTATCATGAGCTCTTCTTATCTTGAGCTCTTAGTATAACTCCTTTTGGCCACTAGCTGTCGACTTGTGTTGTTGTGCATCGACACTACGTTTACCTAAACGTGGTCCGAACCATAGGCCTGAAGTAGCGCTGGGACCGGCACCCTTATTCAGTGCCTGCTGTAGCGCCATAATGCGCGCCCACTTCCGTATCTCCGCATCGGTGCGACCCACACGTGGAAAGGGAATCAAACTGGAGCGCTTCATTTCGCTTTTTGGGTATCCGACTGTGTTGAGAAGAAATCAAAAAATAAAAAATAAAAATTAAGAAATAAAAAAAAAATCATTCAATATTCAAGCGCTAAAGCCAACCTACCTTCATAGTCTTCCAACGAAGCGGGATACATTACGCTCTCGCTCAACGCGGAGACGTCGGCTTCATGCAAATTATTGACCAAATTCGGATCACTGCGTCCGACGCGCGGGAAGGCTATAAGACCGGAGGGCCCACCAGCTGTACGGCGATTTTTTTGTTCCAATTCTGTAAGAGAGTACAAATTGTTTTGGCTTGTTTTTACAACCATTCAGTTTATTTTTGCATTTAAATGTTAAATAAATAAATTGAAAAATTTGTGGGTGCTCTTTGCTAGGGCCAGTGATTGGTGGATATTTGTACTTGCAAATTGTTGGAAAATGAGTAAATAAATAAATAAATAAACGAATGTTGTGCTCCAAGTGGTTATCTACAAATATATATGTATCTATATCTAACATACTTTAGTTTTTGTGCCACTGTGTGTTCGTGCAGCGCCAGAGCATAGCTGATATTTTTGCATAGGAAATGTGTTGTTGTTTATTTGTATGTATGGGTGTACGCGCGTTTTTTTTTAGTAAAATTATCGCATTGGGAATATTTAAGTTATTATCATAAATACAGGATTATCCATTTTGCGGTTTCCAAAATAATCTTAAAAAAATGCGCTTCAAAAAAATTTTTTTTTCATGAAATTCCTTTTTTATTAAAAAGTTTGAACTTAGCATTTTATGCGAATCATTCTAATGACCGCCTCGTGAATCTTTGCCAAATTCGATCCGTTTTTCGAGGTAATTTTCGACCACTTCTTGGCACATATTGGGCGTTATTTCAGCCAAAACTTGACGAATGTATGTTTTCAAGTGCTCAAGAGTTAAACACGTTTTCCCGTAGCGCCACAAAAAAAAGTCCAAAGGTGCCAAATCGCCTGATCTCGGTGTCCGATTGACATCGCTAAGACGAGAGATTACGCTACCGGGAAATTTCTCTCGCAATAAGGCTCGTAATGTGCTCCTAATGTGTTCTTCAACGACCATAACGATCCGAATTGACAGTGATAGTCTCGCCGTTACCGTTTTCACAGAATTAAAGTCCAATCACATCTCTAGAACAAAGAGCGCACGAAACAGGAAGTTTTTATTTGGTGTTTTGGTCTCTCTTAAATTATTTGAGGATTCTCGGAGCCCCGAATGTTACAATTTTACTTATTTACGTATCCATCGAGTGAGTGCCTCGTTGCTGAAGAACATTTTGTTGGAAAAATCGCGATCCACTGCTTTTTGTTCAAGCACCCAATCGACGTAACTATGGCCTTGTGAATGCTCAGCTGGTTTCAGTTGTTTTGTGAGCTGTCCTTCATATGGATGTAGGGTAATTCCAAGTGGAAAATACACCATAATGAGCCGTAATAAAGTCCCAGCTCTTGACAACGCCAAGAAATAGACACATTCGAGTCTTCGGCTACACTTTCAATTACTGCAGTAATATTTGAGGTGAAAAGAGAAAAACGATGATGCACAGGCCTCACAATATCTGTAACCGACCCAGTCCCTTCAACTTTTTTTTTTAATTATTTTACTAATTGCTTAACTAGTTAGATGATTATGTGCACCATAATCTCCTCTTAAAGCACGAAACGTATTTTGTAGTAGGAAGGTTATAAAGGAATCCATTTTCGTAAATGACTAACTTTTAACTAAAACAGAGCATGTTTGGTTTGACAGATGTCAAAATACAGCTCTGCACTTTCGAAAAAACTAAATGGATAACCCTATACTTTTGTCTACCCGCAGTACGAGACACTTAAAATCATTTGTCAACCGCAGATGTTAAGACGAATATAACGAATGTGTTTGGGAATAGAGCAAGACGAGCACTTCGTTTAAAAGTTGTAGGCAATAATTTAAAATATGCTTTGATACTTTAGAAAATGTGTGGCCAATTAAGGCAGATTTAAAATTTCGCAAAGTATTATTGGCTTATATAGTATAGCTCTGAGCACAACTGTTGCTTTCTCATCACATAGTGTGACCAAACACGAAACATATTTTGAATGAACGTCATTCGTGTCCGTCGTCCATGTACGTTGGTTTAAAGTTAGGCAATTGATTTGAGACTAAGTAACTTCCCTAAATATTTGCAAAGATTTTTATTGTGTATTACTGATAGATATTCCTTCCATTGAACTCAAAGAGGTCGTTATAAATATTATTCAGTGTTGAGTTAAAATTTAAATTCCGCTCTTACAGCTCATCATAGTTTTTAAATAGTTGGGTATTCGTAAAGAGTCTGATGATTGTATTTTAATATGTAATTTTTTCTGCTTATGTGAAACTTTAGCTAAACAGTTGAGACAGAGTGGTACTTTACAGCTCATGCCAATTGAATTTGCTTCAGCATGGGCGGAAAGGTTTGCATAAGAAAGTAAGTAACTGAAAAAATATTGTTTATTCTTCTTCTCTGAGTCGTGGCAATTTAAAAAATAAAATGAGATTCACAAAAAATAAAATATTTAAGTTATTACTATGTATATAAATGAAAGGCAGAAATTCCAAGACTTTAATTATAAATGTAGAACTCTCTGTTAAGAAAAAAAAAACTATTATTTGCAAGCGAGGATGAATAGGTACAGGAAATGCGTTGAAAATGAATAAATAGCAAAAATAATAAAGTAAAAAATTGCAAGACTATTTAGAGTAAAAGAAAATAAATAATAAACTGAATATATGTTTGAAATATATTTATTTAGTTATTAATTTTATAATGTAGAAAAGTGAGATTTTTTTATAAAAAAAATATTTTATTTTTTAATGCATGAACGCATATGTATAAAAAACCGTCCTTACAAAATATAAACAAACTTTTGATATTCGTTTTCTAGTTTTTATAATTTCGCATGCAAATTTGCATAACTCTAATTAAAAACTTCAGAAAAATATAATTAAATATATAAGTACATGCATTAAGGATCCAACCTCCCGTCCGACAGAACGGGGAGCGCGCCTGATGGATAAACGTAAAATCCAACAGACCAATTTGCTCATCAGCTGCTATAAAGTAATTTGCGATTAAGAAACATTGAGAATAAAGAGATTATTTATAAGTTGAAAACTTTCAGTAAATATTTCTTTATGCAAAAAAGTGAGTCAGAAGAATTATTACACAAACATCTAAGTGGGTCGCGCATTTCAAAATTTATTTTCCATAAATACAAGTAAAGGGGCCTAAAGTATCTAGCTTGTCTTAAAAGATACTAAAATTAATCTCGCTAAGCAGAAATTGACTATTAATAATACCTCTTAATAGCTTAGTTAAAAATAAAACTTCAAGCATTCCTCGTCGACTCTGGAGAGAAGGCCTTAATCGACTTTTATAAGGAGGGATATTTTCATTTGCATCCCAATGTAAATTCCTTAACGCGAATAATAAGAACTGTTTTTATACAGATTCCAATTTATCACTATGCAACTTATAATGTGGATTCCATACAACTAAACCATATTCCAAAATGGGCCTAACAAGTGAAGTGTAGAGTAACTTGGACCGCTTAATGAAAGCTAGGACTTCTTTAGCTTTATTAGCACAGGAATTTATATGATTTTTAAAATCCAACTCAGGCTGCATTGTGACACCCAAGTCAGTGAAGTCAGTAGAGTAGACATATATTTACACTTGTTTAAATTTAACGACATACACTTCACATCACACCACCTTACACATTATTTAGTGTCAAGTTGCAAGAGTTCTCTATCTTCTATAGAACGAATTGATTTAAAGAGCTTAACAGATTATCAAATTACTCTTCGCTTTCTATTTGTCAAATATGATAAAATGCATTTGAGAAAAGATGGTGGAAACCCAAACATAACGAGTTTATAGTGAAATATTGAGTGTGAGACCTAGTCAAATGCTTTGCTGAATCAGTATGAATAACATCGGTTTGATAACCATTTTTAAAAGCATTACTCATCGTAATATGAAGTATCAATAATTAATTACACTGAGTGAACTAGTTGGTCAGCTATAATAGCTTCAAAAATTTTGGAAATAAAACATAACTTTGCAATGCCCCGTTAGTTTATGCTACAAGATCTATTACCAGATTTATGTAGAGGTAAAATATATTATTCTTTTCATACCGAGGAAAATATATTTTGCTTGATTGAAGCATTGAATATGTTCGTTAATGATAGATATAGATAATCGGCACAGAACTTAAGTACACTAGATGGGATATTAGCTGGACCGCATTAAGTGAGCTTTTTAGGGTGTTAAGGTGGTAGTAAATCATATCAGCGGTAAAGCAAGACACTCTTACGCAATCGAAGGAGGGTAATTTGTAAGGGTTAGAAACAGATTGTGTCGTTGGAAGTATACTCGGCACATAATTAGATCTAAAGAAGTCTACGAAAATATCTGCGATGCTATGACAATCACTAGAAATTTTATCATTCATTTTCATAGATGATGGAAATTCATAAGTCTTTCTTATTACGAATTCTTATCATATACTTTTTGTAGCTGAAAAGAGAGATACTTCAAGCTCATTTATTCACTTTAGCCAACTTTCATTGTGTTTATGTAAAATAAATTTTGAAATGCACACATGAAGACGCTTGTGTAGCTATTAAACTTGTTCATTGCATCAGCATTGACTTTTCCGACTCGATTTTCTGTATCGAAAAATATTTGCAAGAGTTTTAAATTCATTAATAATTTATTGATTCTTAATGGCCTGTTAATCTCAATTTAGTTTTAACTCATAAACAAATTTTTAGCTGTTCAGTGTAAGAGGCAAGTATAGCCGCGTTCTTCTCGCTCGGTCGTGAGTTCAGTACGGTTCGGACTGTCACTTTCGGTTTTTTGAGCGTGAGATGATTAACGCTAGGTTCGTCGTCGAAAAAAATAAAATTTTAACTTTCAAATGGAGCATCAGGCAACCAAAGTCTAATGTATATTTTAGATTTTATGTAAATTTTGTGCTTAAGGAAATATTTTGTGCTTTTAAAGGTAAAAACTTTAGAGAATTTCTACTAAAAACTCGTTTTACTTACCCACTAAACTCCTTTGATCGGATTCTATGTGGTTCAATAGACAGAAAACAAATAAAAAATAAATAAATAAATATCTGAAGAAAATTAGTGATGAGAAGCTCATAAATGCACTAATAGAAAATAAATTTGTTTAAGAAAATCCTCTGCTGTTTAATAAATGTGATTACGTATCACAATACAGCACTACTACAAGTACACTATTCCTTAAAAGCAGCTGCCACTTTGTCAGCTTCCTCTGTAGCTGTCGCACTTAAAGCAATTTACTAAGCTTAACCTGGACCCCCAATGGAGAATCTATGCAAATTTAATGATCAACATTTTAACACTAAATTTAAACGAATTACCTACACGTACATGAAATAAACAGAGCAACAACAACAACTAGTAGAAGTGACACTAAAGCTAGTAGTAGTGACATTTTCTAGGTGAAAATGGTCACAACTTATGACTATTTGTAGTTGAGCAAAGAAACTCGTAAGCAAAGTGTAAATATCAATTGCTTCGCATTGTCTTAGATCACAAGGCTTTTCCGTCTTCTCGTAGGTGGGAGGTGATGTCAAGGAAGTGCTTCTGTTGTTTTTTTTTTGTTGCTGCACAGTTGTCACAGTGGTTGTTCGTTCTCTTGAGTCTTTGCTTTGGTTGCTAGCCTGCTGTGCGATTAATGTTTGCTAATATTCTACTTTTTGCGTGCATAGTTATGTACATACATACATATACATATAATATTGGCACATATCTATATGTAGGAATATTTGCTTAAGCATTGTATTTGTTAATGATTCACGTGCAGTGGCGGTAAATATTTGCTTTACTATTTTTGAATTATTGCTTGACCATTTTAGTGGCGGGAATTGTTAGTTGATACGATATATCGAATTTATAATGAATGAATTGCTAGATTTTTGAATTCGCTGAATATTATAGATTTCAAGCACGTTTTCTAAATTTTTGGTTGTGGTAAGAAGTTGCGGTTATGATTTTCGATTTTGATAATTAGAAGTGATAGTGTTATTGAATTTTTTTTTATGATATCAGATTGAAGTCTAGTTTTTTTTTGTAAAAATCTCATCGTTTTTGAAAATGGGCCACAATTTTTCTTCCACAATATGTATTATAGATATGTTCTGTTTAGCTCAAAGTGAGTGAGAAATATAATTTTTTTTAAATATAATTTTTTCCTAAGAAAAGAAAACAAATTCTTTCTACCAAGTATTTTGTATAAAAGTTTTTAAAAATGAAGCAGCAGGTATAAAGGCGAATGTATTAGCTTTCCAATGTTCGAAAATATTTCAAAGTGGGTTTAATATTGGCCTCAATTAGACCAAATGATCTCTGACAGTTTTAGCATGAAATTAAATCATATGCCAAATTTCATATAATGTCCGCATATAAATAAAAGGTAGTGTCATTAGTTACTAGTATTTTAACTCGAGAACGCCTTGACCGATGATGATTCGCGCTGATACGTATGGCCAAACAAGAAGAATACGAAAAGAGAATCAGGGATCAATCAAGTCGAAAAATCCGTATTTTTGGTTAAATTTTCGTCAAATTTTTACGTAGGTGTAGCTTTACGGTTAGTTTAACACGATCACTAATTTTTCGCCCTGAAGTGGACCAGAGACCGACTTATTCGAAAAAATCATATTTACTACTCTATTTACTTCAGATTTTTTTCTTTCCAGGACTAGATAATGAACTTGAAAAATGTAAATAATAAAATTATGTTTATTCAATTTGGTTGAATTTATGTTTAGCTAAATGTACGACTAAAACACTTTTATTTCCCGGTAAAGGACCATGGTCGATTTATTTGAAATTAAGTACGTTCATAGCTTTCTGCCGAGATTAACATATACTCGTAGATAATTTATTTTCGAACAAGGGATCCCATATCAATACCTTGAAAAATTGGTATGATGTTAATATACCGCGGTTACAGGTAGTTTTGAGTTTTTCGGGGGTATTGCATTCATGACGGTTGGAAGCTATATATGCTTATACTCGTTCAAGTAAAGGGTTTTTCAATAGGGATGATATGATTACTAAGTGTCCTTTTGGCCATCTTTAATATGTCATGATGTGTTTTTTTTTTCATTGTATTCAGTAATGTTTACAATTTCATGATGGAAAGATATACGCAAGAACAACGTTTACAAATTATTCGAATTATTATCAAAATAATCGTTCTGCATTTTAGATTTTTTTAAGAAAATCATCTTCTTCGATGAGGTTCACTTTCATCTGAGTGGTGTGGTAAATAAACAAAACTGTCGATTCTGGTACGAAGAAAATCATTCATGAACAATCATTATATTCACCTAAATTGACAGTTTGGTGCGATTTTTGGTCTGGTGGAATCATCGGTCCGTACTTCTTTCGAAATGAAGCTGGTAGCTTCTGACCGTTACTGTCAATGGAGAGCGGTGTAGATCGATTATAACAAACTTTTATGGCCACAATTGGATGAAGTTGATCTTCACAACATCTGGTTCCAATAAGACGGGGGTACGTGTCACTCTGCACGAGCAACAACCGAATTATTGCGAGAAAGGTTTGGAGATTCGATTATTTCAAGAAATTGTGACATTGAATGGCCACCAAGAAGTTTTGATTTAACACCATTAAACTACTTCTTGTGCGATTATTTGAAGTCACTGGTCTTTAGCAATAAACGAGTCTCTCTTCAAGCTTTAAAAGTCAATATTGAACGTGCTATTCATGACATACGACTTGATTTAGTGGAAAAAGTGGTCAAAAATTGGGTTCATCGAATTCGTTCCTGCAAAAGAAGTCGTGGAGGCCATTTGAATGATATTATATTCAGAACGTAATTATATCGATTGTACTTCATATTAAATGAAAAACATTTAACAGGATGTCAAAATTCTCTTTGCCGATATATTGGCTTAAATGTCTTTTATACGTACCCATGTTAAGTTTGAGGGCGATCTGTTGCTTAGTTTTTCAAGTACGTAGAGCGATTTTTACTTTACAATGGATACAAATTTTGAATAAATAATTTTTCTCAAATTTCGTTAAAAATATTTTCGAAGATTTTTAGCGAATTGACATTATTAAAAACACGTACATACTTGGTATGACTGAATATAGTGTATTCTCAATCGTTTGTAATGCGGATGAAGATTTTCATCGCCCTGGTTTATTATCTTTCAACAACATCACTTAAGTGAAACAAACGGTAACTGAAGGTTGCCTTTTAAGTTTGAGAGATAGATAACCGCTAAATTTTTTGTGTGTTTCGAATAAATTCGCACCATTTGAAAACATCCCTTTCATGAAATACGTTGGTAATCTACTATTAGCGTAAGATGTGAATTTTATCGGAAGATTCAATCGTGTAAAGGTCAGTTCGAATTCCACATCCATGAAACTCATTGCAACTGGTGGTTATACATCGCTTTACGAGTTTCAAATTCAAACAGTTAACAGTGGCGATTTCCTAATGAGCCGAAACTGAAGAAAGCAATAGTCAAGGTAACATTGGAAGTTTTTTTTTATCGTCACGGTGTTTCGCACTGAAAATCCTTGCCAGAAGGTCCGAGGTAAATAAATAATAAATTTGAGCGATATGCGCTGCTTGAGAGACCAAATTTATTGAAAAAGGAGATACGTTTGGTTTAAAAATTAATGGATTTTGTACCACGGGATACTTTTTTTGGTTCGATTTGCGTAGGTAGCTTTATTCTTGATTTAACATGAACATTGCTTTCCCTTCTGCGAAGTGGACTTGATCTTTTCCAAAAATCATATTTATGGGTCGATTATATATATACACACACATATAAAAGAGGATGTATGTACATATCTTTCCGATTTTGCTAAAATTTTTACGATAGTTTCATTAAAATTCGGAGAGTGTTACTATGAATTTTGGATATTTTAGAAAGAGTTGCCACCTGTCAGAAAAATAATATTTATTTAAATATAATTAATTCATCAATTGAGAACAGCGATTCCGATTTTGGTGAAATTTGTTTATATTATTTATAACTGACCGGAGAAGGTTTCTGTGAAAAAAGTTTCATTGGCGGGAAGTGTAGGAGGGAAGGATTTTTCTGAAAAAATTGTATTTCTCCTTCGAATTGCTTAAAAATTGGTACACAGGAGCTTTTTGTCTAAATTAACACAGGGAACACTTTTTCTTCCGAGAAATGGATCTGGTGCCGATCTAACCAAAAATATCTTATTTACTATTTGATATGCTGGTAATTTGGTGCACAGGTAGCTTATTGCCTAAGTTAAGATGTGACTAACTTTCTATTCCGGGTAGTGGACATGATTCAATTTACTTGAAATTCATTTCTTTCAGGAAGTAGACCAGATACCGATAGTAATGAGATAAATATTTTTATGGTTCTTTAAATTTTTGCAGGGAGATATCTTTAAATTCAGGAAGAAAATCAATTTGCTTAAGAATTGGTTTTTTATTGACTAAAATAACATATCTTATATTGCCTTTCCCTGTAGAGGATCACAGATCAATATATCGAGGAAAATAGAAAATACAGGAAGTCACAACAACGTGAAAAATAATAAATATTTTGCATTTTATTGACCAATTCCCGGCACTTTGTTGATGGAATGTAATTGCGGGCATGAGTGTTTTTACACTTTAATTATATACATATTTAGTTTTTACATTTTATTCGTCTTTTCTAATCATTCTTGAGGTACATTATATGCTGTCAATCGTATCAATCATTTCAAGTTATAATAAGAATTTCATATGTAATGGCCAAATTGCAGTAAATATAAGTTTCTGTTTTGGATTTTTCCTCAATCGAATTTTATTTTTGAGTATTAATTTATTTTTATTTTACAGTAGATGACTCTGTGAGGAGTTTTACTGTTAGCAACAATTTCCGAATAAACCGTCGCCATGACGTTTTCTACTAGAGCTCCAGATTTTGCAGATTTTGCTCCAATATTTTCGAGCATTGCGAGCATTTGAGCAACGAGCACTCGAACACTTGCTCATTGCTCATTACTCGAACATTTTTCGAGCCGAGCACGAGCATTTCAAGTATTTTGACAAATACTTTGACTTTTTTCTTAAAACTTTTTTTATATCAATTTTAAATTTATTTATGCTAATCATTGAAACGCCAATGAAATTTTGACAAACTGAATTGAATTTTTTTGTTCTGCTGTGCAGTTGGGCAATGAGCGAGTATCGAGCTGCTCGCATTAGTTTTTGAATAAGTAATTTAAGGATATTAAACCATTTGAATGAAATAACTATTTTATTTTACTACTAAAAATTTCTCATAAATAAAACATATTACCCACATTTTTGCAAGAAAAGAAATTATTGCCATTTTTTAATTTTTGTTTATTTTGAAGCTACTATTCTATTGTAATAAATTGTTAAGATATTTGATACACTTCCTAAGGGCAAAAATGTTTGTTATTTCGAACAAAATTGTGTTTTATACCAAATAAAAAAAAAAAAACTTTATACAACAGGGAATGTTGCTACAATTTAATACTCTAATAGTCCTTCAAGAAGACACTGGTGGCAAAGTTCTACAAAAGAAATGCTATCAAAGATGGGCTTGCGAAAAAAAAATAATCGTGGCATGAACGCGTCTGAAAATATTTGTAATATTCAAGACATGAAATCGACCGATAATATCACAATTTACTCAACGGGTATAGAGAGAGACATACTTATTTAGCTTTACCAATGGTGAATTCAATTCTTTAAATTTTCGTTTTCATAATTATATTTTCTGTAATTATTATATTTTTTGACATCGGTTTATTGGAATTGCTGCCATTCAAACTCTTTAAGGTTTATTAGTATAGTTTTGAAATAATAAAAAAAAAAAATTTAAGAAAAATTTTATAGATTCGAATTTCAGAACTCGACTTATATTCAAATTTTTAATTTAGTACAGTTTTCCTGGAAAATGTTAAAAGAAAATTCAAAAATGTTTTTGATCAAGCAAAAATCAATCAACAACCAGAAAATCAGATAGGTTACAGTGTCAAAACTATTTATTTCACATAAAAAAAAATTATGAAACGTTTTCAATATTAAATTGAACTAAAATGTGGCAAAAGATTGCGAAAGATTTAATATATTACAGCTTCTTAGGCTCCTTAAAGTATGATTTTTATTATTTTTTGAAGCTCTTGGAGCAAATCAAAAACATGAAATTGAAGAGAAAAAAAAAAAATTCGGCTGACTATGCTTTTCAAAAATGGCAATTTATTAAGGTATTAAGTTATGCTTTTTTTTAATTTTCTTGTTTTCTCTTTTTTGTTCCGGATTTTTCAGATTTGCAATTTCGGGTTAAAAATCCGTCGAAAAATCATGCAAGAGCGTGAACTTTGGCATTTTACACACGTAAATTAAAATAATTATTTGTACCGCAAAATCGTCGAAATCGGACAACAATCTCATGTTATAAACCGATTGTTCTGACATGAAAATTGTTATTTAATTCTAAAATGCAATAGAATAAATGTAGTATGTTCATCAGATTTATAAAGTGCTCGGCATGTTTCAGCTTGTTTTTTATTAAAGTGCAAAACTTGAAAATTGGGTTGAGTTGAGGCTGGGTTAGAAAATTGTATTGTACTGTATTGCACAATATAAAATTTAAATTCAAGGCATTAAATTAACTAAATTTAAGCATTATAAAATTTTCCTTTGAAAGAGCGTAGACATTTTTTTTTTAAATAAATGAAATAATAATAATAAATAATTTAATAAATAAAATAAAAAATTTAAGTCTTTTTTTTAAGTTAAAATGTTTCCAAATATTTGAATTTAACTAAATTACGAAAAAATTAGTTTAATATTTTCCCAATTTAATTCTACTGTATTTGTTCTACAATAATAAAAATCAATTCACTCGAATACATATGATTTAACCAGTATTTTATCGTTACTTTTTCGGACTTCATGGCACTTCCTTAATGCAAATAGTTTCCACCTTGGGAAGTGGTGTACATAAATGTTTTTATTATTAAAAATTTTTCATTGCCATATTTAATATCACTTTTAAATTGTAAAATCCACCGTATTGTTCAACACGAAATCAACAGTATACGTTCTTATGTTATAATTTCTATTTCTGCATTTCAATATTTTCGTATTATAGTTTTTCAGAAATTTCCAAATTTTCAACTATCTGATCAAATTTCTATGCACAAAATACCTTAAAGTTTTTCCTCTCATTTTGATTTTATTTCTTTTTCACATTGTTACACTTACCCGCTTCGGTGAAACCAGCTAAAGCGACCACAATAACTGTCGAACAAATGATAACATCCAAACAGTAGAAAGACTTCATTTTTAATCAAATCCTTTGTATTGTGTTGTATGACAAAACTACCCGAAAGCGACACAAAATGATCAGAGCAGAAAAAAATAAAAAATAAAATATCCTTGAATTAAAATTTGTATTTTCTTTGTGAAATATTTAAAAATAACCGTCGCCAATTTGCAAACAAACAAAAAGTAACGAACAACAATTGCAACTGTATGTATTCCAAATCGGTTGAATGGGTGAGTGACTGTGAAAGTCACAAATTGTCACACAGAAATTCAAACTATTTCGTTTGTTGCGCTCGTTGCTTACTGCTTTGGCTATCTATGGCGTACTTTGCCTTACCACGTTCACCGAAATTATGCTTGATAACTGTTGAAACGCATGTCCTTTTATATGAAAAAGACAAAAGCCACCGCCGGCAGGCCAATGATGATAGCCAGGCACGGCAAGGCAGCAAAGCGCATTTTGTTCTGTAGCAGCAACATGACCACCAATACACGCATACACACTATTTAGCAGCAGCAACATTGACTTGTGCTTCATGAGTGATAGAAATGATGACAACAACAATAATGACAACATCAATATTCCGTATGAGCAACAGGAGATATCAACTCTTAGGCACTGTTACACTGTAAGTTCAAGCACACATACATACATATGCACGCACGTAAGCAACATCATCAATTTATTTGCATGTATTGTAACATATTCTGGCAGCTGTACACGATTTCCTGATGATTTTTGCGATTTTCGATGTTTGGGTTGATTTTGTTGTGGGCGTCTCTGTATTTCCTCTATATTTCTTTAGCAAAAATTGTATATTTATACATATATGCGCACATAACTATGTAGATGAGTGTATTTATGGTTTGTATTAGTGTTGGTGCTCACATTTTGAGTTGCATAAATGAAGTTTCGCGTTTACATGTGCGCTTGGTGCAACATTGACTTATTTGTGGTGAAATAAACTTCTTTTGCGGGCTGCGAGTACTTTAAAGAACTTTGTATTTCTGTTAGAAGTTAGTTAAACGTGTCTTTTTTTTTCTATTAGTGGAAATTTGGCTTCTGCCTCTATCGCCATCTAAGCATGTGGAACTGCAACAGGTGGATTAGTATTAAGTTTGCTAGCAACATGTTGCCAAGGTTAGCATTGCTATGTGCGGCTGAAAGATATTACATTTTCCAAGAAAATATACTAAAATAAAAACGTTTTGACATGCGAGTGATATTTGTGTTGATTACAATAACTTAAAATATTCATCTCGGTAAAAAAATGGAATTAAGTCGCAAACATTTTTCGACGTTTATTAACTCAGAAATAGTGCATCGCTGAACTGAAGCAAATTTTTGGCGATGGAGCTCCATCAAGGACTAGTGTTTAACAATGGGATAGTGAATTCAATCGAGATAGTGAACCACTCCATGACGAATTTCGTGAAGGTTCTCCAAAACCAGTTGTTGAAACTATTGATGCTGTGCGCGAACTGATATTGTAAGATCGTCATGTGATCTATCGTGCGATTGAGACAACAACAGGCATTGGTGGGATGAACATATATTCAATATTGCATGAAAATTTGATTGTAAAAATTTCGATTGGTAGAGTCAAATGTTAAAAAAATACGTCTATGACATCTTGACAGATGACGAACCGCGAATTTACGCGTTTGAGACCGAAAGTAAATAGCAGTAGACTGTATGGTTGTTTCAAGATGAGCCGAATTCAAGTAAAGTTGTTCGTGCACGAATCACTCCCAAGCAAATGGTTTCCTGTTTTTTTTGGAAATACTGGACAGCACAGTACAGTAAATTCTGACTGGTGCACAACAATTTGCTTGTCAGTTGTCTTTCACGAAATCAAGAAAACCATCCTAGCTCTCCCATATAGACTGAAACAATTGCATTTTGAGCACTTTTGACTTCTCGATTTGGTGATCCATCCACCGTAAGTCCTATCTTGGCACCGAATGTCTTCTTTTTGTTCCCGTATGTAAAAAATAAACTGAGAGGTCAATATTTTTCGACACCTGAAGAGGCGGTTGATGCGTTCAGAACGCATGTTTTGTAGATGCCTCGATCAGAGTGGCCAAAGTGCTACGAAAATTGGTTCAAACGCATGCAAAAGTGTATAGATCTTAATGGAGAATATTTGGGAAGAAAACGAAGTGATTTTCGATGATTAATATTTGTTTTTGTTCTCTAATTTCGAAATATAAAGGGCAATCCTCCTATGTGTCCGAAATTGATTAGTAAAATAGATATAGAAGCGATTCCCCATTTCATTGGGAAGGTTTCACATCTGTCAACAATAATTAGTGTGAATCAGCGTCTCTTTCAGACAACAACATTGTTTTTGGCCTCTTCGTAAATATTCGCATTTGTATTAAATAAACTACATTTGCGGTAAATTCTGATTTTCTATTTTAATTGGAAGAAAAGTGCAGCTAAAGCCCGTCGAATGCTTGTTGTTTTTTACGGATACAAAATGTTTTGGAGAGTCAACAGTTCGGGTCTTTTGGAGAAATCGAAGAACGGTGCAATAATGATATTCGAGAATTACCAGAGAGATGGGAAAAAGTAGTTGCTTCCGACGGACATTCCATTGAATGATGAATTTTTTTCAATAAAAAAACGAAAAGCTGCTAAAGCATGCAATTTTGCGTAACCTTTTCCGATTCCTTTTCAGAAAGGTTTGCCACTTGCAAGCCTAGTAGCTAAAAGTAGGGAATTCATAACTGTCACGAGGCTACACGCTTTAAATCAGTTGAAAGTCAGGACATATGGGTACAGCAGTATAGCGTTATCCCTGAGAAGTGAAATAGACTGCATGGTCTTTGAATAGGCTTTCGAGAAACCACTAGAAATGGAGTATACTGTCCCCAACCAAAAATAAAACGATCATTTAAGCTACTTAAAACCACTGCAGACAGATATATTAAAGGGTGTAGGTCCTGGCTGAAAGAGAAAACGTATCTATGTAGATAGTCAGACATTATTCAAAAATTATTAAAAGTAAGATAATTGGCTTCAGAATTTGTATACCTTTCATGTACATTTAATGGTATATTTACTTTGGTCCGAAGCAAATATGTAAGTACCAGAAGGAGAAGAGATAGACCCACCGAATTTATACCGATCGTATCAGAATGACGAGCTGAGTTGATTTAGCCATGTCCGTCTGCCCGTCTGAACGTCAATCAGAAACTATATCATATAGCCCTCATACTACCGGTCATAAATCCGCCATAAATTTATTTAATAGTGTGAAATTTCGTATGCTACTCATGAAATTCAAACAAATACTATTATTAATCCCAACGGTTTACCCACCTCTCGTCCATCCGTGCGAGGGGCACTGTCCGCATGACGTACGGAACTTGCTTTGTTTTTCATCAAAGCCGAGTCACGAAGAGGAGTGGTTTGTTTAGTATCGAGAACTAAAAAAGTTCAGCAAGAGAACAAAAGCCATCAACTGATTTTTAAGAATTATTTCAAATATAAAATGTTAGTTAAGAGTCGACAAAATAATTTTCTTAATATGAAAAAGCGATTCAGATATGTCAGATGTGCTTGAATGAGATTTGAAATCAAGACACAAACAATGAAAAGGCTCGTGAAATTCAAAAGACGTTTTACAAGTATTCAGAAACAAGGGTCAAAAATGTCTGGACTTTCTGAACGTAACATTAAATTTGATTTCAGAGAGAATAAGGGGATTTGAAATTGAACCTGTTATTATTTTAACCATGAAAATTACACCAAACATTTCCCGATGACTGGCGAGAGTAGGGAGATTGATAAGTTTCAGACGACTAGTATAAGAAGGAAGATTGTACTGAGAGTCCCAATGCAAATTTCTTAAGGCAAATAGGAGAAATAGTTTTTTGAATAGACTCTATCCTGTCAGAGTAGATTTGATACCTCGAGTTCCAAATCACCAAGCCGTATTCAAGAATAGGTCTTGCTATGTTATAAACAAAGCTTTAGTAACATAAGGATCATTAAACTCCTTTGATGTGTGAAGTTCAATTTAGGGTCCATAGTGATCCCCAAGTCAATAAAACTGTGAACTTGTTTCAAATTGTAATTATTTATAGTGTAAGTAATTGTCTATGTGGTTCTTCGGAAGAATCATATAACTTTACATTGCTTAAGATTTAGGGACATCCGATTCATTTCACACCATTCAACCATGCTGCTTATGTCTGTTTGCAGTAAGATACCTTTGCTGAAGTGTAAGATTTATAAAGTTTTACATCATCCGCATACATTAAAAGGTTTGAAAATTTTATCTGAGAAGATATATCGTTTATAAATAGTGAAAACAGAATCGGGCCTAGACACAGACACAGTAAATCATCGAAATAGGATTTTGCAATGCAATAAATTTTAAATGTTTATGAAAGGTATAAAAACTTTTTCGTGGCCGAAGACAGCCCATCTTTCTTGTTTAAATATTACAATTTCTTTGACATCTTCCGTTATGTAGTGTCGGAGATATAGACCAGCCATACTTAGCGGCTAAAATTTCTGTGATTACCCTAGCAATTATATAGAATTCTTTGAGTATTTTATCTTCTATTAGTATCAATTTCCAGCGCCTGAATATAATCAGTTCAAGAGTTATTAAACAAAAAATTATTTATCAAACACAATAAAGGTTAAATTTAGCATATTCTAGCTCGGAAAGTTAAATTCAAATTTAAATATCTCAATAAAATGCAGGATTCTGCAGATAATTTTGCTTTTATTCGCTTTACAAAAAGTTCACAATTTTTGAAACTGAATTAGTTCCAAAGAAAATTGGTAATTTTTCCATATTGTGTGACATATTTTAGAAGAGGGCTGCTACTCTTGCCGACTGTGTTTCTGAATTCAGTTCTTGTTGATGGTCCTAGCACTAATACGCAGATCCAACAATTAATCTTGGAACAAGAATTTGTGCCGAGGGCGATGGAAACCTGCTCGTTCCTTTGAACCATGCTATCCCTTCTCTTAAATATTTTTTAGCATTATTCCGTAGCCTTCCAGGTTTTATGAGTTTGTTGAAAGAATTTTCTACGTAACAATTTTTAATTATAGAAAAATAAACGAAAAAGTGCTAAAACAAATTAGAAAAAAAAAAAAAATCAAAACACGAAAGAAGTGCTGTCTTCGGCCAGACCAATGTCCCGTGCCCTTCTTTTTATCGATGATTTTCAGTATCAATATTTAACGTGAAAAACCTTATATCGTTCAGGCATTTTGCTGTCAAAGAATTTCAAATTCGACTTGTGACCATACTGAAACTAATTTCTGCAATATAGTTTCATATAATTGCAGAAATAAAAATTTCATTAAATTAATTTTATCTGCAATTTTATTTCTGAAATTAAAATAGCAATTTTCATTTCTCTTGAAAGAATTTGAATTTTGTCATTTTTTGTTAGATAAATTTCATTTCGCAAAATGGCCAATCAGTTTAATTTTCAAAATTGAAATTCAATTTTAAAATTTGTCATTTTGACATTCAAAGTGAAATTAATTAATTTCTAGGTCTGGCGGCACCTTTATTTTTGCGCAACCTTATTATTGCTCACCGAAGTTTTCTCTAAATAAATCCATTGATTGATGCGATGTGTGAGAAGTGGCACCGTCTTGTTAAAACCAAATGTCGCGGAGGTCACGGTCTTGAATTTCAGGCATCAAATAGTCGGTTATCATGGTGCGATAATGGTAGCCATTGACGACTACGTTCTCACCGGCATAATTTTTGAAAAAATATGGACCGATGAATCCACCGGCTCACAAACCAAAACAAACCATTATTTTTTCTGAATGAAATGGCAGCTCGTGAATCTCTTCAGATTGTTCTTCGTCCCAAAAGCGGCAATTTTGTCAGAAATGAGCCTCATCGCTGAACAAAATTTGGCTCGAAATTGTCGGATCTTATTCGAACTTTTCAAGAGCCCATAGAGTGAACCGATGTCGCTTGGGAAGGTTGAGCGACTTCAGTTCTTGCACAAGCTGTATTTTGTACGCTTTCAATATAATATCTCGACGTAAACAAAATCTCCCTGGTCTTTGTGTACACTCTCAGCTACGGCCGCTATATTTTCTTCACTGGGTGCTGGGTGATGGTGTTGCGAATAGTACGCTCAGTAGGCCGATTATGTTGACCATAAGTTGAGCAAAGCGCGCTCTTTACAGAGCTTGAATTTTCGTAACAAAGTTGAATGATTTGTAAAAGTTGTTCAGGAGTAAGTCTTTCCAATGCAATGAAATGCCAAACAATACTTAACAAAAATAACATGGCAGCTTGACACGACTCACGCGTGATCTGTCAAAAAAAGGCTATTGAAAATAGGACCTCTACTTGGATCACCCTTTATTTAAATTCTGGCTTTCTACTCAGTCCCTGAATTCTTGCCTCTCATTTTGTGGGGTCGAACCCATGACTATTCGAATAGTCGTACGTACTGCTACCTCAGTTAATGCGTCCAGTATACGAAAGTTGATTTGCTGATTAAATAGTTGTAAAATGCTCAAAACGACAAGTTATAATTTTTTTTTGTGCAAGTATAAAGTTAATGAATACAAAAATAATTTATAATTCTTTATTTATTTCACTTAAAATGACTTCAATTTAATATAAATTTATTTGTCTCATACAAAGCACAGAAAACTATTACGTTAAGGTGATTGTTTTGAAAGCTTAAAGCCAACCGGATATCATGCGACCCGTGACAGTCGATTTGCCGCGATCACCACCAGCCGCCGCACTACTTTGGCCCACCTTGATAACCGGCTTTGCTGGGGCAGGCGCCGCCGCCTTCTTATCGTCTGGCTTCTTCTCGTCTGTTTTCTTTTCATTCCCCTTCTTGTCATCAGCCTTTTTGTCATCTGCTTTCGCCGTTGCATTGCCGCCACTAGCTGCTGCACCACCACTAGTGCCCGCCGCATCGCCCGCCGCTTTTGTTGCCGTAGGTCCAGCGCCGCCAGCAGCTTTCGCATCACCGCTCGCTGCCGCTGCATCGGGTTTAGCACCAGCTGGTGCTGTTGGTGCAGCAGCTTTAGTGGCTCCAGCTGTTGTACTGGCTTCTGTAGCAGCACCCGGCTTTGTCGTTTCTGTTTTGGCGGCATCCTCCTTCTTGGCAGCAGCTTCCGGTTTTGTAGCTTCACCCGGCTTAGCAACTGCGGGTTTAGCAGCAGTAGCAGCATCACCAGGTTTGGCAGCACCGGCTGGTTTAGCAGCATTTCCTCCAGCTGGTTTAGCCACGTCATCCTTCTTTGCACCTGCTTCAGGTTTTGCCCCGGCTGCTGGTGGTTTCGCTGCAGTGCTCGCCGCTGGTTTGGCTGCGTCATCTTTCTTCGCGACATCAGCTGGCTTGGCGGCGCCACCAGCTGCGGCTGGTTTTCCTGGTGGCGCAGGTGCAGCAGGTTTACCATCTTTGGGTTTGGCATCAGTGCTGGATGTTTTTGAAGCGTCATCACCAGCTGCCTTCGGGTTATCTGGTTTTCCTTTCTTAGACTATAGAAAAAATAAAAGCTTTGAAATAACTATGGAGTGTGGCTGAGGCCGAATAAAATACTTACACCGGCGGGCGTCTTCTCATCTTTTACGGTGGCAGTTGTTGTTGCTTCAGCGGCATTCGCTGCAGCACCATCTTCATCGGCAACCATCTTCTTCTTCATGAATTTGACGTAGGCGACACGTGTGGCGCGTGTAACATCACCCAAATTAGGATTGAACTCTGTTGGATGTAAAAAGAAAGTTGTGGGAAAGCATTAATTTAACTTTAAGAAATTTTTACTTACCAATCAACTGATTCTGGTTCATCTTGAGACCCTCGTTAGCCTGTTCGATAATCTTGCGACGCAAGCTGCGTTGGCTATGTCGTTGAATAGATGAGCGTTTGGAGCCAATCGGATCGGCGGTCATCGTATTCTGACGTGCAATGGCATTCCAGTCTTTCTCACTGTAAGTAAACAAAATGTCTATCACACGAGTTCTCACTAATCAATTCACGCCACCTTACCCTGACTTCAATGACTTCTTCTTGCCGATAACCCTCGCCAACGAGGAGAAGATATCTTTGCCACCCTCGTCGCCGACAGCCATTTCTTGCTGCAGATTCTCAACAAAACCAATTTGGAAATCTTTCAATATACGTCGTTCCATCACCTTGCCCTTTTTGGTGCCGGCGGCCGCAGCTGTGAACAAACGGTAGGCATTCGAATTCCTCAGAGTTCACTTCATCATTTCACAACGTTTTATTACTCACCTGCTGTTTTCTTCTCAATATCTGGTACATTGAAACGATTGGTTTGGAAAATGTCCAATAGCTCGAAACGTAGTGAGCTAATATCTTGACGCACTTCAATGATATCATCTTCGGTTATGCCATAGTCATCACGGCGTCGCTGTTCGGCGGTGACGAAACGTCGTATCAGCAGCTTCATGACTTTGTCGTGCAATGACTGTGAGCGTTCCTTGGTTTTGCGCTGTAAGTGAAAGGGTGAGAGCAATGTGAGAGAAATAGCTGTAGTGTGTAGATGTTTGTGAATTAGTAAATTTTAAAATTTTATTTTTTCTTTCGTAACACATTGGCGCCGTTTGCTACTGTCGCAGCTACTATGCCGTTAAAGCAATGTCGGCCACCAGCTGAAAAGTGTTCATCAAACGGACGCGTAAGCGCAGTTGCTCTCTAAGGATGTGAAATTGTTAATAATGTTCTGTAATTTATTTCTATCAACAGTCATCAAAGGGGTTCGACTTATTGGCGTAGCGAGAGTTATTTAACAGAGTTTTATTATTAGAAAATGCATTAGTGAAAATATTTAAATGCAATTGTCTGTCAGAGTTATTTGAATTAAAGCACAAGTGTATTCCATTTTTTAACGTATCAAAAGTAGACACTTCCGTAAGACAAATACTACGCTGAGCCTGTCTCAGAATTATCTCCACCTATCTCCTTTCGGATATTTTGGAGGAAATAATGACAGTAAAGTAACTATTGGGTTTCAGTTTAACAACCAAGAAGCCTATTTACAAGAGCTTGTTGAAATTCCAAATGTCTAGACCACGAGCTCACAGCAATGGCTGATTTGTCACCGGTTTTAGGTATCCTTTTCTTCACACTCTTACTGAGTACCAGTGTTGAAGCTTCTCATCTGTCTGGTATTTTTCCTCGAGAGTTTTTCGAAACTCTCTGGTCTTCATGTAAAAGAGTTACATTTACACTTTCTGTATATAAGTGGATAAAAATATATAATACCGTCAGATGGAATTTTAATTTTTCCCCATACATACCATAACACTCTTACTTCGCTTTGGCCCCTCTTTGCCCAATGTCTTCCGCAGCAATTTCACTGATGGCATAATATTAAATGGTGGTGGCACAGTGCCGCCATCTTCGAAGTAGCTCATCCAGAGTTGAGATCGGGCAAATTTCCATTCAACATCAGCGCGTTCGGAAATAATTTGATATGAATTAGACATCATGGCAATAAGCATGTTGAGCAATACAATAATATTGATGACCGAATAAGAGCCGAACATGAGTAAAGCCCAAAAACGTGTGAAGCTCTTTATGCCAGCCAAATCGAAAGATACCAAATCGACTAAACCGAATGAAGCCCAAAACAGTGATTGCGAGGTTTCGAAGAGGCTGGAAAGAAAATTAAATTTTTTAATTCAAAAATTTTGCTTTATTTTTTATGTTTTCTCTAAAAACAGTCACTTTTACAAAACTTACTTTGAAAAACGTCTCCAAATTGTACATGCTTTTTCTTGATCATCGAAATCAGCGACATCTGGATGTAAATGATAGCACTTGTTCTTCTCTAATTCAGCATAGTACCATAATAATTGATTGAGACCGCAACCGAAAGCGAAAAGTACCAAAGTGTAGATGAAGAAGAATTTTATGATGTCTATTATCATGCGACCCAGGGAGACTTGTAGTGGCCCCAAATGAGGATTGATGGAGAAAATATGCACCAACTTCAAGTAGGAGAAGACCATGCCAGCGGCAAAGGCGCCTTCAGAGAGTAGCATGGGATCGAAGGGATGCCAGTGTTCACGTGGAAAATATGGATCGATGCCGCGATACCATAAATCGCGCTAAAAGGGAAAATATATATTTGAATATAAAATTTTCATTAACCCATATCTTAAACTTTGAGAAAAAAAGGTGAATAAATATAATACTAAAAAGAAAAAAAGAAGAAAATAAAAAATAAAATTAATCAAATAAAAAATAAAATAATATAAAATAAAATTAAATTAGTTAAAGTTTATTAATATAAAAAATAAAATAAAATAAAAAATAAAATCTTGCGACCGACCTTGATCAGGAGGGAAGGCGGAAGGGGCCAGATTGACATCGGAGCGTTGCAAGACAAACAAGTTTTAAATCTCAGAACTTATTTCCATCAAAAATCAAAACAGTCTGAAATTCATAAGGCTGTAGAATCCGCTGATGGCAGCTATACTCCACTGCGAATGAACCAACCTTATGAGAGCAGAAACACGACATCAACGGATGAAAAACTGCAGAAATCCCCTGAAATGGTAGGCAATGGTATATATTGGAAAGATTTGCTGAGTTCGCATGTCGACCAAAAATTGTCGCACTTATGGCTTACAAACAGAGCAATATTCGCCAAAAAAGAAGGAACAATTTTTACAGTGCAAGGTGGAGTTGTTAATGCTAGTTGTTATATACTTTTAAGCATATTTATATTTAACGAAATGTACATAATTGGCCTGCAGCTAAGCTTTCGCCATCAAATGAAATTTACTCCCTAATGGGATGCAATAAAGGGAATAAAAAAAAATAAAAAAAATTAAAAAAAACTAATTAAATTTAATATAAAAAAATAAAATAAAATAAATATAAAAAAATTAAATAAAATTCAAACTAAAAAAAATTAATAAAAAAAAAAGAAATAAAATAAAATAAAATTAAAAATAATAGAAATTAAATTAAATTAAATAATAATTATAATAATATTAATTAAAATAAAATATATTATTATAAAATAAAATTAGAGATTTCAAAATGTTTTTCATACATGTACTATTATCCACGCTGTCGCTCGACAAAGTATCCATGTGACATAAAACATATTAGAAACGAAGTCGACTATGTTCCATAGATCCATAATGTATTCGAATAAGCCATCGGAGTAAAGACTTTTTAATTCACCGAACACCAAACCTTAGAATAGAAGACATTGCTTAAAATTTTATTAAAATTATATCTATATTTACTGTTCTTACTTGCAATGTAGGTAATAATTCCCAATTCTATCGGTCCCGGCAGGGAGCCACGTTCATGCTTTCTCCAATCCTCCAACATGGCCAACATCCAAGGAAATGCAAGAAGTTCGAAAGAGAGTTGCACCACACGTAGCGATGCAGCGCCCAAAAGCACTAAAAGATTGTGGAATTTCAATTTTATTTATCATAATTTTTGATATCTCCTCTACCACTTACTCAAAAAGAACATATATGAACAGGAATGTGAGATGAATTTCACGAATGGCTTTCTCATGAATTTTCCCGCATCCGATTCGGGCGCTAACAAATAGTTCATACTGTTAATGGGAAACATACAACCCAACTTAACCACTTCGATAATTTGCTGAGAGGCTTGCTTACGCCTAAAACCGGGTAGACCCTCATACCAAATAGCAGCCAGTAGTTGCTGTACGTTCGGATGTGCGACGAACTGTGAGAGGGAGGAAGAGGAAACGAATAAAGTAGAAATGGACAAATTTGATTTATTATAGAACACAAATAACACACATTTAGCGACACTCTCACAGGCTCACCGACAAGTGAGTGCATTAAATTTGGGTACTTACCGCTTTCTGCTTATAACGTATCGCCAATTTCAAACGTTCCAAAGTCTGTCGTTGTCCTGGCTTCCAAATTTCTGTGGTTGGCTCATGATTGAAATTGAGCATTACCTCCAGTTCGGTTGAAGTGCGTGCGTGATCCAATAATGATGAAACGAATTCTTGTACACCCACACGCATCTCCTGTGCATATCACACAAAAAACAAATGAGTCAAAAAAAAAATCATAAACGTATGGGCAACTAAAAAACATCTAATTCGTCTACCAAGCGACTTTTGGTCATTATATCATGAACTAAATGCTTTTAGTGAAAATCTGATTGTCTTCTCACTTTTTTTTTATCAACTCTCTATGTTGTGGTCATTAGTATATTATTATTTTTATTTGTTTCTTATTTTTTTTTTCTTTTTCTTACATTTACTACATCATTTCTTACCGTGTACTCTGCCCTAAACTCAGACTCCATCGCTTGTAGTCGCTTTAATTCCCAGGAGAGTTCGAAGGCTGTCAGCACGGGATCCCGTGAGCTGAGAGCTATTAGTGAGCTGGCAGAGAGGGCACGGTATGCATTGATACGCGATTGTGAGTGACGCAGTGAATCGCTTTCTTGAGAGTTGACACACTCATCGCAACCACATCTATGGGAGAGAAGAAAGAAAGAGAAAAGTATTAAAATATTGTTGACTCTTTTGAAATAAATCAATAAATTTTTAAAATTGTTTTTGAGGTTATTTTAGCATGTTTTAATGAAATCATAACAAGAATGAAGGTGAGTTAGATGAGTTGATTATCTGCTATTTGAAAAGAGGTAGCTAGAAGGGTAATATTTATATATGTTTATTCTATATATGTTCTTCTATCTTTTATTCCGCTTGGCAAATGTAAAGCGGAGGCCCTTTATTATTTTGTTGAGTTGTCGATAAGTTCTCTCTCGATGAACAAATACCAAACTCTATAAGTTTAATTTATTCCTGTATGACATAAAAGTAGACGATGACAACATCCAATGAGTTGTCATTAAAAGCTTTCGAGGAAAAGGTTTTGTGGATTACTCATGGTCCTCTCTGTGTATAGGCGAATAACGACGGTGAAACGATGAGCTATATGAGATACTTAAGTTTCTACGATGTCATTGACATTATTAGCGACTTAAGAGACAGCATCTGGCCTGCGTAAGTCATGTCGATCGAATGGATGAAAACACTACAGTTTTTAAAGTTTTGATGCTGTACCATTTGGTGGGAGCAGCAGAAAAAGATCACCTAAACTCCATTGTCAAGGTCAGGTTAAGAGAGGTCTGGTTTGGACTGGTTTTTCCAATTGGTTTCGCACTGCGAAAGAAGAAACTACTGACAAACTATTTCTGATTCGGCTATATCGCGTATATGTTGGTTACGCCAATTAAGTAGAATAATATATACAAGAGAAGCTTAACTCTTAGTACGAATATAATCTTGTAAAAAAATATTTATGTCATTTCTATATATAGAGAGTTTTATGTTCGCACTGTACGACCGGTGAATTATTATGATATACTCTTATATCTTATCAGGCATACATTTGAAGGTGGAGACATTACCTAACGAGGAGCGATCGCATTAACAAATGTCGGTCTGGCCAAAGTTCGAGTCCATGGCCTCTAGTACGTAACTTTGTTACTTATATAGTTACTGCAGCCGTCTGAACCTGAGCTGCTGACCTCCTTCAGAGAAGGATAATAATGAAATAAACTTTCTCTATTTGATGGGCTCTTTGAAGACCTTGGCATTTTTAATAATAATCAAATATCATTTACTGTTTTAAGACGTTTTGCTTAATTAATTAAATTAAGACACTGTTGAAAATGTCTACAAATCATAATTAACGCCAGAAGTCTTAATTGTTCAATTAGCAAATCAGTATGGAAGATCTGTTATGATTTGTACCACTTCTCGCAGGATTCCGTCACTTCCAAGGATGCCATACATAAACATATATTTATGTATATCACACGCACCATCAACAGACACATAAAACTCAACTCACAATTTGTGGTGACAACCCACAAAAATAGAAATTATTATTTCCACGTCATGTTTTGTTGCAGGCAACACGAAATAGGTGACGACAAGGCGCAAACAAATAGAAACAGCAGTGGTAACAATGGCAGTAGCATGCATCTGAGGTGCAAAAATAATGCAAGCTCAATGGAAATCACGTAAATATTCACCTGTAGAGTTCATGTTGTTCGATGGTGGTGGGCGACACCGGGCGGCTGTTGATTATTCGTAGGGAGACGGCAAGCACAAATAATGAAACGTGCCAAATGCGACTAATTTCGGCTATAAGAACTATGTACAACAAAAACAACATAACTAACACAAGAAAATACTAACAGTTACAATCACTCGCGAATTGATAGTGGCGCTCGTGTATAAGTTCATATTTATACATACATACACACGCGTATATAAGAGTGTTTATTTATTATTACTATAGTATACAGTGGAAAATTTTTGTAAGATTTTCAACAACAACAAAAAATAAAGAAAAAAAAAATGAAAAATTTAAATTTAAATTTAAAAAAAATTGAGATCAATGGTGAAAGCCAAAATGAAATCTGCTTAAATTTAAAAAATCTGATATTTTTCATTTTTTCTTAAACTTGAACACAAATACGAACATTTCAAAAGTCAATAAATGTATATGAGTGTTTTGAAGAGATTATTTGATCTACCACTACCCAGACTAGTGCTGAAAACTGGTACAGATTTCAATTTTAGCCCAATAAAATCGTCATTACCAAACTTTCTATTATATATTGAAAAATTCGCTTCAGAGGAAAATCAGAGAAACTCCGTATGTCTTGAATCCAGCGCAGTGAAAAGAACACACTTAAATTATGAAACAATTTAGGAAAAGGAATTTTAAAATTGTCGGCGCGACGGAGGTAAATGCGGTCGCTCATCGGCAAGGAACTCATCAGTCGCTCGTAGGCGCCTCAAAGTTTTAGATCCGTGGAAATATTCCAAGTTTTTTTTTATATTTTCGAAAATTTGTTTTCTTTATTTAATATTAATTTTAGACTAGCACACATTGACCATCATTCTATGATGTTTTGGCATTTTTCGGATAGCTACATAATTTCAACAGGGTAGAACTTCTGTGATTTATTGTAGATACACTTTTCCCAATGATTTTTAGCGCCACTTCGGTCAGCCAACTTAACACTTTGCAGAGAGTTTTGCAGAGACCGAAACAAATGGTAGTGTAGTCAGTTGGCACAAGGTCCAGGCTATATGGTGAGGACAACAAAAACTCTCCAACCAAGCTTCGTCAACTGTTGCCTGGTGATCATGTAGTCTGGTGTTGCCATGAAGAAATACAGTGTCTTTTCTATTGACCAATTTTTTTTTTGTATCGTTTTGATCGTTTCGCCATCTTGTAGGAGCTAATAATGTACAAATCCCTTCCCTCCGTACACTCAGTATTCAGTCTTTGAAGCTGTTTGTATATATGTAACCCATTTTTTATCGCTCGTGATGAGTTGCTACAGAAATGGTTCGATTTTGTCGCGTTTCCTAAGCGCTTCACTGATCAATCAATTTTTTTTGCGGCAATTCATATGGCATATGAACTTTGAGATTTTTTGAGTATGCAGCCTTTTTTTTTATTGCACCTGGAATGTCCGGTAAGACTAAAGGCTGAAATCACCGTCGTTCAAGAAATGCAATAGACGGGACAAGGGCGGAAGAAGGTTTGTCCTTGTAAAATCTATTACAGCGGCTATATAAAGGACCGCCACGGTGTCAAAATTATGCTAGGCGATTTCAACCCCAGATATGTAAATTGAGCCTAGACAATACCAGAAGCGCCGTCAAAATTGGGAAGGATCTCTCCGAGCCGTTCGATACCAAACGAGGTGTCAGACAAGGAGACTCATTATCGTGTGATTTCCTCAATTTAATGCTGGAGAAAAAAATACGAGCTGCAGAGCTAAATAGGTACAATCTTCTACAAGAGTGTACAAGAGTCATATCGAATGCCGATGATATTGATATCATTGGCCACAAAAACCGCACGGTAAATTCTGCGCTCTCCAGATTAGACAAAAAAGCGAAGCGAATAGATCTGGTAGTGAACGAGGGCAAGACGAAATATCTCCTGACATTAATATACAGTCATCGCACTCTCGACTCGGGTCCCAGGTCACTATTGACAGTCATAACTTCGAAGTAGTAGATAATTTCGTCTATCTAGGAACCAGCATTAACAACACCAACAATGCCAGCCTTGAAATCCAACGCAGAATCACTCTTGCCAACAGGTGCTACTTTGGACTGAGTAGGCAATTGAAAAGTAAAGTCCTCTCTCGACGAACCAAAACCAAACTCTACAAGTCGCTCATCATTCAACTTAGGCTTTAGGAGTTTTCAAGAGAAAAGTTTGCGGAAGATTTATGGTCCTTTGCGCGTTGGCAACGGCGAATACCGCAGACGATGGAACGATGAGCTGTACGAGCTATACGAAGACATTGACATAGTTCAGCGAATCAAGAGACAGCGACTACGCTGGCTAGGTCATGTCGTCCGAATGGTTGAAAGCGTTCCAGCTCTTGAAAGTATTCGATGGAGTACCCGCTGGTGGAAGCAGAGGAAGAGGGAGACCTCCACTCCGTTGGAAAGATCAGGTGAAGAGCGACCTGGTCTCACTTGGTATTTCCAATTGGTGCCAAACAGCAATGAGAAGGAACGAGGTGCACGCTATTGTTTATGCGGCTATAAATGCGTAAGCGGTGCATACGCCAAAGAAGAAGAAGAAGAAGAAGAAGAAGAAGAAGAAAGAAAGAAAGAAAATGCTGCCGCGTTGCTTTAAAAATAAATTAATTATAAAAAAATTCTTTTAGTTGAATACAAAATTAAACTTTCGGACATTTTGAATATAAAAAGTCTCAAATTGCCCACTGTGCGGCAAGTTCAATTGAACCAATGTCGCAATTACAAGTGGGTCAATGCATGCATACACA
Source organism: Neoceratitis asiatica (assembly GCA_030068015.2). Lineage (NCBI taxonomy): Eukaryota > Metazoa > Arthropoda > Insecta > Diptera > Tephritidae > Neoceratitis > Neoceratitis asiatica. Next base: position 43,365,166 of record CM061528.1, on the reverse strand, counting down.
CTCGTAAAAATAATGGTAATGCTCACTAACATATACATATTTGGTTATTGGCAACCGGCTGCCGAGTTTAGAATTGATTACTGGTATCTACGTTATAATGCTAATTTACTCTTCTAAATGTAGGTATGAATGTATGTATGTATGTATTTATCATAGCATTTGGTACTTACTTGACGTCATGCGGCATCGGTAATGTTGCACCACGATCCAATAGAATTTTGAGTATTTCATAGTTATTGCGATGCGCTGCTAAAATGAGTGGCGTGATGTCGGGCGTAAATGTCGATTTAGAACGGTCAACAGATTCCCAGCTCTGTAATTAGTAAACATTGTTATATACTTTATATGTATAATGACATACATGCATATGTACAGATAAACGAGCGCATTTCAATATTTAATTGTAAATTACAATTTCTGAACTTTGATCTCACTTACATAAGGTGTCCCCTCTTTGTGATGTGCCTCTTCCCATTGCAACAATTCCTCCACTGCTTCGACATACTCCTCCGATATGGCATGCAACAATGCATCGCCCACTTCAATGCCACACTCCAGCAGCACAACAATCAAATCGAAATTCTCATTCTCAATGGCGGAGATCAGTGCGGAACGATTAAGCGGATCGACGCAATTTAGATTAAACTTATCCGGTTGGCCCATATTGTCTTCGATAATTCTGGAACATGTTACGAAGAAAGTAATTGAAATAAATTTCATATTTTTATTGTTTTTTTTATATACATACAAATGTATTTATGCATATTATGGCCAACTTACTTCTTCACACCCTGTATGTCACCACGTTCGGCTGCTAATATGAAATTCTTTTCAATCTCATTTAGCATATATTCCTCACCCATTGAGATGTTATAAGTGGGTTCGGGATCTTCTTCACCCTTTTCAGGGTCCCCGTCAGCACCGCCGCTCTTTTTTGCAGACATTTTGTTTTGTTCATGCACTCAATGAGAAAGTTCTTCGTATTGGGTAAAATATGTATGAAAATTCTTATTAAAATATTGGAGAGTAAATATTTAGTCAATCTGGAAAATACAATAAAATGTATTCATAAATTAATAAATAAATATAAAAACTAACTGTACACTGGTGTGTTTCGATACACGAAAACAAATATTGATAAAAGTGAAAGATCCTAGAATTTTCTTTGATACTAAAACTTCCATAATTTGTTTTATATAATATATATTTATTTTTTTTTGATGGAATATCTGTCTAAAATCTGTTTTTACTGCACCATTTTATTTCCGAATGATTGAAAACTTCTACGAAAATATTCAACGGAAATCTGCTAGTGATTTTATAAGTTTTATTGTGTGTTCATCCCCGCAATTAGTTTCGTTTTTTAATTTTTAGCATCTGTAGCTCGACAACTTAAAATCCGCATTTGCAGTGTTTCCACCTGGTGGAAAATGAAATTTTTGAACCATTCGGCAAGAATAATAAAAACTTTATGAACTATCTTTATTAAGATTTTTGTACTAATTGCAATCATCTTCAAAAACTTTTTTAAATATCTTTATTTTGAGACCCGTATATAAAGGGTGTTTTTTATAGAGGTATAGAACTTTAAGTTGCAATAAAACAACGATGGATTATTCGATTGACATGAATTTTATTTATCCGAAAGATAATCTTGTGGTATTACATTTTAAGTACGATTTCTGGCATGTGACCGCCACGGCTGGCGCGGATGTAGTCCAATCTGGACGTCCAATTTTCGATGACTTTTTCCAACATTTGTGGCCGTATATCGGCAATAACACGGCGAATGTTGTCTTCTAAATGGTCAAGCGTTTGTGGCTTATCCGCATAGACCAATGACTTTACGTAGCCCCACAGAAAGTAGTCTAGCGGTGTTAAATCAAGATCTTGGAGGCCAATTCACAGGTCCAAAACGTGAAATTAGGCGGTCACCAAACGTGTCTTTCAATAAATCTATTGTGGCACGAGCTGTGTGACATGTTGCGCCATCTTGTTGAAACCACATCTCCTGGACATCATGGTTATTCAATTCAGGAATGAAAAAGTTAGTAATCATGGCTCTATACCGATCACCATTGACTGTAACGTTCTGGCCAATATCATTTCATCGTTTTTAAAAAAGTACGGACCAATGATTCCACCAGCCCATAAAGCGCACCAAACAGTCACTTCTTCTGGATGTAACGGTGTTTCAAAATACACTTGAGGATTACCTTCACTCCAAATGCGGCAGTTTTGTTTGTTGACGTAGCCATTCAACCAGAAGTGCGCTTCATCGCTAAACATCGCTAAAATGGACGTAGTGCGCGATACGTTTTCCGCACAGAACCATTATTTTCGAAATAAAATTGCACTATTTGCAAGCGTTGTTCAGGCGTGAGTCTATTCATGATGAATTGCCAAACCAAACTGAGAATAAATCACTTGACAGCTGTTAAATCGGTCGCCATCTTGAAAAGTAATGCCAACTTAAAGTTCTATACCTCTATAAAAAACACCCTCTATATATATATTTTGCGCGTGTTGCGACTTAAGATTTTTACCAACAAATGGAGGGACCTACAATTTATTCTTAGTCGTCTCCGAATGGTCGATGGATTTTTATAAGGAGCTTTTATTTTATTTTATAGAAATACAATCGAAGGGCTTGATATTCCCTGCCGAGGGGCGACCGCAATTAGAAAAATTCATTTTCTATAATTTTGGATGTTGCTCGAATCTGGAGTCGAACACAGGCCTTCTGAATTATAGCACGCAGGGCTAACCATTCAGTTTGAAAATTATATTTTGTTTAATACCCTCAATGTAATGTAATATTTAACTTGCTAATTAATTGTTTTAAAAATTTCAAACAACTGACAACTCTTTTCAAAAATACTCTAGAAAACTTATTATTGGGATATCCATATTCGTAATGTATTTTATCAATTATTTTATATTAAAACTATTAAACAGGTGACAGACACAGTCACAGGTCAATCATAAACCAGCTGTTTTAGGAAACTCTGGGCAACGGTCGTTTAGGTCTCGGATCGATTTGAATCTAACAGTGACACCTTAAACTTCTTGGGAGGTGCTGTCCCTTTTTATGCAACTGAATATAGTCTTGTTTCCACTCAGATTCATAATGATGAACCCAATTCGACTCAATACACTATCCTTCTCTTCAGTACAGAGGTCCAAAAATGCACTCCCGATTATGTTGCTTGATTAACGATAGCTGAAAGACGAATTATCTAATAACAATGAAACCCAGTTGTCGCGATATAAACCATTTTTTTACCATACTTTCGCTTTTGTTAAAAACTTGGTGATTAGGCAGTATAAAATGGAATTTTTTCGTTCGAGGTGCGCACTGCTTCTGGTAAAACTTTTCCATAGAGCTGCAAAGCGACCTTAAGTAATAATATTATAAAAGTAATAATAAATCTCTTACGATAGGTTTCATGTTTTTTTTTTTTTTTGGGAAGCAAAAAACAACAGCTTGCCACTCAATGCATGGGATGAAATATAATAATTTTTTAAGGAATATTATTTTAATGTTTTCGTGATGAACTTGCAGTTAATATCCGTTATTGGGATTTTAATGAGAATTTCATGAATAAAAATTCTGCACCAAAAGAAAGTAAAACAAAACAGAAAGCCATGCCGAAATCTTTGTACCTTTCATGACAAATCAAATTTTTTGTAAATTGCAAAATTTAATTTCCGATGGTCGACATGCTGGGCCTAGTAGTGACCGATGACATTACGAACTTTCTCAATTTGTCAAATCAGCACTCACGTCTAGGCTCCCGCTTCACTGTGTGCAGTCATTCCTTTAAAGTTGTCAATAATTTGATCTATCTTGGAACCAGCATCAACAAGTCCAATAATGTCAGCCTAGAAACAGAGGAGAGAGAAGACCTCGTCTCCGGTGAAAGATCCGAATGGAAAGAACCTGGTTCACTAGGTGTCTCAATTTAGCTCCGAACTTTCTCGTATTGAAATACTTTTAAAGTAGTACAGAATTTTTATTGCAGACGTATAGTTATTGTAGGCTTACCAAACTCAGATAGAAATTAAGGTTCCATTGGAAGGTTCTTAATCATTTCAGAATTTTTAGTGAAAATTTTAAATATCAAATACACTTAACATACGGGAGCATCTCCAGAGTCGAAAGCAGCGAAATACTAAAGAAAAATTTTCTAAGAACAGTGGTTATCTATATCAAATTCTTGTTAGGACACCATAGTATCTCTGATAAGTACATTCTACTTTCGGAAAGATAAAGTGCAGAAGGTTGGTTTGTATAGATTTTGTGAAAATATTTGTGTTGGATATAGCTTATACAAATAATTTTCTCACATTAAAAAGGTAACAAAAGGTTATTCTTGAAGATCATCGAAAACTATGACGAAAGAAACTTAAACTGAAATCAAAGGACAATCGCCACCATAATATTTAGAGATTTCCTCTGTGGATTTTCATTTCTAGGAATACAGAGTAAGCACACTACATTACTAGAAAAGTTCAGAATAAACTAGTTAGGCTGCGAAAAGGCTAAAACTATTTAGTTTTAGGGCACATAAATACATTTTTCGAGCATAAAAAAATATTATTCTTTAAGGCTATTTAGTATTTTGCACTTTTTGCATATTTCTTTTATGTTTAAAAACTTTTAACCTTGGCATAAATTAATTAGTGATTTTTTCCGATCGATAAGTGCTTGCTTTCACATTTTTTCACTATATCAATAAAATATATATATATATATATTTTGATAATTTCACTTCGCTTTTACATTTAACTAGGAAAAATCTCTTCCTGACTCCTTTACCCTTTCGATCCTTGCTTATGTATCCTCTTTCTTATATCCTCTCTGGTATATCCTTTTTAGTATTTCCCAGATACTTTGCAATCCATTTTTATTACTTTCTTTGATTCCGTTGAATTGTTGTTAAGAGTTCAAGAATTCGCGAAGAACTGAAATTAATTTGGCCTAACGCCTTGGTATATGCCACTAATTACATTAGTGTTTCGGCAAAAGTCGGTCATTGAAAATATCGCAAAAATTCAATCAATACTATAGATTTTGAGTTAATACTACTTTGTAGTAGCTGGTCAAAAGACGAGACTAAATAAAAAAGTAAGAATGGAAAATAAAAAATGAAAAATACGTAGAAATAGTGAAATCAGCTGCTTTGTGTTTAATATGAATAAACGGAATGTGCTCATGACATGTGACTATTGACTCATTGATTTTGCGGTATGTACTCATTATGTTTTTGTTTTTTTCTCTTGCAAACATTCATTGTTGTCTCAAGCACGTGAGATGTGGCAGGAGAAAGCGTGCCAAAGCTAGTTTAAAGTAAGCGCTGCATTTGAATTTAATTCAGTTTGATCGAATGAAAGCGAAAGTTATGGTTAGTACATTTAATGGTGACCCAACACAATATTTTTAATTGCTATTTTTCATGTGGAATTATACTTATACATGGGGTGTAAAAAGGTTCAGTTCAAGGAGAATTTATTTAAAGGCGACAGCATGAGAACAAATATAGCAATTCTTGTGTATTCTGTTTTAGTTTTTGATCAGTGATTGTCAAAATCATGGAAAATTCTTTGGCTTCTGAAATTGCACAACTCTCTGTTCCGCTCTCTTTTCGTGTAAACCACAATCACATTATCAAATTTTAAAGATTTTCACATTTACAAATAAAATAAAAACAAAACAAATGCAAGCAAAGAATGAATGAAGAAAGTTCAATTCGCTGCAATAGTATATACACGAGAGCTAACATCACACACACACATACATGGATACTGCATAACAACAGCAGGTACCTAATGTAATAACGGAAATTCACTATAAATACCAAACGAAGTATAATGACAGGTCAGAACGATCAACGACACTGAAGATGGCAGAACGCCGAAACCGGTTTGTCTCCAAACCAAATTTGACAAGGGACGACGGGAACTCGTTCCAATATTCATCAACTTTTCACCCTGTCGGAGAATCAACTGAACAAAACCTATCTCCAACTTGTTAAATTCGTCTTGATTCAACTATAGAGCAAAAAATTAACAGCTGATTTTTAAAACTAATATAATTAAAATATAAAATGTTATTTAGTATTAGTTGAGAGTCGACAAAAATTTGTTTCTTAATATGAAAAAGCGACTCAGATAAGTCGAATATGCTAGAATGAGAGTTGGAATCAGAACAGACAATGCAAAGGCTCGTGAAATCCAAAATTTGTTTACAAAATTTTAGAAACAAGGGGAAAAAATGTCTTCTAAACGGAGTATTAGATTTAATTTCGGAAAGAAGAAGGGCATTAAAAATTGAGCCCTTTATTATTCTCACCATAAAAATTGCAACAAACATTTCCCTACGACTGGCAAGAGTAGGGAGGTTGATAAGTTTCAGACGACTAGCATAAGAAGGAAGATTATATTGAGCGTTCCAATGCTGATTTTTAAGACAAAAATAAAGGCTGATCCAAAATGAGGCACTTTTTTCAATAGACTTTTTTTACCAGATCACGCGTGGGTCGTGTCAAGCTGTCATGTTATTTTTGTTCAGTATTGTTTGGCATTTCATCATGAAAAGACTTACGCCTGAACAACGTTTACAAATCATTCAATTTTATTACGAAAATTCACGTTCTGTAAAGAATGTGTTTCGCGCGCTTCGCTCAAAATATGGTCAACATAATCGGCCTACTGAGCGTACTATTCGCAACACCATCATCCATCTTGAGTCCCAGCATTCATTATTGGATAATATTCCACCGAATAGACGACGTCCAGCTCGCAGTGAAGAAAATATAGCGGCCGTAGCTGAGAGTGAACACGAAGACCGTGGAGAGTCGGTTCAGCGCCGTTTGCAGCAACTCGGACTGACGTATGGAATGATGTGTGAAGTTCAGTCCTAGGGTCCATAGTGATGCCAAGGTCAATCAAATGGTGAACCCGTTACAAATTAGTGTTATCTATTGTGTTAGTAGCCAGCTGAGCAATTTGTCGGGAGAAGGGAGAAGTTCATAACTATAAATTTTTTAAGATTTAGCAGCATCCGATAAGTTTTTCACTATTTATGCCATGCTGTTTAGGTGGGATTGCAGAGAGAAAACTTCATTTGCCGAAGTGTAAGATTTATAAAGTTTTACATCATCCGCATTCATTAAAAGTTTTGAAAATTTATCTGAGAAAATATATCGCTTATAAATAATGAAAACAGAATCGGGCCTAGATGGCTACCCTGAGGTACTCCTGAGGAAATATTAACGGTATCTGAAATGGATTTTTTAAACATTACAATTTACACTTTGAGTTCGCTCATACAGATATGTGGAGGTTCATTGTAAAAATTTTGGTTGGAAACCCAGTAAGTCAAGTTTCTTGATTAGCAACGAGCGGTACACTTTGCCAAAAGCTTTGCTAAAGTCGCTATATATTACGTCAAGTCTGCTGTTCTTTCTGAACGCATCGAGTAAATTGGTGGTTTTAGATTTGCCTTTAACAAATCCATGTTGGGAATGTGATATAAATGAAGAAATTGAATGAGTCAAATGATCAGTGATAAGTGATTCAAATAATTTAGGAATCTCAGATAGTTTAGCTATACCTCGGTAATTTTCTACCAAAGATCTGTTTACATTTTTATGAAGGTGTATAATAAAAGATTCTTTCCATATCGATGGAAAAATGCCTTCTTTAAGCGATAAATTGAATAAATGAGTCAAAGGTTCGAAAATATACTGAGCACAGTTTACAAGAAAAAAAAAACAAGAAGGTATTTGAGAAAGACCTTATATGCACAACTTTTTTAAGTACTTTAGATAAAGAAAAACGTCGTCGGATGATATTGTGGGGACGTGGACTAAGATTACAGGAAATAATTTGTAAGAGCAACTAGAATTTGATTGAGTGCGCGATACGTTTTCCGCACAGAATCATTATTTTCGAAATAAAATTGCACTATTTTCAAGCTTTGTTCAGGCGTGAGTCTATTCATGATGAATTGCCAAACCAAACTGAGAATAAATCACTTGACAGCTGTTAAATCGGTCGCCATCTTGAAAAGTAATGCCAATTTAAAGTTCTATACTTCTATAAAAAACACCCTATACAATCGATACAATTAAGTTCTGAATATAACATCATTCAAATGGCCTTCACGACTTCTTTTGCAGGAACGAATTCGATGAACCCAATTTTTGAGCCCTTTTTCCACTACATTAAGTTGTATGTCAAGAAGTATTTGGATGCCATTCAATGTCACAATTTCTTTAAATAATCGAATCTCCAAACCTTTCTCGCTATAATTCGGTTGTTGCACGTGCTGTGTGACACGTAGCCCCATCTTGTTGGAACCAGATGTTGTTAAGATCAACTTCTTCCAATTGTGGCCATAAAAAGTTGGTAATCATTGATCTTTACTGCTCTCCATTGACAGTAATGGTGCTAACAGCTTCATTTCGAAAAAAGTACGGACCGATGATTCCACCAGACCAAAAACCACACCAAACTGTCGAGTTTGGTGAATGTAATGGTTGTTCATGAATAATTTGTGGATTTTCTTCGCACCAGAATCGACAGTTTTGTTTATTTACCGCACCACTCAGATGAAAATGGGCTTCATCGGAGAAGATGATTTTCTTAAAAAAATCGTTATCGGTCTCAAGTAGTTCCAAGGCAAAATCAGCAAATTAACGACGTTTATGGTGGTTCATGGATGAAATTGCAAACATTACTGAATACAATGAAAAAAAAAGACAAATCATGACATATTAGAAATGGCCAAAAAGACATTTAGAAATCAAATCATCCCTACTGAGTTAAAATGCGCAATGTTTTGATCGATATTTTCCTTGTATATAAGCCACGGTAATTTAGACAATGCGTTGTGAAGGTCTTTAAATTTAGCTTTCGAGAAATCACATTGAATATTTGAATTGATTTCTTCAGTTAGTAAAACGTACTCTGTCGTAACTAGAGAAGTTCTTCTTTTTAGGAGTGCTTTAGACGCATTATCAACAAAAATAAGATCGATAATATTGCCAGACTTATTTTTCAATAAATTTACTTGATGTAGGCCGAGATCAGTCATCTCTTATGAAATTTCACTATATGATGCTCTTGAAGGTAGAGATACAATGATACACAAGGAAGATTAAAATTGCCTGAAAAAACCACTGAATCAGTGTCTTCCATCAGCACCTTGATATAATTTAAAAGAGTGATATGTTGCAGCTATACAAAAAAATCAGATTTAGGAGGAATATAACATCACATATAATGTGTTTTGTTACAGAGAACTAAATAAGTATGACCTCTTCCAACTTGTATCCAAATATATTTAAATTCAACAAATTCCGTAATAGGGCTAAACTCCACAAATGGAATCGATGAGTCTACAACATAAAGTACCCACCATCGACTCTGTTTTTACGGTGTTTTCGAATTTAATTTAATTTAATTTGGAAAAATCTCTGAGGGGCAAGTTAGTTAATTTCGGATTCATACCACTAAAGTTTTGATAGTAAAGATTTAAAGGTGGTATTAGGTTCAGTTTTTTGGAGCATTTCTTTCTGAATGAATTTAAGCCAAATAATTCTTTCTTGTCGGTTTGTAATCGAATTCACGAACAAAAGTGCCAGAAGGTCAAAAAGAACTACTTACCAGCGCTCCAAAATGTACCAAATTGATATTAATTTTTAATGAAGAAATATTCCGTTCACATGTAAAACTAATAACTTAATTGTCAGTTTATCAGCATTAGGTGGTGGTATCTCAACAGTTGGTGAAATAATTTCAGACATTTTGCCAATTGTACTAAAAGGTTTAGGAGTAGGACATGGATAATACGGAGATGAAAGCTTAAAAAAAAAATGAAAAGTTAATTCTTCTAATCGCATTCACTTCTTGACAGGAAAAGTCAACCTCTCCGAGTATATTTCTGACATGAAATAAGAGCTCCTTATAAAAATCCATCCGTGAGTAAGAGGGCAATGATATCAGCTATTAATTTGATACGCACATATAGAGCATTTAAATACACAACCAATCGGCAATCGCTAATTTTTGCAAGACACATTTGGGTTTAGTATATTTACAAACAAATTGATCAATAATGTGCTCCGAAAAGCAAATAAAAAGAATTGTAAATAAATGTTTACTTTCTCTGGAAGCCATAGAAAGTGTTGAAATGCCGCAAGATTCCAATTCACGTGCCTTGTCTAGTTTAAGATATCTAATATATAAATACAAATAACTGACACACCTAAACTAGTGAAAAAAATATTTTTATTGTCGAGATCTGGTTAGTTTGGTCTTAGTTATCCATTGGTAACACCAAAAATATATTTTTTTTCCTACATGTAATGTACTATCTATACTCTGTTTTTTTTTTCTGAAATGTGTTTTGTTACATTTGAATACAAAGCTAACAACTTTAGAAAACTTAAAACAAATATAAAAAATACATATCAAGTTAAAAATTGTACACGAAAAGATGCCGCTCGCGGTGCCTATGTGATAGAGAGAATAAAGTACTCACTTCGAAGACTGTTCCTTCTGATGTGTCTGACTTACAGCCGGCTAAAAAACCGTTACCACATTCAGAGGAAATATCTGATGAAATATTTTGTTCTACCCGTGAACTATTATTTGAAGAAACCCATAGTAAATTGTCTAGTAACAGTTACATCAAAGAAATAGCGTTTATAGAGCCAGAACTTTTACCCAAGTAAGAATTGCACGAAAAATAAGTCATCTTGAACTACTTAAAGATTCTTCAGTGGGGCTTTTGTGCCCCACAAAATACTAATATTTTTTTTTTGCCTGTGTCGCGCCAAGCCTCAATACTGGACCAAAAGAGATTAGCCTGTACGTGAGATGTGGAATATGTTGAACCCATCTTTGGTTACAATAGACAAACATAAATCTACGTTGAAGGAAACAATTTTTGAAAACCATAAGTAAAAATGCGCAATGTGTTCATTATAAGACGAGGAAATTTCCTATTCTAAGCGTATGAAAGATAAAAGCGAGTATATTTAATAGCCCACAGCTAAAAAAAGATACTGATTTCTCAAGTTCAGTGATCAGTTTGGAGCAACTTGCTTGGAAGAACACTTTTGTTGAAGTTACTAAAAACATTCTGGGAAATCAAAAGTCAAGTAACTACTCTAAAATTGTTAACCAGAATATGGTCAGATGAACGCATGAGCGACGATTAAAACCTGCATGTACTCTAATCAATCCACAAGAAGGAGAACCCCACAATCTAAGCCAATTATAATAAGATGAACCTCTTCAATACCGCATATCGCTCGACCTTAGAGCTCGTCAACCGTCAACGAACTGATTTGTCCTTATCAGCTAGGCTTCAGACATGGTAAATCTGCAATTGACCAGATATTCACCATGAGCCAAATCTTGACAAAGACCCATAAGAAAAGTATCGACGCACAATACCTTTTCAACGATTTTAAAGCTACCTTCGATAGCACTAAAGCTGCTCTGTACCCATAGGGCGGGATTTGGTATGCCCGCAAAGTTAATATCTAAATTACGCTGAGCCACATTTGATGCTGGAGAAAATAATAGAAATAGAAATATCTTCTGCCATCAAATAATCAGTCGTCGAGTTCGCGTCTTGTCTCCCCACTGTTCAGAGATAATTTCGTCTTTCTTGGAGCCAACATCAACACCAACAATAATCCAACTCTTATTATCAGGTGCTATATTGGACTAAGGCGCTCAGTTTTCCTGTCCTGCTATATGATGCAGAAGTATGACAGATGATAATATCCAATGAGCCGACTCAGTGACAAAAGAAGTCGTAGCTTTAGTAGAAAGGTTTTGTGGAAGATTTATGGACGACGTCGACTACCGCAGACAATGGTACCTACAGTTGAATAAGATAAACGACCACATTTCCGTCTAGTGGATATGCTGTCTAGGTCACAACACCTCAGCTCGGAAAGTATTCGATGCGATACTCGTTGGTGATAGGATAGCGGAGGAATATGAAAACCTCCACTGCATTGGAAAGATCAGGTGGAGAAGGATCTGACTTATCTTGGTGTCTCCAATTGTCTCCGAGCGGTAAAAAGAAGTTACGAATGAAGCGCTGTTGTTAACTCGGCTCTATAGCGAAAACGATGTTTACGCTAGTAAAGCAGACGAAAATGAGAATACAATTTAAAATGGGACTAATAAATGAAAGAGCTTTCGGAATGTTTGTTAATCCCTTAAAATATTAAAAAAAAATCAATAATGCTAAAAAAAATTAGCAAAATATCTTAAAATCTAGGTATTTTTATAGAAAAAAAGTAATATTAATTTTAACACAATTCAAAGGAAATACCTGAAAAATCATTTCTTCTGTTTGGTGCAATTCGAAATCAATATAACATCGAAATGAAATTTATTAAATTTCAATACAATTTTTGAACTGCTTGTGCTGCTCTACATCCGGTCAAAATCATGGCACTTCATTAAAGTGTGTATTTGAACGGGTTGGTGTATTAGTTGAAAGCTTTACGCTTTCATTCAAGCATCGATTACCTAAAGCCAAAACCAAGCACTGGAGCACAAATTAAAAATGAAAGCTTTGCTCCAAAGCTTTTTAACCAATATTAATTATATATGTATTGTCAGGCTATTATTAAGCTTTTTTCTCTTCATTCTATGTCTATTCAATTCATGCGCTCAGTGATAGAAAATTCACCACAATCTGCGAGAAAAGAGTTTTCCTGAAATTATTACTGAAAGCGAAGCGTATTCCTCTCTCTATATATGTGTGTATTCCCAAGCCAATACATTCATATCTGTATAAAAATAGTTTTTACTAATTGCTTTCCCAGCTGTGTGTATGTGTGTATGTATGCTAGTGCGGATGTGGATGTAATCGTTGTAGAAGCGAAGTGAAAAATAAAAATAGGAAGGCAAAGGATACTTTGTACAAAGGAAGAAAGTCATGCCCAGCACTTTTCCATATGACTGGGTTTTGCAATATTCGTAAGCGCAGTTATTTGCTGCTGTTTCTTAGAAAAGTGCTTATATATTACATGAGTGTGTGTGTATTCCAATTTGTAGCACTTACAAATAAGTACGTAATACGTAATTTTTACTATAAGGACTTTTAATTCATAATTTTTCCACAAAAGCGCAAAAACACAAAAGCAACTGTTGCATGCTCAGGGTATGTATGTATGACGGTAATATATATATATATATATATTTAAATGAAAAAGGGAAAAGAAATTGTGCGTTGTTATTGAAAATATTTACATACATACATATGTACATCGAAGCCGTGGTACTTTCATATGGGATATGTATGTATATGTATATTTAAAAATGTATAAGTACGTATGTAGTCGTAATAGTAGATTTGCTAAACACGCAACCTTGCCATTTTCAATTTTTATTTGTATACAAAACCGGAAGAATTCAACTGCTTAGAGCACCATAAGTACGTACTAACTAAATAATTGTATATTTAAGTGTTATTACTGCTAAATAAATGCTGGTACTTTTCTAAAATTTGATTTGAAGTTCCTTTTATTACACTTGTGGTATTTACAATGCCAAAAGTATACTAAACATTTTGGAATAAGTAAATAAAATTCAACATCCAATTTAGAACGTCACACTTTAATATATTATATGAATGTAGTTGACCTTATGAAAACTTTATCAACGCAGCAAACAAGGCGAGTACTCCATGCATGCGCGTGAAATATATATTCCACGCTGACAATAGAGTAATCCAAAACCTGCCACAATCCATACAAAAAATATTGTCCAATTAACATTGTGATGTCCTAGTGCAGCACCATATAATCCACCTCTGCATAAGAGCCGAGTACACCATGGAGTACCTACAGGGGAATATATTTTGGAGTATATGCGAAAAATTACATTCGAACATACTTTTTAGTTTCCAATACTATCTGCTATGGTGAAAAGTTGGAAAAAGGTAATATATGTATATACATACATTTATATTAATATTAATAATTTATTGTTAATAAATATATAATATCTATTAGTTTGCGCATTTGTACCCTTACTTGCATTGAAATAATAATAATTTCTGCATGCCATTTGTGTACTAGCAGAGCTCAACAGCGAAACGAAACTGACTGAGTTTAATTTTCTTACATTTTCGGTATACGAGTACAAAACTTATTGCGCAATTGTAACCTCATGTTGGTGATTGCGATCAGTATAACACGAAGAATGGTCGTGTCGCACTAAGTTCGTATAAAACATAAGTTGGCCCAATAGTTCACACAGAGAAGTTTATTTGTAGGTATATATAATATTTGCAGAGAACTGCATAAGGTTGGTTCTGCGTGCTAATTTGTGACATTTTCTGCTGCCGCGTTTAATGGAGATGTGAATATACAAACTTCTTTTTTACCCTATCACAATAGTAGTAATTACGGAGAGAGAGACCTCCTTTTATTTGATGTAAAATTGTAGAAATTAATTAGTTAAAGAAATATAATAAATAATTAAAAAAATTTAATAATAAATACAAATAAAAAAAAAATATAAAAAAATTATATAAGATAAATAAATAGAAGAAAATTAAAATTAATAAAATTACATAAATTAAAATAATATGAAATAAAAAAAAATAATATTAAATAAAAAAATAAAAAATATAAAATAAAAATAAATTAAAATACAAAAAAAATTTAAATCACCGAAGAAAATAATATAAAATGGCATGAAATCAAATTAATTTAATAATATAATATTAAACTAACTTAAAATAAAATAAGGTATTAATAAAATAACATAAATAAAAATTAAATTAATGTAAATTAAACTAAATTAAACGAAACCAAATTAAAATAAAATAATAAATAAAAAAGTAAAAAAAAAATAAATAAAAATAAAATAAAATAAAAATTTTAATTAAATTTAAAAATACGACGAAATAAATAAAAATAAATTTTAAAATATAAATAAATTATGTATACTAAAAATTTAATTTAAAAAAGGTAAATAGAAATAAAATTAAATTTATTAAAATAATAATAACAAATAATATAATTTAAACTGAAATAAATGAATATAGAAATAAATAATACAAAATAAATAAAAAATAAAAAAGAATTAAATTTTACAAATAAAATTAAATAAGACAAAAAAATTAAAATTAATTAAATAAAATAACATAAATAAAAATTAAATTAAAGTAAATTAAACTAAATTAAACGAAACCAAATAAAGCTAAAATAATCTGAAATAGTAAATAATAAAGTAAAAAAAAAAAAATAAAATAAAAAAATATTAGATAAATTAAAAAATACGACGAAATAAATAAAAATAAATTTTAAAATATAAATAAATTATGTATACTAAAAATTTAATTTAAAAAAGGTAAATAGAAATAAAATTAAATTTATTAAAATAATAATAACAAATAAAATAAAATAAACTGAAATGAAATAATACAAAAATAAATAACAAAAGAATTAAAAAAATAATAAAATTGTACAAACAAAATTAAATAAGACAAAAAATGTAAATAAATTAAAATAAAAAATAATTATAAAAAAAATGTAATATATATAAAAAAATAATATAAAAAAATAAACTAAATTTAAAATATTTAAGAAAATAAAATGCACTAAATAAAATAAAATAACGTAAACTAAATTTAAAAAAATCGCTTAAAATAAGGAAAAAATAAATAAATCAAAATAAAAACATTATAAAATACATTAAAAATAAATTTAAACAAAATAAAATAAGAACATAAACTAGTATAAAGTATAATAAATTATAATAAAATAAAATAAAATAAAATAACTAAAATAATATTTTATAAAATAAAATCAAACAAAACAAAATAAAATGAAATACAAATTTAAATAAGAGCAAAATAAAAAATAATAATAATTTAAAGAAATAAACTAGAAAAAAAAAATAAATGAAATAAAATAATATTGTGGCGAGAATGCGAAGCGAATGTCAGATGAAAGAGAGGAGCCGATAACTGGTATGTTCTAGAGCTTAAAACGAGAACATTCCTTATCGAAAACGATTCGATCATTCCAGGCTTTCGTTGCGAACAGGCGATTAGTATATAAGTAAGACACACTGCTGCAAAGATAATCAGTCGTAAAGTAAACGCGTTGGTGATTACATAACAGTGAAGTAATAGGAAAGAGTACATTGTGAAAGTTGTGATTCAAGTAATTGTAAATAGTGAAGTGAATTGTAATTGAATTGTGAATTACTGAGTAATAAAAGGACATTTATTAAATTCTTTATAAATAAAGAAACTGCAAATAAAGTTGGTTAATTTTATTTAACAATCCAGAGATCGTACTCGAAGGATTTGGGAAATCATCGAGGTTGAATCAGCAAAATCATAACAATATAAATAAAAATAAAATTAAAATAAATTATATAAAATTAAACGAAACTAAATAAAATAAAATAAAATAATGTAAAATAATAAATAATAAAGTAAAAAGAAAAATTAAATTAAAAAACACTAAAAAAATAAAATAAAACAAAACAATAAAATGAATTAAAATAAAATTAAAAAATTAAATAAATTTAAAAATACAACAAAATGACATAAAATTTAAAGTAAAATTAAAAAAAATTTAAATAAAGTAAAATAAAATGAAAGAAATTAAATTAAATTATTTAAAAGAAATTATAATAAAATAATATAAAAAAGAAAGATGTGCTGATTTTCGGTGTCAATATTAACTTGAATTTTTGTTAACAGAATAACGAAACCTCATATCTGAACAAGTCGGTGTGTTGGAGCTATATGATATAATCGTCCGATTTTGATGTTCTTCAGTAGCATTGTGCAATTAATTATATGTGTCTGGAATACCAAATCTCAAAATTGGCCGTAGATATTGCAAGTGGTCCTATCTAACCGATTCTGACAAATGTATATCAAATGTAACAGTGCATCTGCCTACCAGGTTCGGTTGAAATATCTTAGAAACTGAGGGACTAGTTCAAACATACGAACAAACGTACAGAAGCTATATCAATTCAGCTCGTCGTTCTGATACGATCGGTATACATTTTGGTGGGTCTATCTCTTCTCCTTTTGGTACTTAGGTGCTTCAGGGATATAATGAAATAAAACTTTTAATAATCTGATAAAGATAATAATAGGAAAGTCAGATTTTGAAAGTTTTTATGAAAACAATTTTTAATTTTATATTCAATATTCAATATCTTTGTATCTATAACTGCTCTACTAGTATTTAAGTTGAGACCTCATTAAACTACTGAAACGGCTGCTTCATCTTCATATTATAATACATGAATGTAGATATATGTAATCAATAGGCTTACGCAGCAGTTCATCAGTAATTCACTGCACACAACACCACAATATTATGCGTCCCTTCCCTCCCCCATCGTCCTTTTGCTGCTGCTGATGGTCTTTGTACTGCAGTTTTACAGCGCACTTTTCACGATATTGAATGATATTATTTCAAATGTGTGTATGTGACTATGTATGTATGTATGTACTATGCATGTATATCATCAGTAAATACTTACTTGGGCATGTAAAGTGTAGTAAAAGCCAGTTAGAAGTAGGTGGTTGTAATTCGCTTTGTTTATTAGTTATTCTGTGACAATATTAGTTTTTTTTTTTAGCTTAGCCATTCGCTTTTGTGTTTGGTGAAAAGTGCGTGAACTGATGATGACGTAAGCGAATGTTTTGTAGTTTGTTTTATGTGTAGTTTGTTTGATGTATTGCTTTTGTTTCTACTTTTAAAATTTTTGTTTGTTTTTCATTCGATGGTTTTTTGTAAAAAAAAAGCGGAAGTAGTAAGTTCCGCTTTGATAATAAAACACAATATTTAATTAAGTACGACGAAATTGTTATGGTATTGAGAATTATGGAACCAAAAGGTGAAGAGTGCTCTTTCTCTCCCTTATTTTTCCATTATTGCTCACACTACACTCTTAACGTGCCGTGTTGCTTAAAAAAAATCAATTTAGGGAAAGTTTTTTATAAAATTTTATAATAAAAGTTGAGGGTTTTTCTTTTATGTATCAATAGCCTTTGCTTCCAAGTTCAAACTGCCTCAATTTTGTTAAGTAAATTTGTGCACAGGCCAAAATACAAAAACACTAGTTGCTTCAACTTAATTGAATGTGTGTGAATACCAAACCCAGTAATATAATGTAAATTTAATGCTTAATCGTGTCACCTAATTGAACTTTTTAAATGTGGGTTGAGTTAGCAACTCAAACCCAGCTATGGGTGGAAATTTATTGCACTTCCTCTTTTCTGTAAAATTAATGCTTTTAAAAAGGGTTATTAAATGCAAGAGAACTATTTATGCCTTATTAACTGATAGAACCAAAACGTTCAACATTACTGTTTATCAAATTAATTCGAGGTGGAAA
The DNA here is from genome assembly GCA_030068015.2 of Neoceratitis asiatica. Classification (NCBI taxonomy): domain Eukaryota; kingdom Metazoa; phylum Arthropoda; class Insecta; order Diptera; family Tephritidae; genus Neoceratitis; species Neoceratitis asiatica. The sequence continues at coordinate 43,346,740 of CM061528.1, read as the reverse complement.
GATACTTATTTTGAATCACAGTAGTGAGCGTTATCTCTCTACAAGATTTTGGCATTTCTCTAAGATAGAGTACATTTTAATGATTTCTGTACTTTGGCAAACTTTCATAGAATTTTTTATTTTTAATCAATTTTATTGGATTTAGATCGTAATTTTGAGCTGATTACTTCAAAAAAGATTATTTTCTAAAGGTTTTAAAATATCTAAGTTTACATACATCTCACACGAAAACGATCTGCACATTTTCTAATTCTACCTTATGCGTTGCCGTTGTTTTTTACACTTTGGATTGATAATTTGTTCAAGAAGCTACCAGAAGATATTAAGGAAAGGTAACTTGTATTCTTATTTATGTTATCAATACTAGCCCATTGTTTTTACTAAGTTTATCATGAATCCAAACTTTAGGTGAAGTTGGGCACTAAAGGTTTTCGAAAGAACATTTCTCAGTTCATTTTTCATTTTCACTTTATATTGTTTGTCTTTAGTGCGGTTGTCTCATTCACATTAAAATAACAAAACTAGGTGTATCTTCTTTGAAATTCTGAAAATATAACCAGAAATATGCGATATATAAAGAGAATATTATTGTTATAATTATTTGATTTTCAAGTAATACTTTTATATATTTTTTTCTGTCTATTACTATTGCGGAGAGGCGAGGCTTTCAAAATTTTCTTCAACACACTGAGTCTACCTTCTCGAAGTAATCATGTAGTCTCATGGCAATATCTCCGATCATCTTATTAAGAATAGTAACTCGTAAAACGTCTTCTTTGGTAATGAAAAGATCAGACTCTCTTAGTTAGTTTTATCCGGCCAATTCCATTGATTTGATTCAGAACCGTTTAATTTGAACATAGATTTTGAAAGTCCCAAGCTTTTAACAAAGTCACTCAAATCATATTGTTCTTTTAAAGATCTTGAAGATCTAAGTGATGTGTATGGAGATGAAGATGTGCAGGTGAAAGTAAGACTTCATGACGTCGTGGAGTAGAAATATTTTAATTTCACTTCTTTACGTTATTTTTGGTAGAAGTGGAAGAAAAGTCCACATTGTACATACACTACTTATGAACAAATCGGTTCTAATGGGGCTGGTCAACTTACCGGAAGAGAACGTGGTGTTCATGTTAATCTAGCAAAAATCTACCTACTTATATATACCAAATTTCATGCATAATAACGATTATTTCGAATAAGCCGGTCCCTGGTTCACTTCCGGTATAAAAAAAAATTGCGCAAAACCCTTCTGAAATCCATTTGAACACACACACAAAATTTCTTAATAATCGGTTAAACCGTTTAGAAGGAGTTCAATAACAAACACACGCGCAAATATTTTTGTACTTATTTATAATGATAAGTAAGGGATAATTTGTAATCTACCTGAGTTTTACCTGTGTTGAGATCAATAAATTAGAATTTGACCTTTATTAACACTAGATTTACCGGACCAGTAATTTTGACTGGTCGTGCAATTTCAATTCAAAATTCCTACTACTTGCTTTCCGAAATGATGTTACGACTTTTGTAGCTATAAGTAGAGATTACATTTTATGAACTTAATGTTAGTTTATATAAGTATATATTAGTAACAAATATATTTTTTGTTATTGACATTTATACCAGTACCAGTCAAAATGACTGGTGCATGTTTCTATGAAAAAATTGATGATTTTGGGAAAATCGTGAGACCGATGCTGTACATACATCCATAGCATCCATGCGTCTTTCGTTTGTTTCATTATCTTTGAGCCAACTACGGCGATTACATTGTTTTTTCGAGATTTTTACGAGCACTTAGTTCGTAAATGCTCGAGGAACGAACAGTCTTGTTTCGAGCCTCGTTCAACACACGACATAAAATCTTAGTCCAAGCGATCTCCAAGTGTATAATCATTCGTCTTTACGGCACAGTGACACAGGTAAGAAAAATTTATGTGGATATGGAAATATTCAAAAATATATTCATCAGTAAGAATCCTAAATACGAAGGAAGTGTCTTAGTTTCAACTTATTTTATAGCGAACGTCAGCTCCTGAAAATGGCAAAACAAATAAAAGTTTCTACATATTTAGAAAAAGCAAACAGCATAATTCTGGAATGTTCAGATGCAGAAAGTGAATTATATGATAGCGACGGTGTATTTTTAGATAGACAAATTGATCCACAAGATAGTAATGATAACAGTGATATTATCGACAGTAGTGATGAGGAAATTTCTGATGGAGACAATATAGATCAGTCAAGTGACAGTGATTGCGAAAATTTCCCTTCCAGTTCAGAAGACGAAGGTGGAACTAATGTACCAGACCAGCAAACTGAAATTGCTTCAGACGGAACTATTTGGACAAGAATTGAAGAAGGGGGTGTTGCTGGTAGATTACCAGTTCAGAGTGTTTTCAAAGATATACACGGACCAACAGCACATGCTAAAAGAAACATTATGAGCGGGAATCTACAAAGTGCGTTCCTATTACTGATTGACAACCACATTTTGGAACATATACCAATTTGTACAGAGTTAGAGTTAGTTAGTTAGCCTCTCAAGTTTTGGGGAAAAATTAGACAATTACGCAAGCAAAATTTAAGGCATTTCTTACAATATTGTACGCACGTGGGGCGTATGAAGGAAATACTTTGAGGAACGTGAAGTGGGGACCATCATTTTTCTCCAGCACTATGAGTAGACATGATTTTACTGAGATTCTACGATACATTGGTTTCGACAAAAGAAAACAGAGGAGTCAGATTTACCCAGTATATGCCAAACAAACTCCATAAATTTGGCATAAAATTTTGGCTGGCGTCTGATGTAGAGACGAAATATGTGTTAAATGGCATTCAGTACTTACCTGAAACTGTATCGGTTTATAATAAAACTAAATTTGGCGTCGATGTCACTGATCAAATGGCACGAAAATATACGGTGAAATCAGGTTTTATGAGGTGGCCACTTCAAGTGTTTTTTAATATTTTAGATTTAGCCGGAATCAAGAGCTGGATATTGTACAAAAACAAAATAGGAGAAAATATCTCACGGAAAGATTTTCTATTCAGATTAGCAGAAGAACTTGCTTCACAAATGACACGGGTTCTGTACGCAAATGATGTCAAATAGGCTATTGCAATAACAACATGACTACAAATATTTGCAATACATGCAAAAAAAATGTAAGCGGAAAGTGTACACACAGCAAACTCTACATATGTAAAAATTGTGACCAATAAACTGTAAGCAATTAAGTGTTTGTTATTTGAAAATGTCTATAAATCCACTTGTCTATTACAATTATTATTGTTCAACTTTTTTTGTATGAATAAAGACTGGAAGCCACAATAAGCATTTTTTCTTATACACCAGTCATTTTGACTGGTTTTGGTATAAATAAGTATATACAAATAGCTGGTAAATCAGGTGTTAAGCAGCTCTTTTTCACTTCAACTTTCATATGAGCTCCTCCTACAATTTGTAGTTTTGCTTATTGAATTTTTTTACCAACAAATTAGTGGGACCGATTCTAAGTTTGTTCTAAGCCGGCTCCGCATGGCCGATGTATTTTTTATGAGGAGCTGGCCTTCCGAATTGTAGTTCGCAATGCTAACCACCCTTATATTGCGGCCGCCAGTACTATTGCATTGTCGAAATACTATAAAGATTGCTGCACTTTTACTCGGATTACAATTGAACTGGCCAGTTCGACTATCACAAGAGCCAGGTCAAAATATTTACAGCACATACCATTGGTAAGGTCTAAAAAGATTTTGTTGCCATCACTGCCTTTGATAGGCAATCCTATGGAATTGGTGGGTCCAATGAAATTTTTTTTTAAATATATTAAATGTACGATCTTTTTAGAATCTACATCAGAAATATAGATTAAAAATGTATTTTTATTGGGCCACAGATTCGAAATATTTTGAAGGGCGAACAACTCGATAACACCCTAAAATTTGAGAGAAATTTGAATGACTTACACGCAATTTCTGGGAAGGCCAAATGCAGACAATTTCAAAATTTCAGCACGATATATAATCCTCATAAAGGATTGTTTTTATCTATTTTTTGCATCAGTCACATATCCGCGGGAGGTGGACCTGGGACTGACCTATTCGAAAAAATCATATTTATGGTTCGATTTGCTTGAAATTTGATACATAGATAGCTTTTTGATTAGATTAGCAGGAACTCTACTTTTCTCTCTGGGAAGTAGATCATGGACTGGTCTATTCGAAATCTTATTTATGGTTCGATTTACGTGAATGATGATTTCCAGGCTGTGTACCGATTTAGTCGAGAAAAGAATTTATTTATGCTTCAATTTGCTTGAAAAATTTGTTTATGGAAAACAAATCACCAATAAACCGACAAATATTAGGATAATTTGGATGTAAGCATAGGTCTGTGCGTATTTTTTTTTTTTGCTGCGTCAAGTAATTTTTCTGTGACCGAAAGCTGCGTTCATTTTACTTTGAAGCTTTTATATTGTCATTTTCGTGAAAGACTCTAAGTAGTGAATTCGTGAAACGCACTTGAAAATACGTAGCTAGATCAATATTAGAAAATAGTAATAATTTTAAAATTTTGATTTAGATATTGCTTAATTAGAACTTTGATGACCTTTTGCTACACCAATTAGAATAAAAATTGGAGAAAATACAGAAAGCCACAACGACGTGTGACCAGGTCAGCTATTAGACAATAATATTGGTATGATATTATGAACAGCCGACCAAATTCCAAAATTAAAAAAAAAATAATGTTTCTAATTGCTGTCGACCCTCGGCAGGGTATGTCAAGCCCTCATAGTGTATTTCTGACATGAAATAAAAGTTTCTCATTAAACATTCATCGGTCGTTCGGTGGCGGTTTAGAATAAATTTTGTTGGTAAAAAACAGCAAGACGCGAGACCACAATTTAATATATATGTATATATAAAAGGTTTTCCAATAGGAATGATATGATTTATATGTGTCGTTGTAATATGTCATGATGATGTAATATTTTTTCATTGTATTCAGTGATGTTTACCATTTCATCATGCCGAGATATATGCAAGAACAACGTTTACAAATCATTCAATATTATTATCAAAATAATCGTTCTGCAATTGCAACTTTTCGTGCGCTTTAGCCATTTTATGGTCGTAATAATCATTCGCCTGTGCTCGCTATTCATCGAATTGTTGAAAATTTCGAGCGTACAGTTTCTTCACATAATATTCAAGTGCCAATTAGACAAAGAACCGGTCGAAGTAATGGAAATATTGCTGCCGTTCAGGCAAATGTTGCTGAAGACCGCAATTTGTCGATTCCAAGACGTTCTCAAGAATTGGGACTGTCTCAAACCACAACCGGGTTTTGAGAAATATCACTCAAGAACTGAAGCCATTGGACCACCATAAACGTCGTGAATTAGCTGATTTTGCCTTGGAACAACTTGAAAAAAATAAGGTTTTTTTTTAAGAAAATCTACTTCTCCGATGAGGCTCACTTTCATCTGAGTGGTGCGGTAAATAAACAAAACTGTCGATTCTGGTGAGACGAAAATCCACAAATTATTCATAAACAACCATTAAATTCACCTAAATTGACAGTTTGGTGTGGTTTTTGGTGTGATGGAATCATCGGTGCTTACTTCTTTCGAAATGAAGCTGGAAGCACCGTTACTGCCAATGGAGAGCGGTCTAGATCGATTATAACCAACTTTTTATGGCCACAATAGAAAGAAGTTGATCTTAACAACATGTGGTTCCAACAAGACGGGGCTACGTGTCATATAACACGTGCAAGAACTGAATTATGGCGAGAAAAGTTTGGAGATTCGATTATTTTAAGAAATTGTGACATTGAATGGCTTCCAAGAAGTTGTGATTTAATACCATTAGACTACTTCTTGTGGGGTTATTTGAAGTCATTGGTCTTAAGCAATAAACCAGACTCTCTTCAAACTTTAAAAGTCGATATTGAACGTGGTATTCATGACATACGACTTGATTTAGTGGAAAAGGTGCTCAAAAATTGAGTTCATCGAAAACGTTCCTGCGAAAAAGAAGTCGTGGAGGCCATTTGAATGATGTTATATTCAGAACTTAATTGTATCGATTGTACTTCACATTAAATAAAAAACATTTGAATTTCCTTAACAATTAGTGTGTTTTTTTTTTTTAAAGAAATCTGTCCGGATAACATATGCATAATAAAATCATAATTAAAACCTAATAATAGAAACTTTAATAAAATTTGAGTTAAATGTTCAGTGGCAAAAGTAGTTACATAAATTTATCGTTTATTGACTTATACTATGAATGTTTGCTTCGATAAATATCACACACAAGTGTGTGAGTAAGCAGCATGAAATAAAGTGAGAGAAAATAAATTACTCTTAATGCTTGTGAATGTGCTTGATGCAAATGGAAAGAAATACATACTTAAGTTGAATGTTAGGTGACAGTAATTTAAATAGAAAACTATATGTTTGCAAAGCAGTAATTTTGTGTAGCTTTCTCATGTGAGCATTGGCGGAAACGCTTTGCGCAGGTTGCTTTTCACTCAGCATTTTACTTGTACTTTCACACTCATTGCACTTCTTCTGCTCCTTTTATTGCTTCATTTTTATATTGCGTTTACTGCATGCTCCTTGGGAATGGCAAATATCCTGAGTGAGTTTGAGAATATTTTCACCTACACACTTCACACGCAACTTTGAAAGCATTTTTATGCGAATATGATCTTAATGAAGTTTCTGAGAAAGCAAAGTGTAAAAAAAGGAATAAATCATTAAAAGTTTTATAGGAGGATTGAAAAGTTCAAAGTAAAAGGTAATTGGTTTTCTTGAATATTATAGAGCAGCTGGCTTCAAAGAATTCCGTCGTGAGGTTTTTCGTAAAATTAATAGTTTAATTCCAGCGTAAGGTCTTCATAAAATGTTAAAAAAGCTAGGCGTCTTCCTGGAATACTAAAAAATATTTTATGAAACGTTGCTGGTTTTTAGGTGAATGGTAGTAATATACATTTGCAACACTTCATTTACATTTAATTTATATACGCATTATATTAATGCTTGTTTTTAGAAGAATCTTCACAACTTTCTAAAGTATTGAAAGTATAATTAACACCTCGGTGCATGTGAATTTTTTTTCATTTACATTTTAATTATATATATAAAAGCCTATATGCTATTATTTTTCAATTTATGACAAATTTACGCGCTATTTGCATTTTTCCATGCTATTTATGGATGATACTAATGAATTATTAAGTGGCACTTACATATACTCGTACATTAAGTACAACGCTGAGTTAGGCTAAGTGGAAAAGAAACTGAAATGTAAAATAAAATGAATGAAAGAAAAATAAACAACAACTTGGAAATGTGTACCAGAAATACATACAGTGGCGGACACACCCTGTTTTCGTTGAATTGAAAGTCCAAAAGGTTTTTTGGAAAATTTAACAATAAAGTTTAATTCAACTATTTTCCCTTATCATTAAAAACTTAAAAAATAATTTTTTAACATAAAATAGTAAAGCTATGAAAAAAAGCGTAAATCCAACATTGACAAAAGTCTACACACAGTACACACATAACTTATCTTAGCGCAAAAACTTTAGTTAATGTCGGTAACATGATCTTTTTAGTATTTAGTTGGTCCACCGTTTGCACCAATAACAGCTTGAAGCAGTCGTGGCATCGAAGCTACTAAATTTATCAATTCTAATTGAGTAATACTATCCCCTTTTCAATAAGACGTTATTTGAGTAATGCTGGGCTAGAAATCTGATTTTTTCTAATTTTTCGCTGTAAAATCTCCGAGACAAATTCAATGACATTGAAATCTGGGCTTTGAATTGGTGTGTGTAGTTGCCTTGGAGCATGATAAAGCAACCAATCCCTAACAATATGGGCTGTGCGCTTTGGAACATTATCCTGTTGAAAGATCCAGCCTGCGCCAAGCTCCAAACTGTCCACCGAAGGCTTCAGAATAGCTTCCAACAATGACTTATATTTCAACCGCTTCATATTACCCTCAGTAAAAACAAGCTTTCCAACTCCAGATGCCGCAACCGCTCCCAAAGCTTTTACGTTGCCGCCACCATGCTTCACTGTTGGTACTATATTTTTGGAGTTAAGTGTAGTGTTTTCTTTTCTCCAAATTTTGGCTTTTCCATCGCTGCCGAATATATTTTTAACTTCGATTTGTCTGTAAACAAGACTTTTTGCAAAAAATTCATTCCCTTGTCTGAATGTCCTTTAGTGAACTCCAAGCGAAGTTTACGATTTTTTTTCAGAAATAAGAAGCTTTTTACGTGGCGTTCCACTGTGGAAGACGTTATCCTTACAGATAAAAATTAGTATATACATATATGCTAACTTGTACATACATACATATACTCGAATATGTATGAATTCAAATACAAGTATGTATGTATGATTCATAGCCGTACAATTCAAAACAAATAAAAACAACAACAAAAAATAAGAATAAAGACATGGACTTGAAAAATTACAAATGGAAACTGAATAAGGTTTCGGTAAATCAATATTCAAGATATTTGATCTATTTATATACTTGTATGTTATTGGCTGCCAAATGTTGATTAGCATTGAGTATGCACTTTTGGTCGTTGATTTTCTCTTACATCCTAAATATGGCAATAGTTGTCTGGTTTTAAAGCAATAAAGAAATAAAGAAAGAAGAATATTAAAAAAGTGCAGGCAAAACCATAAGAAGAGAAATAAAACAGACGACATACAAACACACGTACACAGTCTGTCACCGTATGTATATGAATATCAAATACATTTGATTGCAACACTGGAAAATTTTCATTCATGCTTTTTGTATAGTTGAGTGTTTGGTTATATGTATATTGCATATTTGTTTATTTGTATATATGTATGTCTGTTCGTAATTAATATACGCAAGTTTATTTCCATGGAGCTAATAAACCCACTTATGAATTTAAAACACAAACGAAGCGAAAAATGTTTTTTTTTAAGGACAGAATATAAGTAAGCGCTCAACAGTTGTAATATACTGTAATTGCTACAACAACAACTACTTCAGTGGTAATTCATAGTAACAAAAAAATAACCAAGTTGTCAAAGTGTCGCCTTAGGATATGCTACGAAAAATAATATATATGTGAATGTACGCACACAAGCGTAGTAAAACACAGCAAAAAAAATAGGAAACAAAAACAAAAAGAACACGGATACATAAATTGCAAAAGTTCAAGTGTTCAAATGCTTGTAAGTGATATTGTGTATGTCTGTGCGTATGAGTGAGTGTTTTTTTCTATTTATTACCACAACTTATGGGCAAACATTGTCGCTCTTGGTAGCCAACAAATATAATATATATATATTATGTGAACGCACTCATACATAGATAGATCTCTTCAACTTATGATGCGCGCTTGTGCGTGCCACAACAACGGTGTTGTCCCCAAGGAAGTGAAGTCAACAGTCAACAGTCGAGACGCGTAGCAGTATGAAAAATTGCAATAGGCTTGGAGGAGTTTGTATGTAAGCGACGAAAATGTTAGCGAAATTTACGTTAAAGTAGGCAATCAGCGAGCAAGTTGGTTGATAACTCACACATACACACAAACACACAACCGCCACTACACTGAAGCGCCTTCACATAACTTTGCGTTGAAAGAATGCTAAAATTTATGACAAAGAATTCCTGGCGCTCATCCCATGTGTGCATATGTGTGTGGATTTTGAGTGCAACCTCTCAGATACGGGCACTTTTGCATGCGAAAACGGTGAAACGCTCACACCTATCTGTGTGCATGTACCGTACATTTAATCCATTCAAGAATTATTCATTCACAACATGCATGGAGCGTCACAAACACAAACACAACTGTCATATAAGCGTAGGTACATTCTTCAACTCTCCACATTCTCAAGTGGCAAAATTCTTTTGAAGCAACAGCAGCATGGGATGCGTCTGCTTGAACGTGACAAAGCAGAAAGCAGCAGAATACGGGGCAACGCCCCCTACTGTAATTTACCTGCACACGCTTGCTTGTCATTGTCTCCATTCTAGGAACAGCATGCAGCGTATCACTTCTATGAGGGGCACTTATATTTGTTTTTGAATGAATGCAAGGATGTTCAAAATATACATTAAATTTAATTAAATAAATGAAACAACATAAAATAAATTCAAATAATAATTAATAAACTAAAATAAATTAAAATAATACAAAATAAATTTAAAAAAAAAAAAACTAAAACCAAAAATTAAATAAAATTAAATAAAAAAGAACATAAAATGAAATGTAGTGAATAAGATAATATACAATAAAATAAAAATAAAAAAATATTGTATAAAATAAAATAAAATAAAATAAAATAAAATAAAATAAAACAAAAAGAAATAAAATAAAATATAATAATATAAAATGACATAAAATTAAATGAAATAGATAAAAATGAAATAAAATAAAATAAAATAAAATAGATAAACATGAGATAAAGAAAATAAAATAAAATAACATAAAATAAAATTAAATTATATTAAATTAAATATAAAATTTTTTTTAAATATAATAAAAGAATATAAAAAAATTAAAAAAAGAAAAAATATTAAATAAAATAAATTTGATAAAAATTAAATATATTAAAATATAATAAAAAAATAAATTAAATTAATTAAAAAAAAAAAATATAAAAATAATATAAAAAAAGAATAAAAAAAAATAAAAAATAAGAAAAAGGATAAAATAAAATAAAGTAAAATAAAATAAAATAAAATAACATAAAAAAAAAATAAAATGAAACAAAAAAACAAAAAAATAAAGGGAAATAAAATAATAAAATAATTAAGATAATATTGTGATGATATTGTTCTGGAGGGTGACCCTAATGCTATTGACTACGATTATCGCAGTGTTTGTTTTTCAGCTTGTCGTTGTGCACGTGTGTTAAATATTAGATTCATTTTTGTCTATTTATTTCTAAGAATATTACCTATTAGCGTCTTGTCATATGTCAACAGCGGTGATGACACAAAATAGATGAAATATAAATACGGAAAATCAGGGATTGTTGCGTGTGAGGTATTTATTATTAATGACAAGATTGTATAATGCGAAAATGTTTCTTTCAACATTAAATTTTTTTTAATTTTGCAGTTTATTAGGTTATCCTGAGTGTCATACCAGCTGAACAAACTGCTACTTATCTTCCTTATCTTAGTATTATTATTAATTCCAACGGTTTACCCACCTCTCGCCCATCCACACGAGAGGCGCTGTCCGCATGACGTACACACAGACACTTTCAGCAAATTGGTGGCTAGTTGAGAATGCTTCCAATCTGCTTTTTTTTATTTATGCTTAAAGGGGATACTTTTATAGAGAATTATTTTCAAACCAATTGAATTGAATAATATGCAATAGAAGTGAGAACTATCACCTTAATCGCGTCTCTAGGCCGGAACTCTGATTTTCATGCATCGGAGGACCGATCCATTCGCAAGATTACTACATTAATCAGAAACAAATTAAATACAACAACAAAAATAGCCTTCGATATTGGAAAAATAAAATTTTAAGTATCTTGTTTTTGATATTCTGATGGCTATAATCAGAGATAAGCATATCTTTGGCACGTATATTTTTACAGATTTTGAAGTAACAAAAATTCGAATATATATAAATTTTTTTTCTTTTATTTTCCTTTTTATATATATTTTATTTTGATTCAACCCACTACTGTGCATTTTATGATACATTTTATTAAAGTATATTTTATTAATTCCAACTTTTAGCATCTTCACAGTCACTTATTGGTTATTTTCGCACTGCCACAATATGTAGTAATTTTTCCAAGGAAGCCTGACCTTTGTTCTCCTTAGTGAAAATATGTGAAAATACCCACTCTCATGCCAAGTCCATTGAAAAATTGCATAAATTCCAAAGATAGAGTGTTAAACATTTAATAATTGTACGTAAAAAATATATACAAACATTTTTATTTATGCATTTACGAGTACGTGTTGGACATATTGTACACAAAGAAATACATAAACAGTTATGTTATGAAATATATTTATATGAATAATATTATTGTAAATTTGCATAATCTGAATACACTTAGGTACGTACGTAAGTATATGCAAACACTGTGATATTTACATACCAATATGTAGAACTGCATCTATTTAACACATATACAACTACATAAGCATGTGTGAACATTGGTATGTTTGTGTTTGCACTTCTGTTCCACAATAGTTACTCGCCTTAAGGCTTCCTTCCGTGCAGTAAAAATAAACCGCTTCTCTGCCCCTGCAGATATGCAACACTCTTTGTGGATGAAATGTAATATTGTTGATGTTGTTGTCATTAACAACTGAGAGCTGAAAAAAAAATTAACGACGAACTATGCTATGCTTATAAGGTACTGTTTTCAGCGCGTGTTCACACTTTTTTCTTTAGTTTATCCTTCTTCTTTTTTTTTTTTTGCTTTATTGCACTTTCAGGATATGCGATATTATTGATGTTTGACGGTATTTTTCCGCTTTGTATAGTTTTAAGCAGATTAGTGACCAGCAATAACAACCTACGGTAACAAAAACAAAAACTAATAACAACAACATCATCATCATCATTCAAGGAGAGGCATGTAGCGTACATCAAAGTCGACTGGTTAAAGTTGCGGTCGCGCGTTGATAATGACACTAAGGCGACGCTAGTGACAATAAACACACCCCACCCCACCACACAAACACATTCAATTACTTATAAACAAACAAAGTATAATGTAAACAATAAAATGTAGAAGTTCAGAGTATACACAAAGTCCATTGTCTTGGTTGTGGTTGGATTGTAAGGTTATCGCCTTGGCTTTGGCGTCTTCAACTTTATTACAGCTTTATTGTGTTCTCTGCTGCCTATTCAACTGAACTAATATTGTTGTTATTAACTAGCGTAAGGTGTGTAAAGCTTCAGGCATATAATTAAATTCTGTTATGGATGGTTTAATTATAAGCAATGGTAGAAGAAAATCGCAGTGAAGCACAAAAATTACTCTTGGTTGCAGTTTTTAATTGCTAAAGATGTTGTTTTGACCAGTAAGCATATTTCTTCAATTAAAATCATTAAATATGTCATTTAGTTTCTTTGGAACAAAACTCTGTAATAAAAATTATTATCATTAAGTTTATCTTAATTGTTAGCATCACTTCGGACTCAGTTCTAGTTAATCGATATTTTCAATGGAAAGAAGTTGTGAGAGCAATGTGGCATAAAAATTTCTGACTAAGCTAAACTATGAACATTTTATTCCAAGAAATTTCAATATTAGATATTTATTTTTTAGCTTGTAGTCACATAAACTTCATTTTACTAACAGCTTTCTTATGAACCATTTTTCCCAAGGCAAAATTCAATATGGGAATTTTGAATACAAATCAAATTATTTGTGAAACAAGTAAGGAATATTTATTTCGGGTGGAACTCAAAGTCCATTAAGTTCAAGTTTCCTCGATAAATTAAATCCACAGATTGGTGAAATATAGAATAGCCACTAGGCTATTTTGGTTAAATTAGCGAGTTATGAATTTGAAACCCCTCCAAGTGTATTTCTGATTTTAAATAAATCTAAATCTAAAAATGATTAAGTCCATCGTTCCAAAATTCTAAAAATGAATTGGCAAGCTAATGACATTGTGCGCCTTTTCCAGGATAAATAATTTTTTTTTGGAGCGTAAACAATAATGATGGAAGTTGCATCTGTTTTGAAGATTTGCGCATCTCCTCAACAGACTTTTTAAGGGAGGGAACGCGAAACGAAGGATCTTCACCTTAACAGGTCACTTATAGCATTTTTTTTGTTACGAGTATATAAAAAAATTCAATTCAAACTAACAAATATTCTTCTCAAATAAAGCTCATTAACTTATAACCAAAAAGTTATTACAGGCTGCAATAAACGATTGGGAATATTTTACTATTTTAACTCAAATATCTCACATTTTATTTATTTACTGAAACTGCGTCCACTTCGGAAGCCTCACAGTCAGTAATGAAAAAAAAAACTAAAACATTAAATAACAGTTCATTAATAGGAATGGGCTGCTGGCTCAATGTTGTTCTTTAAAAGCATGGTTAATCTGTTCTCTTCAGACGGGTTTGACTTGTTGCGGAGGCCAAGATGTTAGCCAAAATGTTCGGATGATTACGCAGGTTAGTTTTGTATTTTTGTGTAAACCTCTTTTTTGATGGTGCTTATGTTTAGGCCTTTGGCATGTTTTCATTATGAATGTACCATGTTATATAGTTTCTTCCAATAAGAGTGATATGATATCTTTAAAAATAAAAAACCACCATAATTGTTACGGAAATTCAAATGTTTTTGATTTAATGCGAAGTACAATCGATACAATTAAGTTCTGAGTGTACCATCATTCAAATGGACTCCACGACTCCTTTTGCAGGAGCGATTTGGATGAACCCAATTTTTGACCACTTCTTTCCCCTAAATCAAATTTTCAAAGCTTAAAGAGAGTCTGGTTTATTGCTAAAGACCAATGACTTCAAATAATTTTAAAAGAAGTAGGCTAATGGTGTTAAACCACAACTTCTTGGTGGCCATTCAATGTCACAATTTCTTGAAATAATCGAATCTCCAAACCTTTCTCGCTATAATTCGGTTGTTGCACGTGCTGTGTGACACGTTGCCCCGTCTTGTTGGAACCAGATGTTGTTAAGATCAACCTCTTCCAATTAAGGCCATAAAAGGTTGGTTATCATTGATCATAACGCTCTCCATTGACAATAACGCTGCTACCAGCTTCATTTCGAAAGAAGTACGGACCGATGATTCCACCAGAACAAAAAACCACACCAAACTGTCAATTGAGGTGAATGTAATGGTTGCTCATGAATAATTTGTGGATTTTCACCGCACTAGAATCGATAGTTTTGTTTATTTACCGCACCACTCAGATGAAAGTGAGCCTCATCAGAGAAAATATTTTTCTTTAAAAAATCATTATCGTTTTCAAGTTGTTCCAAGGCAAAATCAGCTAATTCACGACGTTTATGGTGGTCCAATGATGAAATTGTAAACATTACTGAATACAATGAAAAAAATTACCGATTATGATATACTAAAAATGGCCAAAATGACAATTAGAAATCATACCATCCCTATTGGAAAATCCTTCAGTCCTTAGAGTTTTAGACTGAAATCTTTGTAGAATATCAATATTTGTCGGGAATAAGTTAGGTAATATTTTTTTAAATTTTATGCATAGGTCCATCATGTCACACCTTGTCAAAAGCTTGAGTCACATCGAAAAATGGCCGAGCAATACTCTCTGAATTCGAAAGCCTTTCTTATTTCATAAGGTATAAAATGTACTTAATCAATTGTGTTGTGTTTTTCGCGGAAGCCAAACTGATTTGTAAGAATGTCATTTTCAAAGAGAACAGGAGAAATTTTTGATAGCAGGATTTTATCGAAAAGTTTGAAAAGGCAAGGCAACATACTTGTACTTACTGGTCGACAAGGCGACTTTTTACTTGTATGTGGACAATATCCTAGGTTTAGTGTGAAATTGAAAACCTTTGTGGGAAAAACAAGAACAATGCCCGGCAGTTCTGTTAGCATCTTTGGTGTGATATGATCGTTTCCAGGAGGCTTTTCTGGATATAGGAATGCAATAATCTTTTTCAGCTCTGAAACAGATGTTCCGCCAGAAGCATTGTATCTTGGAACATTATGATTTAGTGGCAGAGTTGTGTTATCTGTAGTAGTATTTGTTTGCAGTCTCGCTTTCTATTTCGGGATTAAGCATTATGTGAGTGCTTATGTATTTTTTATATTTCATTCAGGTAGTTCTGGTTTTCGTAAAACGAAAAGGATACTGATATTCAATTGACTGTTCGTTAAATCTAATAATTACTGGGGAGTGATCAGAAGGCAAATCAGCAATGGTTTCTGCAAATACTAAATTCCTATCTATGTGACTGCAAATTCAATCAGACCTGGTAGTTTCCTTGGATCCGTTGGCCAATAAGTTGGTTGTTTTGGTGAAATAAAATCGAATCGAATCTATTAATCATAATCATGACCGTGTTATGAAAGTATAACTGTCGAGCTTTTGCGTTTATTAGTCGGGAGCCCGGGTGAGTGTGCTTCGCATTATAATCTTCTCCAGCTAAAAATCTATCTCAGAGGGTTTCAAAAAAGTCATTAAATTGTTATCTGTGAATACGAATCGCAGCGGACAGTAGTATACCGCGGCCAAAGTAAGGTCAACACCCCTATTTTTAATAATGATTGAAGTTGACTGCAACCAGTTTATCGCAAAGGAGTGAAGAAAGCAATGCTTTAAACGATTCCTTATGAGTATAGCTGTGCCACCATGGGCTTTGCTACCCGGGTGGTTAGTGCTGTACATCTTAAAAACAAGTATATATAAAATTATATTTATTCGTGAAGTGATTTTCCGATATGAGCATAACATCAACTTCATTACTTTAAAGAAAGAACTTGTGGGAAAATTTATGTTGATTAACACCATTGGCATTAATAGCTTGAGTGAGTTTTGATTTCAAATCTTTTTTTAAACGGAAGAGCCTCTGCAATTAGTTGTGTGATTGCCATCGCAGTTACTACACTTTTTTTGTGTTGTATCAGTTTTATTTAAAAGGGCACTTACTTGAACGGTGAAGGTTACCACATGCCACGCATACAGTGCGTAAGGTCCAGTAGGATTTGGTATGACCAAATTCTTGACAATTCGTACATTGAACTGGACCATTACATTAAAAAAAATGAATTATTTATGCGGATAGTACTTCCTCATTACTTTAATATGGAGAGCAAAGTTGCCGAAAGTCCATTACGACAATCCTAAACCCAAAAAATCATATATGACCAGCCAAATTAACGGCAAATCCAAAAATCCATGGCATCAAGGTAATGGTCGATACTTGGTGTGATCAAAAGGGCGTTAAGTATTAAGAGCTTATGAAACCTGGTGAAACCATTAACTAGGAATGCTACCGAAAACATCTCATCAAGTTGAAGCGAGCGATTGCCAAAACAATTCACGGAATTCGGGGCCAGACACGAGGGAATAATTTTCCATCAAGCCATTGTTCCGCCTCGTGTTGCAATACCGTTAAAAACTACTAGAAAAACAGCGGCTGGGAAGTTTTGTCTCGCCCAGATCTGTCATCCACCAATTGCTCCCGTCCATGTCGGACGCCCTCACTTGAATATGGCGAATAGCATAACAGGGTATAAAAAATTGGCTTGATTCGTTCTTGGCCGCCAAGCCTGCTAATGCCTTTTGTGATGGAATCCACAAATTGACAGAAAGATAGGAAGATATTATGAGAGCGTATGAAGCTAACGCAGCAAGTGCGGGTCGCATCTAGGACTCTTGGTTAGATTCGGAGCACTCAAGGTTCACTCGAAAGTGATTGGTAGAGAAAAATGCAGGGGTTAAGACGGCGGTGTAATACTTCAAATGGACAGATACTCAATTTTTGAAAAATCGTTTCGGTGAAAAAAAAAACGGGTTCATTGAATCGGCCCTATTCGACACCTGCTGCCTACTGAAGTACCTCGTGACTATTAGACAATTTTCCTTCTCTCCTGGCAACTTTTGGACTTTAAACACTGAGTGAAGTTGGATGAACTGCTGAGAGAAGCGGTTACAATCTTTTACTATCTGCTGCAACCGCTGTCAACGACCAACATATTGTCACGAATGTACCTAGCCGGAACAAAATCCTCAAATCGTTAGCTGGCAGCACTTAGGGTAAAGACAAAGAAGCATTGCTCGCAACATACAAGGAAATCAGTCGGTCGGTCGTAAATTACGCTGCACCGATTTGAGCACCGGTAGCTAGAGAGACGTAGTTGAAAAAGTCATAAGAATGTCAAAACAACATTCTAAGGACCGTGACACGAAACCTTCTTCGCATGTGACATCACCGGCACATCACTTGCTCCCAGTAAAGGAGTATAATGTAATGCTGTGCAAACAATATCTGTTGGGAAGCTACCGTCATGATAATCCTATGATGCACTGACTTGAAGCAGAACCTCCACCTAGGCACATCAGAAAAAACTGCGCGACTCCATGCAGTAATACAGACAGAAACCGCTTGATAGGATGGGCACCGACACGCTTTAAACGTCATTCGCCGAAACGGACTCTCAAACATCTTTGTGAACTATCTTCCTGTGATGGACGTTCTCGGCATAGAAGATCGACTTAATTCCCAACTATCTAGACCTCGACATACTCATCTGCATTAAATGAGTCCCCGCACGACACTAACCACCTCCATGCATGTCCCAAAAACCAACTCATCGAACACCCCTCTTCCCTGGTCCAAACCTGTCGAAACAGCAAGTTTCCTGAGGCTTCCGTTAGTTGACCTCGATAATTTAGACTAGTTTGGCCTACCTCTAGGCGGGGTTCAGTAAGCCGCTACAATAACAACAGCCAACATATCACAGAGGCTTTGACTCTATCGGCAACACTCACAACATACTTTCCTACACAGCTAATGTTCGCACCGATGTTGGAAATTCACACAAACGTTATTTAGACCATCTGTCAATCTACTAGTATCTTGGTAACTTACCGCATCTCATAGTCACATCCTCTCTACTTGTACATTATTTTTACAGAGCCCTGTCATTTGCTAATGTGATTTGCCTTATTTTCTCCAAAAAGTTTTGAACCACGAAATTTTTATACTTTTTTTAAAAGAATTACGCGACTTATATTTTGGGAGATGCCGAACTTAAAGGAACTGGGTTGTCATAACGTGGTACAACAAAAAAAATTTAAATTTAGATGCAACTGTGAGTGTTCTATCATAGTCACTGTAAGCTACTGTCTCAATGATGAGTTAAGCAATGAAGATATAATACCGTTGATTTAAAGTTCTCAAAAATAACGGAACATTACAAATCTTTTTTGTGAACACAAAATATCCATCTATATTTTTCCTTATCCTGCCTTGAAACAATATTTCATGACAGCAATTAAAATCAGATTCTTGCATTCACTCACCAAACTCAGCCGTTACTTTGTTGTTTGTTTAGTTGCAATTTTTTTGCCCAGGGCAAACCTCGCATTCTACTAAAGAGTAAAATCTGCGCTCTCTTCTGTAAATTCACCACCATCAAAGAGAGTGTTTTTTGAGGTAGGTAGTCATATATGTATATCATCTCAAAGTAATTTACAACTACCACACTCTCTTTACACGCTATCGAAGGCATTTTGCGAGGCTCAGTGTATTTTCCATATAAAATACCCGGACATTTAGTAGATTGCTCAGTAGCCGATAAGGAAGTAGCCAGGACAGTACGAAGTAATGCTGAGTTGCGCTTAAGACTGTTTGTGGGAACAAAGCAAAAAAAAAAAAAAAGAAAAAGGAAATCAAAATAAACGCGCGCTGATCATCACTCTTATTCGAGCAGTGAAGTTAAAAGTGGTGTTATTTGAATGCTACATATACTCAAAGGACATACGTACATTAAATTTTTATGCGAAGTGAGTGAAATTTGTACACAAGTGTACGTATGTACAGTGTAAGTTAAAGAGAGTAGCACCACTGCTTAAAAAAAAAAACTATTTGAAGTCACAATATGTAGAAAAGAAAAGAAAAGTGAAAAGCAAAGCAAAGAATAAAACAAACGAAACGAAAACAAGCCAAAGGATAGTGAAATATACATACCGACAGCCAAGATTTAACAAAAGTTTCAGCCTATGTCATTTGTGGCGCTCTTAGTGTAGCAGCAAGGCAAAAAAGGCAAAGAGGAGTAAGTGAAAGTTGTGTGCCCTGTTTGAGGGACAATTGAAATTAGTGTGCATGTTGATGTATGTGTAAGTGTATATATGTATGCATATGTAACTCTGGTGGACGTAAGTTCATTGACTGAAAGGAGGTGAAAAGCTGCGAAAAAATGCTTCGTTGCCTTCGTGCCTTCTTTTCACTAGTGCCCAACTTCCTGCTTGACTGAATGCCGGGCTGCATGACTGCGTGCGTGAGTAAATGAGTATGACTCAGTGTGAAGGTAAACAAATATTCATCATTAATGCACAGTGTACTTATTTACCTTGACGGCCGCGATATCCGAGTGGTTAGCATTGCGTACTGACATTCGGAAGGCCCGGGTTCGAGCCCAGATTCGAGCAACATCCAAAATTATATAAAATAAATTTTTCTAATTGCGGTCGCCCCTCGGCAGGGAATGTCAAGCCCTCCGACTGTATTTCTGACATGAAATAAAAGCTCCTTATAAAAATCCATCAGCCGTTCGGAGGCGGCTTAGAATAAACTGTAGGTCCCTCCATTTGTTGGTATAAACATCAAGACGCAAAACCACAAATTGGAGGAGGAGCTCGGCCGAAAATCGCTTCAGCGGTTACAAAGCGCCAAATACATATATATATATATATATATACTTATTTACCTTGTATGCATGTATGTATTTATGTGTGTGAATTTACTTCGTTGTTGTCAAATTTCATAATTTGTGATTCAAAATTTTTGTGGTGCGTCGGTGTTCAACTTGAAAATTTCATCTTCATTTAATTGATGGAAAAGCGTATAATTTTGTAACTCGAAAATTAATAACTTTCAATTACTTTTTAGTGTGAGTGGAAATATTAGCACCAGAAATATTGGTATTGGTGCTGGCAAAAGCATTTTGAAAAAAAAAAAATCAAAATAAAGTAAATATATAGGTTGGAAATAAAATGACTATAACAGTGCGTATACGTAACTTACTTGTAATTTCTCTTAGCCTTATGCCTATCTTGCACCGAAATATTTTTTATTAAAATCCAAATAATTCGAAGTATTCTTCAACTGAACTTGCAGTACTCTTCTCATCAGAGTGCCGGGATAAAAAACTATAAGGGGAAGACAATCATTCCGAGCTTAACAACTCAAAACTAGCAAGAACATTATATTAATCAATTCATAATATATACCGCATTTTTTGGTGTTATGATATTTAAAATAAACAGATTAACTAGCCAGAAGTAGGACAAAAATCTTCAATTGCTACTAAATTTTTTCCAAAAACTTTTCATTCACTTAAAGTACTTTTCCAATAAAAACTACAACGAAATGCGCGTCGTGAATTTTTTCACACTCCTATCCCTTTAGGATAAGTTTTGGCATATATTGGACGGTATCTCGGCCATAAATTGACGAATGTTGACTTTCAAGCTCTCAAGATTTAAAGACTTCTCCGCATAAATACGGTCTTTCGCGTAGGCCCACAAATAAAAGTTCAGCGGTGTCAAATCGCACAATCTCGGTGGCCAGATGAAATCGCCACTACGAGGGATTATGTGGCGCGGAAATACCTCTCGCAATAAATCCATATTCGCTCATGTTGTGCGACATGTGACACCATTTTTTTGGAATCACATATTGTCCAAGTCATGTTCTTCAATTGCATCCTAAAAAACATTGGTTATCATACGACCACGAAGGTCCAAATTGACAGTGACCGTCTCGCCGTTACTTTCTTCAAAGAAGTAAGGTCCAATAACACCTTCTGACCGAAAAGTGCACCAGACACTTTTTTGGGTGTAATGGCCTCTCTTCAATTACTTGAGGAATCTTGGAGTCCCAAACGCGACAATTTTTGTTATTTACGTATCCACCGAGTGAGATATGTCTCATTCAATGCCCCGTAACTGAATAAAATTTTGTTGGAAAAATCGCGGTCCACTGCTGGTTTTTCAAGCATCCAATCGACGTAACTACGGCATTGTGAATGGTCAGCTGGCTTAAGTTATTGTGTGAGCTGGACTTTATACGGATACTCCAATGGCAAAATTCGTCATAACGTGCCGTAAGAAAGTCCAAGCTTTTGAGAACGTTGAAAAATAAACACATTCGGGTCTTCGGCTATACTTTCACTTACAGCAGCGTTATTTCAGGTGGAACGAGCATCCAATATATTCAAATTTCTTTAAAATTTTCCTAATTGCTTGAGGAGTTGGACGATTATCTGCACCATGATGTATTTTTAAAGCCTGAAATTTAATTTTAAGCGTTGTGCGGTTGTTAAGCGGTCCATTTTCTTAAATGCTTGACTTTTAACTAAAAACATATTTGGTTTGACAGTTAAGTTTGACAGATGTCAAAATACAGCCCTACACTTTCGAAACAAAAAAATGGATAGCCCTTTATAATATCCACCTATATTCCTATATTTTAAATCGCCAACCCAATTTTCTTCAACCCAAGCCAATTTGGGACAACAGTATGGGACAACATGAGAAATTATAATTAAAAACAACTCTTTATTTCAAATAATTAAGAAAATGAAGAAAAAAGACTAGGAACAAAGTTTAATTATACTTTGATTCTATTTTTTTATCCTTTAATTACTTGTTTACTGTTTAGGTACTCTCCACCATCCTTACAAATAATCGAATGGAAAAGTGCTATAATTAAGTACCCAAACAATTAATTACTCATCCTTGGTTTATGTAGTAGTGTATAATAACAAAAGCAAGAAATATCCAGACACAATTATTTGGTCTTTTGGGTATTCATCAATTACATTATTTTCATATATAGAACCCAAGTGCGAATTAAACTTTTCTATTCAAAGAATAAAATAAAAATTTACAGTGGCGGGCAAAAGTCTACATACACCGCCTGTATTCGTTGTGCAGAAAGCACTATCGCTCTGCTGAAAAATGTAGGTATCCATTCTCTAACATAAAATAAAACAATTATGGTGAAAAAACCAAAAAATATCCTTGACAAAAGTCTACATTTAGGTATTTACTGGCAGTTATGTCGATATGCTGTGTTGTTATGCCGGTTATGTACCCTTTTATATAATTCGAAGAGCTCTGAAAGATAACGGCTTCCACAGTAGAATCCCTCGTAAAAAGCCTCTTATTTCTGAAAAAAAAAATCGTCAACTTGGAGTTCCATAAAGAACATTTAGACAAGGGAGTAGAGTTTTGGCAAAAAGTCTTGTTTACAGGCGAATCGAAATTCAATATATTCGGCAGCAATGGAAGAGCAAAAGTTTGTAATGGTTTGGAGTTTGAAAGCTTGTTTTTATTTAGGGTAAAATGGATCAGTTGAAATATAAGTCATTGTTGGAAGCTAATCCGAAGAATTCGGAGGACAGTTTGGAGTTTGGCGCAGGCTGGATCTTTGAACAGGATAACGATCCAAAGCACAAGGCCCATATTGTTAAGGATTGGTTTCTTTATCATGATCCAACTACACACACCAACTCAAAGCCCAGATTTGAATGTTATTGAATATGTCTGGGAGATTTTTGAGCGAAAAATTTGAAAAAAAAAATAGATTCCCAGCTTAGCATTACTCAAAGAACTTCTTATTGTAGCTTGGACAGTATTACTCCCTCAGAATTGACAAACTTAGTAGCTTCGATGCTGCGATGGCTTCAAGCTCTATTTGATGCTAACGGTGGACTACCTAAATACTAAAAAGATCATGTTACCTGATATTAACCATAGTTTTTGCGCTAAGATAAGTTATGTATGTACTGTATGTATAATTTTTTCAAAGTCGGATTCACGTTTTTGTTTGTCATAGCTTTACTATTTGATGTTAAATAATTATTTCGTTGTTTTTTTATGTAAGGGAAAGTAGTTGAAATAAACTGTATCATTAAATTTTCCAACAAACTTTTCGGACTTTCAAAATAGGGAGTGGATGTAGACTTTTGTCCACCACTGTACGTGTAATTTCTTTTAATTATTTCTTGAGTGCAGCAGCTTCAACTTATTTTTATTGAAATTTCCAGCTATTAAAACAAAAAATGTACACATAGACCATAAAGTCTCCGTTCACCCAGCACATATTTTAATGTAAAATAAAAACACAACTGAAGTAGTTAATTCAGTTGAAATTTTTTTCATGAAAATAAATTTTTATTTTTGTTAATTTTAAAATGCAAAAGCAAAAATTTATATTTCCATTTTTAATATCGTTATAAAGGTATCTAAGTGTACCAACATGTAAACGTAGGCGCCACAAAGTCTGAGTTCAGGTTTATAATTTTTTACAAAAGCATTAAAAATTATAAAGAATAATTTAATTTAATATTTTGTTGGATAACCACGTTGTTTTAATATCTCACTCAATCGCATTGAATTTACCAACTTATCTGTTTCCTCAGCTATAATCGGGACCATTCTGTCAGCGTAACTCTTCGCAAAACCTCTTTACTTGTTATTATATGCTGACGAATTATTTTTCCTAATGTATCCCAATCGTGCTGTATAGGATTGAAATCGGGTGAACGAGGAGGCGTTTTAAGCTCTCTAGGGGAATTGTACATGAGCCAAAGTCTGGCTGCTCAAATATGCTTCGGATCGATATCCTGTTGAAACCAAAATGACAAAGATAAGCCTAGATTCTCCCCACTTTGTTTCAAGATCCATTGTCGATTCGATAAATTCAAGCTGACCTACACCATTAGTCGCCATGCACCCCCACACCATAACTCCACCATATTTCACTGTGCCAACAAGATTTTGTTTTTCAAGGGCAGTTCCGATTTGCGCCTTACAATTTTCCGGCCAGTTATGCCGAATATACAAAATTTGCTCTCATCCGAAAAAATTACTTGTTTCCAGAATTCCGGAGACTTATTTATATAATTATGAGCAAATTCAATGCGCTTTCACCTGTTGCCTATTGTAAGTGAGATATAAGATTTTTTTCGAGCGACTCTACCATGATATCCAGCTTTACTTAAAATTTTAAACTAATTAAATTTTCTAGCAGTTTCTGCACAAATTGTGTTTTTAAACGTGTTATTTACGTTTTCATCTATATTTGTTGATGAAATTCGCGGGTTAACTTTCACCAGATTTATTATTTTACGTTCTTCCCGTACTAGTAATATGTTTGGAAGGTCAGATCGGGATTTTGACGTTAAAAATCCGGTTTGCTTTAAATTATTTACCACGCGCTTGACGAAAGAATACGTTCTTCCAAAAATTTGTCCAATTGTTCGGAAACTTTCGCCATCTTTCCGTAGTTTAATAATTTTTTTTTTCTGACACACTAATTTCTTTCCCTTTGGTTTCCATTTTATCAAACTAATATTAAAATACGTCACGAATTCTTTATATGATTAATTAGAATAAAACATAATAGAAAATATGCAAAAAGAAGAAACATCTTCATGAAAACTAACGGTATTCTCAAACTGAACGCAGACTTTTTGGTTCCTATATTAACTTGTTGCTACACTTAGATACCGTTATCTCGAAAATGGAAATAGGAATATTTTTTTTTGTATTTTGAACTGAGAAATATAATATTTTTACTGTACTTTAAAAAATTTGTTTTGTGAGCGCAGATTTTATGGACTATGTGTAAGCACTATAATTTGGTATAAATTCACAGCAAATTTATGAATTTAATTTTTTAGCTTAAAATACCTCGTGGAACAGAATTTTCATAAATGAAAAGAATGTTAAGATAAAAATCATGTATGAAGGTAGAGCTAGGATAATGGAATTTTCTGCTGCAAAAAACCGTAATCGAAATACAAAAAGGGTAGTTCTTAAAGGATCCCGAATAATACGCCATTTGTAAGCGTATTGGTCACATAGCCTCAATAAGCTAACACGCAAAACTGCACATTAGACAAATTGCCACCGAGGATATGATGAATTGCTCAAAAATTTAAACCAAAGTGAGACTATCAGTTCCAACAAATCAACGAATTCACAAAATTTTGAGAAAGGATTGCTCACTTAAATCTCAAAATAATTACCCCAGTCTCGCCTCACCCAACGGCACAAAAATGTGCGCAACGCTTCTTGTGAAAAGTACAAGTTCTGGGAAAACGTATTCAATTCAATTATTTTAGTGATGAAAAAAATACAAATTGGTTGGTTTGTACGGTCACAACAAATATTGTAGGGATAGTGGAGGATCCATGATTATATGGGCCATAGAAAGTGCCATAGAAAGTCGGAAATATGTTTGTACCTATTCGCATGAATGCAGAAAAATATGTCGCTCTCCAACAGAGCTTATTCCATTCGGTGAAGGGTCTCATGGTGAAATGATGGATATTTTAACAGGACAACGCACCAATACATGTAGCGGAGTACACAAACAATTTTTTTCGAAACGCATAACATCCCGTTACTGGAGTGACATGCCCTGAGTCCGGTTCATAATCCAATAGAGGATCTATGGAGCACCCTCGCTGTAACATTTTTTTTGGAATTACAAAGCAGTACGAATCTTTAAGACAACTTAAAGGAGATATAATTAAGGGGGTATTCTGGTCTAGATGCTTGAATTTAAGGTAATTTTTGAAGAGTCGTCAAAAAAGACAGTAAAAAATTTTAACATCCAATTTTTGTTAAAACATTTATTCATATTTCAAGAACACAGAAAATTTAAAAAAAAAAAAATTCGAATTGAAAAAGTTAGCAGCTGAAATGTGGGTCGTCGAAAAAAATTGCCCCGCCATCATAACCACGATTCCAATCCTTCTAGAAATCTGAAAAAAAATGTCTTTATCACATAAACTATAGAATAGTTAAAAAAAAAAAAGATTTCACAAAATTACGTATTTACGTACTTACTTTAAGAAAAATACCAGAATTCAAAAAGAAAGTGTGGAGAAATAAATATAAAAATCACTTAGCAAATAAAGCAAATTTACAAAATATTTACATAAAAAATTTCGAAAATATCAAGCGAATAGTTATCGAGCTGATTAAATGACATCCGAATACCTGGAGCATTAAAATATACTGTTTAAAATACCTGATATATACATATTTACCAAAGCTGGGGAATAATGATTAGTAATCCTAATGATTAGTAATCGGATTAGAAACATTTATTTTGCAGAATAATTGATTAATTAGGATTAGTTGGCTAATCGATTACTTATTGATTAGATTAGAACTAATCAAAAATCTAATCGCGATTAGTGACGATTAGCATATCTAATCAAAACTAATCAAAACTAATCAAAAAAAGTCATTGTGGCCTTCAATCTATGAAGTGTTGTAAGTGAAGTGGTGAAAACTCTATTTGTAAATATAACATTTTCAAATTATAAATATCAGCAAAATGTCTGAATGGATCAAGATCTGTTTGAAGACCAAGACTTCTCGGCAGATGATGATCTTGTTGACCCAAATTTTATCCCGGAGAAGGTGATCCGCAAGAGGAATATTGTTGCGGATAGTGATTCGGCAGTGAGTACTAAAAGAATGCGTAGCGTCGGAAGGAGTTCGCCTAAATTAATTTTCAATTCAGAATTTTACGTGGTAATTGAAAAAGTATGTTAAACTAAGTGTTGGTGAATATTTTTATTAAATTAATGTACT
This sequence comes from Neoceratitis asiatica, assembly GCA_030068015.2. Taxonomy (NCBI): domain Eukaryota; kingdom Metazoa; phylum Arthropoda; class Insecta; order Diptera; family Tephritidae; genus Neoceratitis; species Neoceratitis asiatica. Next base: position 43,319,344 of record CM061528.1, on the reverse strand, counting down.
AATGGCTTGTTTTTTGTTACGGCAGTCAAATGGTAGAACAACGGCTAAATGTGCCGCCTGTAATAAAATCATACGTGGCAGCGGGGAAGTAACTTCCAACTTCATATCCCATTTGAAAGTTCGCCGCAATGACTTCCACAAAAAGTATTTAAATATGAAATCTGGCCCTTCCCGTGAAACCACGACACAGGAAGCTTTTGAAAAAAAAAATATCCGTTTTTTGGTAGACTGCGCGTTACCCGTTTCTATTGTAGAAAAAGAGTCCTTCCGTGACTTGTTTAGTGGCACTGGATTGCATGTTATTTGTAAAAAGTCTGCCATGAAAAAACTTGACGAAAGCATGGTGTCTGCAGTACGGAATAACATGTCGCAATCAAAGTATTTTTGTACCACAGCGGTTATAAGGTCGGGTAATCACAGGAGCTTTTTGGGTTACACATGTCATTGGTTCGATCAAAATTTCGATAGAAAATCAGCTGCCTTGGCGTGTAAGCGAATATTTGGTATCCATTCTGCGGAGAAAATCGCGCAAATGGATGGAGAAATGAATTCTTCCTTTGACCTGAACAACAAAAACATAATTACGCCCATCACGGACAACGGGTCAAACTTTGTCAAAGCATTTCGAGATTATGGTTTGCGAGAATATGATAGTGATGAAGAAGAGGAAAATAGTGAAGACGGAATGCCGATTCTCGAAAATACCAAATATTTGCCGAAACACGAAAGGTGTGCCAGTCATACGTTAAATTTATTAGCCAGCACTGACTATACCAGGATTTTGAAAAACCAACCAACAATGGAAATTCAGCACTCAATGGTAATATCTATACAATTTTTTTTGAAATACAACGAAAATTCATTTCTTACAGACGATCAAAAAGTGCAATCACCTTTGGAAAAAGTGCAAATGGCCAAAATCCTCCGAAATCATTCAGAACATTTTAGGTTCAGCTCTTGTTGTACCAGTAGTAACTAGGTGGAACTCACTATATGATGCAATCCTGAAGTTACTACAGTACAAGGAGAAATTGAACGAGCTTTTCGATGAGCTGAATGTGTGTCCTTTTACATCAGGTGACTTTCAATATTTGGAGTCGTACAAACTGCTAATGGAGCCTATTTCCCAAACTTTGGACTTTCTCCAAGGTGAAGCCAATGTGAAATATGGTTGTATTATTCCTGCGTTACTTTCTTTGAGTAATAACTTTAAAAAATTATCCAGAAAACCCGAAGTTTCGAGCAATGTTAGCTCAACAGCAGTATAATTAGAATATCGATTGAGAGAAAGGTTTAAACTATATTTCACATTGGCTCCTGAGGTAAAGATGGCGGCAGCTGTAATGACACCAAATGTGAAAATGAAATGGTTGCGAGTTATCCAAAAAACTTTGCCTGACTGTACTCAGGAGCAGATCAGTGAAAGGGTGATTAAAGTAATAAGCACTTTCTTCTAAAATGATTCCACATGTTTTGAAACGGCTGTGCCTCAGTTGGACTATGAAAGCTCTTTTTATGATTTCAGTGATGAAGGTAATTTTATCAATATTATATGATTTTTCAAACTAAATAAAGGGTGTTTTTTATAGAGGTATAGAACTTTAAGTTGGCATTACTTTTCAAGATGGCGACCGATTTAACAGCTGTCAAGTGATTTATTCTCAGTTTGGTTTGGCAATTCATCATGAACAGACTCACGCCTGAACAACGCTTGCAAATATTGCAATTTTATTTCGAAAATAATGGTTCTGTGCGGAGAACGTATCGCGCACTACGTCCATTTTAGCGATGTTTAGCGATGAAGCGCACTTCTGGTTGAATGGCTACGTCAACAAACAAAACTGCCGCATTTGGAGTGAATGTAATCCTCAAGTGTATGTTGAAACACCGTTAAATCCAGAAAAACTGACTGTTTGGTGCGCTTTATGGGCTGGTGGAATCATTGGTCCGTATCATTGAACGTAGTGCGCGATACGTTTTCCGCACAGAACCATTATTTTCGAAATAAAATTGCACTATTTGCAAGCGTTATTCAGGCGTGAGTCTATTCATGATGAATTGCCAAACCAAACTGAGAATAAGCCACTTGACAGCTGTTAAATTGGTAGCCATCTTGAAAAGTAATGCCAACTTAAAGTTCTATATCTCTATAAAAAACACCCTATATTATTTTGGTTCCAGAACATGATGAGGAGGCGTTAATTCCCAGAACACCAATTTCACCAAACGAGTCAAACGGTTTCAAAGAAGTGGTCGGCAATCAGCTATATGCGTATTTGAATGACCCGACGCCAGGTCCTGAAATTTGGAATAAATATGGTGCACTGAAGGAAGCGTGTCTAGCGTTCAATACCCCGCTTACGTCATCAGCGTCCGTCGAAAGGCTGTTTCCATTTGCTGGAATAGTCAATAACTCAAGACGGAATTCATTGTCTGAATTTTCTTTTGAAAAGTTGGTAGTAATGAAGTCGAATATAAACTTTTTGTGATACATATGTAATATTAATCAGCATACATTTGAAGCGTCGAGAATCTCACGTTTTTTTTTCAGAACGTGCCTTTAATTTTTATACTACAACTAGTATGAGAAAAAGTGGAGATAGACCCACCAATAAGTGTACCGAAATGACCAGGGCTATGAGCCGAAGACAATCCCGTCCTTACTTGTTAAATAAAATTTATGTTTACAGTGAAATTTTGAATAAAAGTTCTTTTAAGTTTGTTACTTTATGAATTAAACGAAAAAAACAACAAAAATATTTCAAAATAGTTGATCTAATCAAAACTAATCGAGAAATCTAATCGATTTTTTTTTGATTAGTTTTGATTAGTTTTGATTATATATGCTAATCGTCGCTAATCGCCATTAGATTTTTAATTAGTTCTAATCTAATCAATTAGTAATCTAAAATATTAAAGAATCAAAAAAATCTAATATTAGATTATTTTATTTTTCTAATCGTAATGATTTCTAATTCTAATCGAAGTTCCCCAGCTATGATATTTACGTTCAGAAAAATGTGTGGTAGATAAATATGGAACAGCTCCTATATGTATAGATCATCGTCCATCAAATACTGTTATCTATGAAAATTTTATATTACATACTCGTTTTCCTTTTTCCTTCTGTCATTTTACCTTGGCTACCAATATATCTACACGTGTATACTTATGTATATATGTGTATAAATAAATTCATAGAAATTACTCAACTACACACTCCCAATATGTCCTGACATGTTTTCACCAAATTCAAGGTCAACAGGAGTGAACACTAAATGTCAGACATTTGATGGAGCCTTAAAGCAGATTATACGGTTGGCTATGCTGTCGATATCAATAAAATATAAACTTGTAAACCGTATACTCGTATAGATACATAGTTACATACTCAGACACAGATGAGCGTAGAGATGTAGACAGCGCTGGCCTGGTTTTGGCAAATATTGTATATAGAAATTTATATATGTATGTACGTAGCCATATAGTAGAATGATGAATTGAAGTATTTAAGCGCAAAATTGAATGAATAGCATTTGTTGAATATATATTTTTTCCTTTGAGATTTCTTTCCACAGTTGGCGTCTAGTGTAAATGCTTATTTGCGGCTTATAGGTGTTGTGGAAAAGAGGATTTAGGTAGACTTAATTTTTTCCTTTTTTTTTTTGTGACCTCAATAAAATTCTCTGGGTATTCAAAATTTATTTATACATTTTATGCATGTTATTTTGCGTAGAAAATTCTATACTTGATTAAAAAACATAACTGAAAATAGAAGATAATTTGATATTTTGTGGCAAAAAAACACTAAACTACTGAAAATCTGTTCATAACTATACTCAAATAAAGAAGAACTAAGCACATGTAGACCACACATTAAATGAAATAAACGAGTTGTCAAATAACTTTGTATATTTGAAAATATGAAAATATGAAGACTTTAAGACGAAAACAAAAGAAGTTTTGGAAAAATTAAATTCTTCATTTGGAAAATGAACTAAATTTTGCCTAAAGTCTCTCAAGTATTCATGTCCATTAATTGGTGATGCACGGTTGCTGGCTGATGTCCTCATAAAAAAGGCATCCAGGAAATGTAATGCACGGGAAAAGGTAAAAGAAAGACATTACTTACAGAGGTCAAATAAAGGAGCGCTAGCACTGATCTGCGCCCACGCCCGACGAAAGATAAGAACGGTTCGACAAAATATACTTTCTATGAGCACCTGTCCGAGCTGTCTCCGTCATAAAAGCATTTTTGGTACAATAATCGGAAAACACGACGAAATAGCGCCAAGCGGGCTAAAGCTAATCGACTTTGCTGGGGCCCAAAATATGTTTATCCATAATAACATACGCAGGTACAAAAAAATCCATCAATACTGTATTCAGAAAAAAAAAAAATTCGATACACGGAAGGCACGTCACCACTGCCTTAGATGCGCGTACTTTCCTGCATCCTTACATCGACTCGGACTACTATCTTGTTGCCAAAAAACAAATCCGCCTCAGCATAGCTAAGAATACGCGTTAACAAACACACGGAAGGTTCGCGGTCAAAAAGCTAATATTACAGAAGGCAACTGAAGGAATTTCTTCTCAACTCGTGCTGCTTCTTTTTGAGAGCACTCATTAGCAAATTAGTATAACGGAACTATGGAATGGAATTTCTAACTTCCTACGTTCAGCTGCAAACGAAACCATTCGTTTTCGACAAGTTTTAGGGAACAATCAAAACGGTGAGGATTGTCGCACCGCACTGGATAGAAAAAGGACTACCTATCTCGCAACGTCGAGTTCGATGTCAACGCGAACGGAATGAGGAGGATAAAAAAAGGGAAGCAAAATGTATTGCAGAGAGAAAAAGAAAGAAACTGAGATGCCTGAGCATGAAGAACTTGATGAGGTGCCCAACAGAGGAGCTGCTCTAAAATTCTTTGGAAAAAATGCGGCATCTTTCAGAAGATCTGATATATTTTCTCCAGGAACCCGATTATCATTGCAGATCAGTGAGCATTTCAGCACTTGATCACCATGAATCAGATATTCACCATGTGTCATATCTTTAAAAAAAAAAACCCAAGCCTTGACACTAAAAGCCACGCCAGATAGGTAAAGGACCTCTCCAAGCAGTTCGATATTGAGCGAGTTTTCAGAGTAGGTGATTTTTTACAGTTTGGTATATGCCGATGATATTAACATTATGGAGCCCAACAATCGCATCATTAGTTCTGCTTTCGTTAAGCTGGATATAGAAGCGAGCCGAATGGGTCTAATAGTGAACGAAAATGAAACAAAATATCTCTTGTCATTAAACAAAATGTTATCGCAATCACATCTTGGCTCCCACGACACTGTTGACAAGCATAACTTCGAAGTCGTAGATAATTTCGACCGCTTAGCAACCAGCATCAACACCACCAATAATATAAGTGTTAAGTTCCGGCGCAGAATCACTCTTGCCAACATATGTTTCGTTGGACTGACTAGCCAATTGAAAAGTAAATTCCACTCACAACGAACTAAGGAAAAGCTCTCCACGAATCGAGCATTGCAGTCATATAAAGCAAGGAATCAAGGGACAGGAAGCTAAGCTGACTAGGCTAGAGAGATTATTAGATAGTATTATGCATGCTCACTGTCTCGCGTTGTCATTTTAGTTCTTCAACGACTTTGATTCAATACATTGTCATTTAACAGCTTTACAGAATTATATTGCATAAGAATTTCTATCGACATATTTTCCTCATTGAATAGTGTCACACAAAATACCGTAAAAATGAAATTTTCTCCCAGCGTATGAAGAATTTAAAAGAAAGAAAAAACTTAAGCAATTAAAGTAGTTGAAAAGTTCTTAAAAACAGACAACTTTTGCATAAACTTTAAAAAATTCAATTCTCCAAGCGATTAAATTGTTGATTAAGAGACAAAGGGTGCCAACCCTAAACATTTAATAGCCGTCTGTAGTCGCATGGTTGGATGTAAGTTTACTCACTTGAGGATTTGTCACTTTTGCTGTTGACTTAAGTGTTGCATAACTACACAGGCCAATCAATTTACATATACAGATAAATGTATATACACACAGCGCAGTGAATATCAAATTGGTCTTGAAAAAGTAAAAGTTAACTAAAGGGTGATCCAAGTAGAGGTACTTTTTTCAATAGCCTTTTCTTCACAGATTATGCTTGAGTCGTGTCAAGCTTTCATGTTATTTTTATTCAGTATTGTTTGGCATTTCATCATGGAAAGACTTACGCCTGAGCAGCGTTCAGAAATCATTCAATTTCATTAGGAAAATTCACGTTCTGTAAAGAATGTGTTTCGCGCGCTTCGTTCAACTTATGGTCAACATAATCGTCCTACTGAGCGTACTATTCGCAACACCATCACCCATCTTGATAATATGGGCTCTTGAAAAGCTCAAAGAAGAACCGGCGTTTTCGAGCTAAATTTTGTTCAGCCATAAATGAGGGCTCAATGGGTATGTAAACAAGCAAAATTGCCTTATTTCGGACGAAGAGCAACCTGAAGAGATTCAAGAGCTGTCATTTCATACAGAAAAAACAGCAGTTTGGAGTATTTTGTGGGCCGGTGGAATCATCGGTACATATTTCTTCAAAAATGATGCCGTCACCGTCAATGGCGACCGTTATCGCGCCATGATAACCGACTATTTGATGCCTGAAATTGAAACACGTGATCTCCTCGACAATGTGGTTTCAACAAGTCGGCGCCACTTCACACACATCGCATCAATCAATGGATTTGTTGAGAGAACACTGCGGTGAGCAGAAAATTTCACGTTTCGGGCCGGTCGATTGGCCACCAAGATCGTGTGATATCACACAGTTAGACTTTTTCCTGTGCGGATATGTAAAGTCTAAAGTCTATGCGGACAAACCCGCCTCGATTCAGGACTTGGAGCAAAACTTCACGCGTGTAATTCTCCAGCTACCAGTCGTAGCCACGGCCAACATTTGTTGGAGATAATCTTCAAAAAATAAATTCCAAAGAATGTTCTTTCGAATGATAATAAAAATTCCCCACAAAATTTGAATTTTCTGTATTTTTCTCTTTAAAAAAGTAGGGAACCTCGAAATGGATCACCCATTATTCCAATTTTTTTACTACAATGACACTAGCTCGAAATATTACCTACCTCAGTTATGAAACTACTAATCATTTTCTTCCTTTTATATATATTTGGCGCTTTGTAACCGCTAAAGCGATTTTCGGCCGAGCTCCTCCTCCAATTCGCGGTTTTGCGTTTTGATGTTTTTACCAACAAATGGAGGGACCTACAATTTATTCTAAGCCGCCTCTGAACGGCCGATGGATTTTTATAAGAAGCTTTTATTTCATGTCAGAAATACACTCGGAGGTCTTGAGGGGCGACCGCTATTAGAAAAATTAATTTTCTATAATTTTGGATGTTGCTCGAACCTGGACTTGAAACTTAGTCTTCTGAATGGTAGTACGCAATGCTTACCACTGGGCTATTGAAACCGCCTTTATTACTAAAATAACTAAGAGTAAAATGAGTCAATTTGAGCTATTTTAATCTAAAAATATTATGAAATTTCTAAAAAATATTTTTTTTTTATATTAATATTATTATTTTTATTAGTTGCTTTAATAAAAAACAGTCTTAAATCGACATCCCAGTTACAAAGTAGTAGTTCCTAACTAGTTCATTTGAGTACGGGGTATATTTTCCGCATTCACTTTTTTCCTCATAAAAATATCTATAGCAGTCGGTCTGCATATGTGTGGGTATTCCTGTAATTGCAGCAGCCGACTTTTGTTCTAATTTTCCACTTTTCTTTCCATCATTCAATGTCACTTGCCTGCATTTCTGTTTTCTGCATTCTTACTTTGTTTCACTCTAATAATTTCTACAAAGAATAAAACAACAATCCTCCTTAGAATGCATTTTGCCGGCTCGTTGATTGAATTGAAAGTCTTAGTGCTATTATTTATGAAAAAAAAGGGAAAGGAAGAGGAAGAGGAGTAATCGAGTAGAAATGCAATGCTTTTGCTGGCTAAGTGAGTTACACAAATTCTTATTTACTTACTTATTTAGCCACTTAGGAGCGCTGGAATTAAATTAAATAACTTTTACTGGGAATATCTTCTTCTTACCTTTTGATGATTGCCATTTAAATGGCGTCATATATTTTAAAGGTGGTAGAATGAACTCAGTTGACAATTGTAGTATCTTGAGAGCTTTGTACGCGCATAAGTTTGTACGTGTATTATGTCTGGTTTTCAATGAAAGTGTATAAGTACACTTTTGGGAATAAATACTTATTTAGAGACTTTTGTTTGCTAAATGAAATGCATTTATTGTATTTTCCATTAAAAATGATCTCAAAAATGATAGTTTGTAAATTGGTCGATTTCTAAGTGTTTTATAAAATTTTTTGAGTAATTTGGCTTTTCAATTTCTCACTGTGCTAAAAAAAAATTTTATAAATTATTACATCATAATTATTAATAAGTAAAGTTACGATTTTGCTGAATAACCATCGATGATTTCCCAGATCCTTCAATGTCCTTTTATTACTCAGTAACTCACTAACTAATAATTCAATTCACAATTCACTTCACTATTTGCAATCACTTGTATTAGAACTCTCACAATGTACTGTTTTTATTACTTCACTGTAGTGTAATCACAAACGCGTTCACTTTACGACTGATTATCTTTGCAGCAGTGCGTCTTCCTTATATACTAGTCGCCTGTTCGCAACGAAAGTCTGGAATAATCGACTTGTTCTCGATAAAGAAGGTTCTCGTTTTACGCTCTAAAAAAAGCCAGTTATTGGCTTCTCTTTTTAATCTGACAATCGCTTCGTATTTTCGCCACAGTAAATACAAATTTCTAATCAATTTTATTAAAAAAAGTTATAATAATAATAATAATATTTTTTACGGGGATTTGGCAACCCTAATCTTGCAATCTAGCAACTGACAACTCTACCGTAAAGCTTTTGATGTTATACATACATACCCAGAACGTTTTGACATGCGAGCCCTATTTCGGTTGTTTACAGTAACTTAAAACATCATCTCGGCCAAAAAATGCAATTTAATCTCGAATATTTTCGTCCGATTATTTCTTACAATTTTGCACGTGGTCTAACTCAGCAAAATGTATCGATCAACTTAATTAAATTTTTGACGATAAAGCTCCATCAATGAACAGTTTTTATCGATAGTATGGTGGTATCTGGGTCGTAGATTACTTCAAGAGGAATATCGTGAAGGTCGTCAAGAAAACAATAATTCTTCCAGAACAATTGATGCTGTGCGCAAACTGATATTGCAAGAACGTCATGTGACTTAACGTGATATTGAGGCAACTATAGGCGGGAGCAGCATACATTCAATACTGCATGAATATTTGATTTTAAAAAAAATTTGTTCACGTTGGTTCCCACATAATTTTTCAATCGCTCAGAAAAGGCTCGTGTCGAGAGATATGTTAGAAATATACGATAGCAGTGCTTCGAAACACCTGTTTCAAGTTGAGCCGAATCCAACAAGAGTTGTTCGCGCACGAAGTACTTCAAGCAAATGGCTGCCTTTTTTTGGAAAAACTGAGCAATAGAATAACTACTTCTACAACTGCATTGGCGTAAACACTGCTGACGCGAATATAGCCGAATAAATAATTGCGCGCCATCCGTTTCTTCTACTCACAGTTTGGCGAAATTGGAAATACCAAGAGCAACCAGATCTTTCTGACTTTGACTTTCCAACAGAGTGGAGGTCTCCCTTTTCCTCTGCTCCAGCCGTTGTAGTTTTATTCGCTGATGTATGTCAATGTTGTCACGTAAATCGTACAGATCATCATTCCATTGTCTGCGGTATAAATACATAAATAATCTTCCGCAAAATCTTCCGCAAAAGCTTTCTCTCAAAACTCCTAGTGCCATCTCATTGGATGTCGAAATCTTCCAAACTTCTGCACCGTATTTGTAGAGTTTGGTTTTGATTCGTCGAGAGAGAACTTCTTCAATTTCAATTGCCTACTCGGTCTAAAGTACCACGTGTTGGCAAGAGTGATTCTGCGCTGGATTTCATGGCTGACATTATTGGTGTTGTTGATGTTGGTTCCAAGGTAGACGAAATTATCTACAATTTCATAGTTATGACTGTCATCAGTTTGCTTGAAGGCAAGCGATATTTTCGTCCCATTCGCTTCGCTAATTTGTCTAACGTGGAAAAGGCAGAACTTACGGTGAGGGTTTTGTACCCAATGATAAGAATATCATCGGCATACAACAGCAATTGTACACTTTTCTTAAATCGAAGAAATCACACGATAAATAGTCACCCTGCCCGAAACTTCATTTGGTATCAAACGGCTATGAGAGGTTCTTCCCAACTCTGACTACGCTTGTGGTATTGTCCAACGTCAGTTTACATAGCCGTATAAGTTTTGCCGGGATATCAAATTCAGAAATATCGGCATAGATTAATCTCCTTTTTGTGCTATCGAAGGCAGAAGCTGTGCTCATTTTTCAGAATTTTTAAAGTGATTTCTCAAAAGTAAATTTTATTGTTATTAATATATAAGTATATATATTTTTTCAAAATATACAAGTAATTAAATATATCGATATGCTCGACAATGGAGTTATAGCATTTTTCTTTATAACAGCTCGTGTAATACGTTACCCAGTATATATGTAGTTATCGGTTCGCCATTACAATTTCTTGTTGCCATTTGCTGTTGGCAAATAAATCTGATTATACCTGCCAAATTTTCCGATCAATAATTGAATTTAGGACATTGCAACACATTCAAACACATACAAGTATATCCTAAGCCATCTGCCAAGACAAGTCGCAGCGTATGTGAGCCAAATTGGTTGGTCTTAAATGTCTTAAATGTTTGCCAAGAGAAAGTTTTATGGTTTGACAGAATAAGTACTTCTATTTTATGAAATTTATTCTTTAAAATTTGGTTATCAGAATAAAGTAAAGTCACCATAGTTGGAATACTGCATACAATTAAGCGATGATTTGTGTGCGACATGCGAAACTGATTACGGTGAAGAATAAGACCTTTGAATAAAAACTGAATGGCCAAGGAAACCATTGCCTGGCAACCATAAATCAGAAAATTATAAAGAATTAATAAGTGAAGTTTTAATGTCATATAAACCTTTGGGGTGTAATATGCCATAAGAAATACATATGCTGAATTCTAATTTGGGTTGGTTCTCAGCCATAAGTTGACGACTGTTGGTTTTCATGTGCTCAAGAGTTATAGATTTACCCGCATAAACACAGTCTTTTGCATAGCCCCATAAAAAGGGTCCAACCATGTCAAATCGCACGATCTCGTTGGCCAATTCATATCGCAAAGACGAGAGATTACACGGCAGGCAAAATTTCTCTCGCAATTAAGCTATATTCGCTCGTATTGTGTGGCATGTGACACCATCTTGTTGGAATCACGTTTCGTTCATGTTGTGTACTTCAATTGCGGGCAAAAAAAAAAAAAAAAAATCGATGACGCTCCTGCGACCGTTTAAAGAATCACGATTTGGGGGCATGCACCTGAAATATCCGATATCTTAAATGTTCTCGTAAGAATAAAGGCTGACATCACCGCCATCCAAGAAGTGGGTTAAACGGGATAAGGACAGAAGAAAATAGGTCCTTGTGAAATCTACTATCACAAATTTCTTGTTGGTCTTGTGGTGGGAGAGAAACTTCGTTCTCGAGTCCTGGAATTCAGCCCGCGGGATGAACGCCTAGCCACAATACACATTAAAGTAAAGTTCTTCCATGTATCGCTGATTTTAGCCTACGCCCCGACAGAAGAGGAGGATGAAGTGACCAAAAAAGCTTCTATGTGCTCGTAGAAAGTACTTATGAGCACTGCCTTCTCCAGGTATGTTGGTGCAACAGCCGGGAAGTTCAGCCTTCACGATGAAATAACCCCAGTTGAAGCTGATTGACTTTGATGGGGTCCGAAATACGGTTGTGTGTAATAGTAAATTCTAGTACACGAAAATTCATCAAGCTACTTGGCTGATCAAAAACACGGAACCAAATCGATCGTGTTGTGATAAACAGAAGAAATATCTCCAGGATCACACTTGTTGTCGCAGGAAAGATGCGCATCCATCGCTATGCAGCAAAAAATGCCCGTCAATAAACACAAGTTGTAACATAGCAGACACTCAGCTGGTTTTTTTTCAACTTGCGCTCCTGCTCTCTGAAATCACTCATCAGCAACTAGACATAAGGGATATGAATATCAAAATCCCTTCTACGTACCACGCTACGGTAACAATTGGTTTTCAACAGTGTCACAAAAAGAGCTGGTACTATGAGAAATGTCGAATTGCAGTGGGAAGAAAACAGACTGCTTACCTCGCAAAGTTGCGGTCGACCACAACACGTGTGAGATGGGATAGATACCAAGAACTGAAAAGGGGAGCAAGACGCATTTGCAGACAAAAACAGAAAGAGAACGAAAAATCAGAAACTGACCAACAACGATAATGCTCAAAAGTTCTATGAAAAGATGGACCAACATAGAGAATGTTTCCAGACCGACTAGCCTATTTTAATACGGCGGCAAAGTATTGACAAAATGAATGCATCAGATTATTTGCAGAAAATGGTCGGACGAAAGCATGCCCGACGAATGAAACCTAAGGGTGCTCTGCCCCATCCAAAAAAGTGGGACCCCACCGTCGTGCCAAATTTCGCATGTAAGGCCTAATAGTCCATATTGTGTGAAAGACTACAGTCACTCGTCAACAAACTGAGTTGGAGTATGTCTCTGGGCCCGATCAATCCACCATTTACCAGATATTCACTGTCACTTTTTCATCGGTTTTAAAGCTTCCTTCGATAGCACGCCGCTATGGCTGAATCTGATGTTCCCGCAAAATACATACGGTTATGTAAACTAACCCTGGATAATACCAGAAGCGCAGTCAGAATTGGGAAGAACCTTTTTGCGCCGTTCGATACCAAACAAGATTTTAGACAGGATGGCTATTTTTAAGCGATTTCATCAATTTGATACTGGAGAAAATAATACCAGCTGCAGATAAAGCACAATTTTTTATAAGGGTGTACAGTTGTTATTGCCACCAGGTGCTACTTGGAACCGACTAGGCGGTTGAAAAGTAAAATCCTCTCTCGACAAATCATACTAAACTCTACAAGTCACTAATTTTTCTCGTCCTAACATATGGTGTAGGACCTTGGACGATGAGCTAGCTTTAGTGGTTTTTGAGAGCTACGTTTTGCGGAAGATTTATGTACAGTTGAATTGAGTTGTACAGTGACATTGGCATAGTTCAGCGAATCAAGAGACAAAGGCTACGATGGTTAGTATATGTTGTTCAGATGGACGAGAACGCTCCAGCCTTGAAAGTATTCGATCCGTTGGAAGGATCAGTTGGACAGCGACTTGGTTTCACTTGGTATTTCCAACTGGCGCCGAACAGCAAATAGCAGGAACGAGCGGCGCGTTATTGTTGATTCGGCTATCATTGCGTAAGTGGTGCCTACGCCAAAGAAGAAAAAGACTGATTGCTGAATAACCGTTTTCAGATTAGTAAAGGGTTAAAGAGCTGTACAGTAGTCAAATTAGTGCTACGTAATGGATTGACACTATAAACTAGTCACGATTGTCTTAATGGTCTTAAAAGACCATAACTTGTCCACTTTGTGCTGAGAGTATATAGCCTATACTCTACTAAAAAATTACTTCTGTTTTTCAATATAATTAAAATCATATTTTCATTTAGATTTCTCAAGTGATAAGAGGATAGGAGATACCCTAGGTCATGGGTTTTCTAATTGGAAATAATAATTTTTTTTACTGAAAAAATGGGTTGCATTTTACGAATTATTGTTGATACTGAAAATCATCGGGATCGGAAGTCTATGTCATATTGCCTTCTACAACCGATTTTTCAGATATGAGAATTATTATATATTCCTAAAATATAATACAATAATTTTGATGTGTTCGTGAAGGGTATAAAGTCTTCGGCATGTCTATCATTTTTTACTTGTTTTGTTTAATTTCCTAATACCAACTTAATATAATTTAAATTTAAACATGTCTCTTTTATACCACAATCTTCAGCAAATTGTAATCCGATCATTTTTTAATCTTTTGCAGTAACCCTGAAGCCTGTAAACCAACATAGGAGCATGCAAAATATTCAGAGTAAAATGGTTGCCATAATTAATAATACTAGAAATATGAAGCAGTCATAAACCGTTATAAAGCCAAGAAAAACAACAGAGACAAAAAGGCATTTATAAATAAACCGTTATCATATTACCAACCATAAAAAAAAAGAAATAAAAAGTACAGAAAAGAGAAGAAGATGCATCAAGTGCTGAGCTATGAGACCGCTGTACGTGCCAACAGTTCACGCGAATATCGCGAGTACGTCACTAAGCGCACTTGCGTCAGTCTCGTGCTCACAATCGCCTTCCTAACACTTATATTGGGTGAGTAGATGTACGTACGAGGATGGTTTGATAAGTCAGTGGCTTTTCGAATCAAATATATATTTTTTCAGCAAATGGGCCGAGTCATAGTCTTCAATTTTTGTGTTCCTTCCAATTAATAGCTTCTTTCAAAGCACACAAAATAGGCGTTTGCTTCTGTGATGACCTCTTCATTCGACCCGTGTAATGTCTTGTCCTCATTTGGGGCACGTCACTCGCAGAAATTCATTGTCTTCATTGTTTTTTTGCCTCTGGGGTGGTATTGCGGATCCATGCTTCGTCTACGATAACTAGATTAGGCAACAATTTGTTTGGATTGCAATTGAACATCGTCAAACACTCCTTTGAAGTAGTTGCACGGCTTATGGGTCGCGTGTAAGTAATCTCGACATCCATCGCGCGGGTAGCTTTTTCATGAAGAAATATTCATAGAAAAAGTAAAGTAACCGCTCAATTGAGATCCCTATAATCTCAGCTACATCACGCATTTTTATTCTCCAATCGTCCACTATTATTCATGGATTTTGATGACGATATCTCGCTGGACTACCTGTTTTGGGTGCCCCGAACATTCGCCGTCATTTGTACTGGTGCAACCACAACGGAACTCAGTAAAACCCATTTCATAATCAATGAAATTGATGGAGCATTGCCCCCCCTAGTATTTACCAAGTATTTTCTTGGTTTCTTTGATGGCTCTTTTATGCAAAAAGTAATACTTAATCCGCACACGTAATTTACTTTTTTCATTTTTGTTGAAATTCGCGCGGTCGTCTATTAATCGACAGCAGTTGACGAGAGCAGTGTTGTATATAGAGTAACTGCGCGGAAATTTCAAATACTGACTAATCAAACAGCCATCGTATGTACGAATATGAATGCGCCATTGGCAACATCGCTCTTATGTGTTTTTAATACTTTTTATTTATTTTTTATTAAATTCTGCTTTACTCTCACAGGCTATCTGCTTGGCAATTTCGTCGCCGAACGTAAATATCAAATGCGATTGAATAAGGAGGCAGCAAGTGGTGGTCAGCCACATACTGTAGATGTTAGCAGCGCTGATTATGAGAATCTCAAGGAAATTAATACGTATCAAAAGAACAAAGCCAAATTGTTGAGCTCAGCACAGGCGTTGACCAAAATGTTACAACGTGATCAAAGCTCACCGGCGAATTCTATCAATTCGGTGATCTTCAATAAGTACATATCGTGCACACAGGATATACCACCAAACACCAGCATGGAGTCCAGTAAATTTATCGAACAGCTGGTGGATAATGCGGCGGCGATACAAAAGGATTGCTTGCGTGTCATACAGTTGGTTATTGATGATAAGATGACTGGTGGCACCAACTAAGGAAAAGTTAAATGTAGGCGAGAAGAAGTGTGATAAGACGAATATGTGGTTGGGATGTGCTATGATAGTAGAACATGAAATACAGCAAAAGGATGAAGTTATTAAGGAGTCTATGCTTTAATAGTTGTAGGCAATGAGAGATAAATGAAGTAAGCGTTTAAGGTAGTAAATATTAAGGTATTAGTAGATCAAGTGTTGAGTAATGCATTGGTATATTTAAAAAGAAAAATGTTCAGAGAGAGTATTAAATTATAATACATGTATAACTAGCAGTCTTTTAACTGAGAATATCTTAAGTAGGAGTGGATAATTATGACTTTAAAAGTATATATAAATAAATATATATATGCATATACTTATACATGCATGTATAATGACATCTTTCACAGTGGGCCAAATACTTTTTTATATCAATGTATATTATGTTTTATAAAGATTTTTTTCTAAATATACATATACACACATAATATTTAAAATAAATAGTTACATAATACATACACGCATACATATATCAAGCGCGGCAGTGGTGCAATAAAGCACGCAAGCAGTCCAGCCTATTCCGGCCGAATTGCAAATTTGAGTGCTTTTTAGCGTAAATAATACGTAATGTGCAGAGAATTCTCTAAAGCGTAATTAATATCTACATATTTATATATACAGTATTTTTTACAGACATCTATATGTACATATCCATTAATACGATTGGGAATAGAGGAGCTTAGTGAGAGTAAAATATGTTTGTACTAAAAATACTTTGCAAGATGTAAATGCAAATAAATTAACTTGAAGAATTTAAAAGAGCTACCAAACACGAATGTATATACATTCATAACAAATATACCCTGCCAACCAGCACTGGGTAAAAAACTAGATAATTTGAGCAAGCATTTGCTGAAAACTGGATAAAAAACTGGGTAACAGCATGGGCATTTTATTAAAGAGAGTGCAGATTTTACCCACGGAAAATACATGTGATCTTGCTGTCTTGTTTCACCCATTCAGTTTAGCCCATGAAGAAAACATATAACTGTCCTTTTCTAATTTCTCTCGTCAGATGGACACAGGGTTGCATTTTTTAAAGGCGATTTCATACTTACATATAATCCGCTCGCATATTTAAAATTAAAAACAGTTGTTTCTTATTTAAAAAAAAAAATTTATAAATTTATTTATTTTAAAAATATGATTACTTATATTTAAATTTCTAATTAACAATTATATATTTTAATCGATTTATATCTAAAATTTTACAATTTATTATTATAACTAATTAATAAAATAAATTTTTTCATAAAATAATAATAGAAATTAAAAATTTAGTTACAGCGTAAAATTTGGTTATAGGAAGTTGAAAACTGGAAAATTTTTTAAGAAAAAAATTTTACAATTTTACAATTTTGTAACCAAAAGAAAGATAATCGTATCATCCAGCTTATTCTTGAGCGCGTGAACAGAATGTTTGGGTCATCCTCAGGTATAAAAAGAGCGGCAGTCGCTATGTTCTCGATTCACGCTCTAGATAATTTCAGTTATTGGCTTTTCTCTTTTATCTGACATTCGCTTCGCATTTCCGCCACAATATGCAATTCTGCATTTAAAATAGTCAGTTTATTTGGATATATGAATCTCACATATAATATTATATACAAAATTATATGAAGCTAAGTCGAGGAAACTCGATTTTAAAATACTGCAATTATTCATAGAAAAATTCTTCAGCTTTTCTTTCCTAGAGTAATTAAGAAACATTTTATATTAACAGATGTTTACTAAATATACCAGATTAAAAATTAAATTGGTACATGATAGTTCGAACGGCAACCATGGCTGTGAGAATGAATTCGCTTCATGTGAGAACTTTGAAAAATCCTATGTTTATTCTTTGCTTTCTCTAACACATGCAGTTATTAATAGAATACAAATTATTATCAGATTCGCTGTTCTAGCAGGACTAAGTTAAGGGAATTTATTTCTCTATTCGTTCACAAAATTTGTAAATGTGTTCGTGAGAAGATAAAAATGTTTGAATGTGTGGGGGAAAGTGGGTAGTCGTGGTTGGCAGGGTACATTATGGAAATGCTATAAGCAAATACATAAATATTCATTCATTATATTCATGGAAATCCAAATTAGAAAAAAAAAACCACTTTTAGCTCCAAAAAATGGCAAAGAAAAACATTTATTCCATTTATTGTACTTAAATGTGCTCAATGTTTACATAAGGGAATACTTACACACACATACATACACCCCCGTAATACACGTAAATAGCATACATTTATAATAATCTCTGTGTTGCCCTGTATGTTAAGAAATAGAATTTATCTACACAGCGTACTATACAAGTATACATACATACATATGTATGTTAGTGCATTACATTTATATATACAAACAGCACACAAGAAAAAAAATTGAAAAATTTATATAAAATAAATATTGTTGTTATTTTAAAACATACATCACATATTTGATATTCCAACATATATGTAAACATATGTACGATGTACTGAAAAACCCCTTGCCGGTAACACTGTAAACATTATATCATTGTTAAGATGTACTGATTTTTTTTCTACATATACTCCAATGTGAAAAAAAATACAAATAATTATAATAATTGTACTTAATATAAAATGTGGATATTTAATGTCTGAGAGGTAGTAAAAAAAGGATGAATAAATAATCAAATATATAAATGTGGAATAAATAAAAGAAAATTATTATTTAATTTGTTAATTTTTTAATAAGCATTCAAATAGTTGCAACGTAAATGAAAGGTAATTAAATATTTATATCTAATATTACAGTGGGTCAAAAAAGAAGTCGGACAAACATCAAGTTGACATTCTTGTGCAAAACATTTGAAGAAAAAAAAGTAATTTACATTTTTCAAATTTTTTTTCATAAAGCCAGCTTTAAGTTCATTTGAAAATAGCAGTAAAAAATGTATGTAGATCATTTGTCATTAAAAAAATAAAAATATAAATGTATAATATAAGGAAAATTAATGTCAAAAAAGAACTCTGACATTTACTTGAACGCTTAAAGTAAATAAAATTAACTTTTAAATAATATCTGCTAGTATTTTGTTGATAAGCCTTTATCTTTTTTACAGTTTTTAATCTACGTGGCATTGATTCAAATAACTTTTTGCACATTGAAGCATCAATCTTGGCCCATTCCTCCTTGAGCGCAGTTTCCAAGCCAGTATTGTTCATTATGATATGATTTTTCAACTGATTATCCAAATAGCACCATAAGTACTCAATAACATTGATATCAGGTGATAGGGGTGGAGTTTCCAATTCCTTTGGACAGTTATATATTAACCTTAAGCGAACATTACACGGCTTGTGCTTTGAGTCATTATCCTGATAAAATTGGAAACTGCTCTTTATTTCCAAATTTTCAGCACTTTGAACCAAATTTGCTTTTGGAATATGAAGATATTTTTTATGTTCCATGTTGCCGTCTATGAAACCCACCTCCCCGTGGCCAGCAGCGGACATACAGCCCCAGACCATCACACAACCGCCTCCATGCTTTACAGTGGGCTTTAAATTCTTCTATACGAGCTCTTCATTTCGTTTCCGCCATACATACGACTGTCCATCTGACCTAAATATGTTAAATTTACTCTCATCTGAGAATAAAACTTGGCTCCAAGAGTCGAAATCTTTATTTCCATATGTTTTTGCAAAATTCCTTCTTTTTTTTATTCGCTTTACTAATATACGGCTTCTTCCTAGTAACCCTTCTATGTAAATTGTAAATTTCGCAGCACAATTCGTATAGTCTCAGTGACACAGTTGATATTAAGATCTTTTGAGACTTCCGCTGTCAGTTTTGGAGCACTTAGAGTAGGTGTTTTTTCACTTGTTGCACTATCCACCGCTCATTTGCTTCAGTAAACAGTTGTGGCCTTCATGATTTCGTCTTATTTTCGAGGGATTTTTTTTTTTTTTTTGAAACGTTTAATGAAATCATGAACAGTAGAACGAGGTCTACTAACGATTTCACTGATTTCGCGAACCATTTTTCCGTTGTTATGATAGCTTACAATTAGATTTCTAACTTCAATTGAACTTTGTCCACGTTGTCTTCCCATTTTTGTGTAATTTTATATTTTTTATTTAAAGGTTAAATACTCAAAGCTGTCCGAGTTGCATATGTATATTTACCAGAGATAGTCAGATATTAGTCAACACTCAAAGTCTTCCACTAAAATATAAATATTAATTCCACGAAGTAAGTCGAACGCCATCACTTTGGTTTACGCTTATGTACAATAAAATTGGACGACTAAAAATAGTTTGCAACCATATGACTGTAACCGAGTCATAAAACTCAAAACAGACTGTATATAAATATGACATCGCGATGTATGAACGATCTATATTTTTATCCGAATCATCGATCTATTTTTGTTTGTGATACCCTCCTCGAAAAAAGTTAATTTGTATATGCAAATCTAGACAAAGTCGTACCAACGTACTAAACTTCAAGCAAATACAGCTTGATCCGTGGTCAAATTTCCACATTTGTTTGTATGAACAAAAGATACCCTCACACATAAATGCAAAAAAATCGTATATATGCCTTGGTAAGATCGGGATCTGGCCCAATTCCTGGAATTAAAAATTCTTTTCAATTTAAGTAAATTGAACTATATACTTGTATAAGCCCGATTTTTTTTGAATAGGTTCTAAGCCCTCTTCTCGGAAGAAAAAGCATTGTCTGTGTTAATTTAGACCTAATGTACAGATGTACCAAAAAACCAAACTGCAACCTGTGCACCGAATTTCAAATAAATCAAACCGTAAATAAGATTGTTTGGAATAGATCCCAGGCTTTATGTTCACTTCCTGGAAGAAAACCTGGTCCTTATTGTAACTTAGGTAAAAGGTTATCTGTGTACGAGTAAATTGAACAGTAGATAATTTTTTTGGGATAGATTGGTTCTAAGCCCACTTTTTGGAATAAAACCTGGCCCTTATCGTAATTTAGGAAAAAAGCTACCTTTGTACCAAACCTCCAGTAAATCGAACAATATATAAGATTTTTTGAGATAGATAGGAACCAAATCCAATTTCAGGAAAACACTCTCCACTCTATACCACTACCACTATGTCAGCTATTAAAATGGCTCAAGTACCGTTTGAAAAATTAAAAATATAGTGCGCATAAGTTGTTGCTTCTTCATTACTCAACTGTTCAATGGTTTGTTTGAAAAATTGGAGTTTTTGAACAATTCGATTAGAAGAACCAAAATTTTCTATTTTCCTCGTGAACATTTCTTTGCATAAGAAAATTTAAATCATGTTTTTAGGTTTGTATATAAATACAAATTTTAAACGCTCTCGCTAAAGAATGCAAAATCATCCGGAAAGGATATCAAGGGCAGATCCAATTGAAAAAAAAGAAGATTTTGGTTTGTGTTCAACTTGCAGGGAAATCAACAGAAAGGGTCTGACTTGGGCTCAAGCAGAGATCAAGTATAGATCGTGCGTAAGTTTGTTCGCCAAATAGTTTACATAGTATCGAAAACCACAACCACATATTACTAGGTCTAGTCTAATAAATTTAATGAAATAGCTGATTAATAGCGCAGTTAATAGAACTGCCTTGCTACACTTACGAAAGGGAGCACTAAAGAAATTTATTATCCTGATGGTCCCAATCAGAGCAATGGATTAACTTATCTAATTATTATAATATAGTCTTGGTACGTCGGCAAATAATTAATTAAATCTGACCTTTTAAGTGGATTAAAAGTGCAGACAAAGAAATCAGTGACTCTAATACATATACATATATTTTCAATAAAATAATATGTAATGGAAGGAAATTTTCCGACGAAAATTCAAATACTCGTAATAAAGCAACTTTATGTAAAAATGTAAATAAAAAATAAATTGCCCCTTTTATACATATAATTGGCTATTTTAAACCATCACATCGATTTACGGCGCAGCTCATCCTCCAATATGTGTGGTGTACATCTTTATGTGTTTCCAACAAATGGAGAGACCTTCAATTTCAATAAAATTATGTACAGAGTTTGTATTATTATTTGATATTAGAAGACTCAGCCAATCGTTTTTATGGTTCTCTGTATTTTGCTCAATTTGAGCAGTAAATATGATTTGTTTCAAATGCACGGACCTCTGATTCACTTAGCGTTAAAAAGAATAGTAGTTTTCATTTTAATGGAAGCAAAATGCTGTGTAGGTATAAATTTCACGTAAATTGAATCATAAATTCGATTTTTTGAATTCAACGTATTTCCTTTCAAGAGTGATACATTGATTATAACGACCCTCCAACTTTTCTATACCATTTTTGTAGGACGATTTGTCCTTTGCTTCCAAATAAGTCTCAGTTTCGGCGATCACCTTTTCATTCGATGGAAAACTTCTTCCCACCCAGCATTCTATTGAGATCTGAGAAGAGGAAAAAGTCGCTGGGGGCCGGATCTGGAGTATATGGCTAATGCGGAAGCTATTTGAAGCCCAATTCAGGGATTTTTGCGATCGATTTGCGATGACTTGTGACACGGTGCATTGTCTTTGTGAAAAGCACTTCCTTCTTCTTCAAATGCGACCATTTTTTCAGCGATTTCGTCCTTTAAACAGTCCAATAACGCTATGTAATAGTCGATGTTGATGGCCCTTCCGTTTTCAAGTCAATGGAAATTATTCCATGCGCATGCCAATTTACAGACGCTATATCCTTACCAGCCGACTGTTACGTTTTTCCACGCTTTTTTATCGAGTTCATTGTTTCATCAATTGTTACATATTAATTCGAAAACTCTGGTTAATTACGCTTGAATATACCCAAACACTGTTCCGAAACATCAACTCGTCTTTGGTTTTTTTGTCAAATGTGAGCTCGCGCGGCAACCACTTTGCACAAAACTTTCTTATACCCAAATATTCGTGACTGATATGTGTACACATTCAGTTATTCAGTGGATATCCTTAGAGTATAGCAGGCATTCATTCAATTTCAATTTACGGTCATTCAAAATCATTTTGTGGATTTTTTTGATGTTTTCGTCGGTACCAACTTCTTTTGGGCGTCCACTGCGCATTGCGAATTAAAGCATTTAGAGTGAAATGCTATAATTCACAAATTAAGGATCCTACAGCTGACAAACTTATACACGCGTCTTTAGAAGGTTAGGGCTAACTAAAAATCATTAATTAATTAATTATAGTAGAGCCATCTATGTGTTAGTCCGGGGACTTTCCAATTGACCGTTATTCATAGTACACTTTCGAAATTTTCTTTCACAAAAATTGAAGGGAAAAAATTAAAAAATTTTCACCAATTTTCACCAATTTTTCAACGTCGCTCCAATTCATCCTGAACATTGCTTTAGACCATTGTGTGAAGTGAGATATTAAAAGTAATTTTCACTTAACACTTCATAGTTCGCAACTGTTATGAAAATGGTTTTCCGGTTTGCTCAGCAGAACAAGAATTTTAAATTTTGGTTGTCGTAATTTCTTTGGCGTTTCAATGATTTTTTGCACTTAGCATACGAAAACTTAAAATTATTAAAAAAAAAATTTTTAAGAAAAACGTCAAAACTTTGTCAAAATACTTGAAATACTCGTGCTCGTGCACGAAAAGTTTCGAGTAATGAGCAATGAGCAAGTGTGTGAGTGCTCGTTGCTCGAAAATGTTCCAGTAAAATCTTGAGATCTAGTATGTAGGTTGAAAAAATTAATATAAAATAACAAAGATATAATTTTGTTCTTCAAGAACCACAAATCCAAGCTATTATGAAATTTTCGATTGTTAAAGGAATCTAGTTTTGAAATTCAAAAGATGATTTCGAGCTTTCCTAATTAAAAAAAAAAAAAAAACACAGTAAATTCAAATTTAATGAGGAATGTTTATTATCATCCGAAAGAAGATTTTGAAGATTATCTCTTTCATATGTTAGCCGCCGTTGAGTCCAATTTTCGATGACTCTGGATGAAATGACAGCTCTTGAATCTCTTCAGATTGCTTTTCATGCCAAATGCGGCAATTTTGCTTGTTTATATACCCATTGAGTCAGAAATGGGCCTCATTACTGAACGAAATTTTTCTCGAAAACGACGGATCTCCCTGGAACTTTTCAAGAGTCCCCAGAGCGAGGCTATGTCGCTTGGGAAGGTCGAGCAGTTTCAGTTCTTGCACAAGCTATATTTTGTACGCTTTCAATTTAAGATCACGATGTAAAATACGTCAAGTCGTACGGCAGTATGAGTTGCTGCGAACGGCGCCGAATCGACAATCCACGGTCTTCGTGTACACTCGCAGCTACGACCGCCTATATTTTCGTCACTGCGTGGTGGACGTGATCTATTATTTGGTCGAATATTCTCCAATAATAAATGCTGGGATGGTGGGTGATGGTGTTGCGAATAGTACGCTCAGTAGGCCGATTATGTTGACCATAAGTTGAGCGAAGCACGCGAAACACTTTCTTTACAGAGCGTGAATTTTCGTAACAAAATTGAATGATTTGTAAACGTTGTTCAGGCGTAAGTCTTTCCATGATGAACGAAAAAACATGACAGCTTGACACGATTCATGCGTGATCTGTCAAAAAAAAGGCTATAAAAAAGGTACCTCTAAATGAATCACCCTTTACAATTAGCATAATTGAGCAAACACGATAAGAAAATTCAAAAATTTAAATTTAATACACATTAAGTACGAAATTGCATACATATGTAACTGAAATTTATAACAAAACATCAGAAGTTCAATATAAAAAACTCATTTAAGTTTCAAAACAAATTATAATTCAATTCAATTTGAAAATATTGTTTTTTTTTACTTTAAATTAATTACTATTACTTCTTTTTGCTTGATGAAATGATGGGCTGGGGATTTGATAGAGTTTAATCAAGAGATTTGAAAAGATATAAGAATTTAAATACGTATGTGTATATGTAAATACTTACTTACGTACAACAATCAAAATCACATAATTTACATGGAAACTCAAAGTTAGCTCAGCAAGAAAAAAACATTAAAATTAATTCACTTTATTCGCGTGTATGCGTCTTTACACATTTTTCTTCACTTTACGCACTTTCACTCTTTTGTAATGATGTAAACAAAATAGGAAGTCATGAAATATTGCTTACATACCAATGAGTTAGAGAGACATAGTAATTATGAGTTGAGTTGGACTGGGCGTGAAGTTATTTGTACTGTAAAAATGGTCATCTAACAATTTGGCGCGCCTGCTGTCAATCAACATGAAAATCTTTGTTTGAGAGGCGACATGCATGCTGGTGAGGTGTTTATTATTATATTAGTGAAAAATATGACTCATCAATGGTATTTGTATTTGGTGTTGTTAAATTGAATTAAACAACCAAACAGGGTAGTGCTGAGTTCAGGTGGAATCGAACATTATATTTTTATACATTTAAACTTATATCGAAAAATACAGGTATTTGGGACCATTTATGGAGTGTCGCACAATAAAGTTAATTCGTTTTTAATTCGTTATTTTTATACAAAAAAATATTATCTTTGATTTCATTTATTAGAATATCTAAAATCTGTAAAGAATTCAAATAGTCTGGATACTACATCTCATTTTCTTTCGGTAAAAGAAGTTTGCCAGTTGCCTGTATTTATGTAGACCTCATAATCACATTTTCTATAGTATGAAGTACGTATTTTAGCCATTAAAAAACAAACAAAAATATAGGAAAATTTTTCTATATTACTATTACTACTTACTTCCACTTCTTTTACACCTACTATTATTATTACTACTATTAATACTGCTACTACATCTTTCGGGATTATTATTATTATAACTACTAATTCTACTACTATTACTACGACTACTTTTACTGCTTTCATAGGCACAATATAGTATTACGACAACTAAAACTACTACTACTATTGTTATTACTTCGGAATCTAAATAGTATTGCTATTACTATCTCTACTACTACTACTACTACTACTACACACCATTTACGACTACTATGCCTACTAAACCGACTACTACAACTACTACGACTACTTCTACTACTTATATAGACACTATATAGTATTACAACAGCTAAAACTACCCCTACTATTGTTACTACTTCTTCATATAAATAGTATTGCTACTCCTATCACTATTACTACTACTACCACTACTACTACTACTACTAGTACTAGTATTATTATTAACATTACTACTCCTGCTACTACTTCGGTTTTTATACTAAAACTACTACTAATTCTACCATTACGCTTCGGTATTAGTTAATGAGCATAATGATATAATTTCCGCATAACTTCATATCTGGTCTAATTTCTAATTGGTCTTGAACTGGTTCCGAAAAAAGTTGCGATGATGAAACTAGTATGAAATTACTTTCCGTATTCTTTAGGCTTGCTAGATCACCTGATAAAGTATGGCCTTTTTTTTGAATGAACATTACCATAGTTTATTGATATTAAAGGTCATGAACTTGGTGTTATACTTGCCCTTTGAGCTAGAATATGTTGAGATTATTTATTTAACAACAATTAAACACCAACTTGTGGACTTAAAACTCTACATATGTTTGAAAGAAAATGGTCTATATTTCATAATAAACAGTTTAGTTTTGTCACCAAAGAGATTTCTTTATTCCAATTTTCAATTTACCAAGTTACAGTGAAAACCATTTGTTGCTATGGCAGTGCGTTAGTGATTTTTTGTCTAATTGTAATTTTGAATCAAGTAAAAGTCCTTCTCGTATGACAAGAATGAAATTTGAAACGTTTAAAAAAATTTTTAAATGTTGCACTTTTTAATGCTTTGATCTTACCAATTTAATCTTATATTGATGTATATTTTTTCCTTGATAGTTTTGCTTTATTTTATCTTTTCATAAGTTTATGCGCTTTCTATTGTTAGCGAAAATTACTTATTGTCCACAAATTATATTTTTTAACTGTTTATTCTTCTTACTATAAACTTTTTTTAGACAAATCATTTCAAATATATTATATATTATATGATTTTGTTTTCTGAAAGCAATGTCATTTTTTGTTAAACAACTTCATTTCATATGAATTTCCATATTATAAATAAAGACGCCAAAGCAAATCTTTTATGATGTTTGCAAGCATCAAGTGGTTTGTAATTTTTTATGAATATTATAAAAATATTTAAATGAAGTAATTAACCCATTGGTGACAACAATATTAATTTTTCTTTTAATATTAGTTTCGATTTGTTCATGATGGGAGTCATCTATAATTTCGATTTTGAAAAAAAATCTAATCTCGCTAAGATGTAGTACAGTATCAAGATAATACAATATAAATTAAATTTTTTCATTCAACTGGAAAAGCGTCACGATTCAATTAAAATACTTTGATACGCAAGAAATTAAAGCGGAAATTTTGATTTTTGCCTCTAAAAATATTTCATCCTTAGATAGATTCTCAACAAATTTATATTACATCTGCAGGTATAATTAATGTATTGTTTTTGAGAGGAATACAATAATTTGTATCCTTTTAATATTATATTTAATACTTTCTCTCTGGATTGTATTTTTTCCAAAATGTGTCGTGTTTAGATTATAATTTGTCGAAATACCCCGAAGGAAGCCAAACGGCACAACTTTGGTCTAAGCTTGTGTACAATAAGATTGGACGATTTAAAATGCTTCGCAACCAAACAGACTGTATATAAGCATGACACTGCGATCTATGAACGATCTATATTTTTATCCAAATCGTAATTATCCATCCATTCCATCGATCTGTTGATCGGTGATTCCCTTCTCTGTATTATACGTACTAAGTTTGAAGCAAGTGGAACTTGCTCTGTGGTCAAATTTCGACCTTTGTTTGTTTTCAAGCCTTTTAAATTCTGCCATTTGTTTGTCTGCATAAAGAGACACTTTCACACAAAAAAAAATCAGCAAACTCGAACCATGAAAATATTTGTTTCAATAAGATCGGTATCTGGTCCACTTCCATGAAAAAAACTAATGTTAAATAAATTGATCCATATGCTCAATTTTTTGGAATCGCTTCTAGACCCGCTTCCCGAAAGAAACAGTGCTCTCTGCTTTAATTTTGGCAAAAAGATAACTGTGCACCAAACTTCAAGCAAGTCGAATAATGAATTAGATTTTATTGGGTTTGATCAGTGCCAGGTTCACTTCTCGGCATGAAAAATAAATGTTGGTCGATCTTTATTCTCGGATATGCACACAAAATTTCATAAAAATCTGCCCGTTTTGGAGGAGTTTGGCAACAAACACCGTGAACATCGAATTTCATATATTAGAATTTTTTTTATTCAAAATTTTGTTATACAGCAAAAAAAAAATGGTAGAAGCGATAGCTGTTTCGGAGATCACCACATCTCCTCATTAGCCTTTTTTTGGCCAAGAATCGAAAAAACAGATTCTGGCATCACAGGCGAGTGCTCTAACAACTGAGCTAACGTCTGCTATGTAATCTGTTGTTGTATTAGTAAATTTTTTACTAACCAACAACTATTAAGAGCGCTATTATTTAGCCGCAATTTTATTTTTTATCTTATTTCTGAAATAAAGAGATATTCAAGGTCGATTTCATTGCTCTTTTACGGGATAAAAATTTATTGATATTTAGTACAATTTCATAGCTGTAACTCTAAGGTACGCACCCGCCTCTGTGCGCAAATAAATTTCGCCAACAACCATAAGGAAGGTTCGAAAAGCTGCAAACAAAATAGACAACTTAAGGGTTTTCTACTCGATTTGCACTCCAGCTTTCTGAGTGCACTCAACACCTACTCGATAGATGGATGGGCATCTCAAGCTCCGTATGTACCGCCGCAAGACCAAATGAAGAGCTAGTAGGATGAGAAATGCCGAGCTACAGGGCAAAGAAAATAGGCGGGATAGAACATTTTACAAGAGCGTATAATTAATTGTTGGAGTTTGTTATCCCAATAATATTGATATAATTGGCCTTAACAACTGTGCCATTAGCTCTGTAATAAACAGAACAAGACGAAACATCTTCTGGGAATAAACAAAAAGTCAACGCATTAGCGTCTTAGCTCCCACGTCACTGTTTGACAGATACATATAACATCGACGACGTAGATAATTTAGTCTATCTCGGAACCAACTTGAACATTAAATGCAGAATCAGTCTTGCCTACAGTTGTTACTTCGAAATGAGTAGACAGCAGAAAAGTAAGTTTCTCTCCCGAAGCACTGAAACCAAGTTTTACGTGTCGCTCATTATAACCGTCCTGCTGTATGGAGCAGAAGCCTGGACGATGTCGGACGACTACGGACGACATGACCTAGCCAGCGTAGCCGCTGTCCCTTGATTCGCTGAACTATGTCAATGGCGTCGTATAACTCGTACAGCTCATCATTCCATCGTCTGGAAATACCAAGCGATACCAGGTAAACTCTCACCTAATCTTTCCAATGGAGTGGAGGTCTTTCTCTTCCTATTCGGATGACATGACCTAGCCAGCGTAGCCGCTGTCCCTGCGTTGGATTTCGGGCTGACATTGTTGGTTTTGTTAATGCTGGTTCCTAAATAGACGAAATTATCTACCACTTCAAAGTTAAGACTGTCAACAGTGACGTTGGAGCCAAGTCGCGAATGCGATTGACTGTATATTTGATTACAGGAAATATTTCGTCTTGCCCTCGTTCACCAGCAGACCCATTCGCTTCGCTTCTTTGCCTAACCTGGAGAACGCAGAACTTACGGTGCGGTCAATTATATCAATATCATCGGCTTACGGCAACAATAAGACACTCTTGTAGAAAATTGTACCTGTTTATTCAGCTCTTCAGCTCTTATTATTTTCTCCAGCATTAAATGGGAGAAATGCCATGATAAAGAGTCACCTGGTCGGAAACCTCGTTTGGTATCGAACGGCTCGGAGAAGTCCTTCCCAATTCTAATACTTCTGGTATAGTCCAGCATCAGTTTACATAGCTGCATGACTTTTGTGGGAAAATTCAGACATAGCTGCGTAGAGGCAGTTCAGGTGGTGTGTATCCATTCTTTTCTTTCGGGTCTTCTCCAAGATTTGGCGCATGGTGAATATCTGGTCAATGGTGGATTTACCAGGTCTAAAGCCACACTAATAAGGTCCGCCCAGTTTGTTAACGTTGGGCTTTAAACTTTCACATAATACGCTAGATAGTTTCACTTGGGAGTACCCAGAAATGATTCTTTTACAAATGGTTCAAGCAGCTCATGACTTCCGGTCTTATACCAAGTATCCTGTGGGTCGCCAACAAACAGTCGTTTGGAGGTGAGCTAAATTGAGAAGGCAAATCCCCTGCGGTTGTTGGTAGGGTTTGGGACTCGTCACATAAAAATTACACTCCAATGAAAAATTAACAAAAATTAGTATAAACGACCGTTCAGAGTTGTTAGTTTGTATAACAATAAAGCACGATTAATTTATAATAAAAATAATGTTTATGGTAAAAAAATAATAATTTAAAATCTTTAATGACTTTTTTTTTGCTTAAGTTACAAAGCTTTCTACTGTAAACCCAAGATTCTACCACTAATTAGTGAGCAAAAATGCCATATACAGCACATATTTGAAATCTTTTTGGATGCCTTAAATATAATTTGTGAATATTTTCAAAAACAAAAAAAAAAATATCACAAGTCACGAATTCGTGGCATGTTAACAAGGGCAATAAGTTATGTATGATGATTAACTGTTAGTTGCACATGTGCCTGTGCACTATCAATACAAAAAGTGCATGGAAAATATGTAATGTGGATTTTAGACTATGTATGTGATGTATGCACATATGTATATATGTATATGATGTTGCATATCAGTCGTAATAAGGCAAGCTGCAATTATGCCAACAGATGCACATATACATACCTACATATACACATTTAGTAAAGTAAATTTATGTATGTATCTGTGCGTATGTTTATGTATGCACAAATAACTAAATAAACAATAAAGCTATGCACCAAAGAGACGACCGACCGATTTTCGAAGTCACACAACAATGCCAAGCCCAATTGAAACGCGATTTTCTATTGAATTAACTTGGCGAAAGCCAGTCGGCATCGAAATGGGTTGAATAGGAAGAGCAAATGTTTGTTGGAAAAATGCAATGCGGCGAGCATATAACAACAACCACAGGTGTATGGAAGCGATGACGATGCTGTCATTGCATGCGTCACAAGAGCTCGAAGCGAAACAACAACCACAATAACAACAAAAACAGCCAACAAATAACAAAGCAAATGAAAGCAAATCGTAAATGAAAATGTCAAAAAGGTCGGCGGCGGCAATAACAACAACAGCGTGCTAAGCAATAAAGTAAAACTGTTATGTGGGTATATGAACGTTTCTACTAGGGTGGTTCTATAATTCGTATTAAAATTTGTTTTATAGTATTACCGCAAATTAATTTAGTTTTCTATTCTGTTTTCCAAAAAATTTAATAAATATTGTCCATTCCTATACACTTTATATAAAAAAAAACAGTTTAAATAAAAAAAAATAATGTAAAATTGATTAAAATATTATTAAGAATTTTTAGCAATTCAATGTATGTAAATAATATTAATTTAATATTTATAAAAAAAATTTGTATATAATTTTTTTTAGATATTGTTGATAAGTGAAAACATACTTCACATTTCAAATATTTAATATTTGTTGCGAAAATATTAGTTTTTTAAATCATTTTATTTTTTTTTGTATTTGGAGGGAGTAAAAATATTTTCTTTTTTATCTTATATTTTTAAAATTAGTTATTTTAGCTTTATAAAAACAAAAAACAAAATTATTATTATAAATGAAATGAATTAAGTTCACCCTTTATGGAAATAGTCATATATTTTACCTCTATATAAATCTGATATTCGATCTTGTATCATAAACTACCGGGGCATTGCAAAGTTATGTTTTAATCCCAAAATTTTTGAAGATTTTATAACTGATCAACTAGCTCACTCAGTGTCATAAATTATTGACACTTCACAACACGTATTTTGTAAAAATAAGTCCACCTCATCGAAGCTACTGGAATTCACTACTAGTATTGGTTTTAAAAATGGTTATCAAACTGATATTATTTGTACTGATATCAGCAAAGTATTTGACTAGGTCTTACACTCAATACTTCACTATAAACTCGTTATGTTTGGGTTTCAACCAATTATACTCAAAATGATTTCATCATATTTGACAGGTAGAAAGCGAAGAGTATTTTTTAACTTTAGTACTTCACGCGAAATATCGATAACATCTGGTGTACCTCAAGGCAGTCATCTGGATCCCTTGCTATTCCTCTTATTCATCAATGATTTGCCAAATGTGGCTCGTTATTCTAAAGCACTTATGTACGCAGATGATGTTAAGCTCTTTAAATCAATTTGTTCTATAGCAGATAGAGAACCCTAGCAACTTGACCTAAATAATTTGGTAAGGTGGTGTGATGTGAACTGTATGTCGTCAAATTTAAACAAGTGTAAATATATGTCCTACTCTAGAAAATCTTTGCAATCCCTTGCTTATATGATCCAAAACCACAATGCTGAACAAGTCACTGACTTCATTGACTTGGGTATCATAATGAAGCCTAAGCTAGATTTTAAAAATCATATTAATTCCTGTGCTATTAAGACTAAAGGAGTCCTAGCCTTCATTAGACGGTGGGCTAAGCAGGTTAATGACCCATACATTGCCAAATTATTCTACACCTAACTCGTTATGCCCATTTTGGAATATGATTCCGTTGTATGAAATTCACATTATCAATTGCTAAAATAATTCTTTTTATTCGCTTTAAGAAATTCACATTGAGCTGTGAATAAAAATCTCCCTCATTATAAAAGCCGATTAAGGCTTATTAGTCTGCCTACTCTCCAGAGTCGACGAGAGATGCTTGGAATTTTATTTGTAACTAAGCTGATAAGAGGTATTATCAATGGTCTATTCCTACTTAACGAGATTAATTTTAGTATCCTTGTAAGGCAAGCTAGATACTTTAGGCCCTTTTCTTTGTCTTTATGCAAAACGAATTTTGAAATGCATCACCCATTCAGATGTTTGTGTAACGATTTTAATTCTCATTAGGCCAGCTTTGATTATTCTGACACTTTTTTTTTTTTTGTATAAAGAAATATTTACTGAGAGTTTTAAACTTAAAAGTAATCTCTTTATTCTCAACGTTTCTTAATCGGAAATTACTTTATAGCAGCTGATGAGCAAAACTGTAGCTGCTCGGTGTAAGAGGCAAGTGTAGCCGCGACCCTCCCGATCGGTCTCGGATTCAGGTTAGTCCGGGCCGTACCTGGTTTTCGGTCATCGGTCAGTTGGATTTTATGTTTATTCATCAGTCGCGCTCCTGGGTTGGTTGGTTGGTACGTTGGGCAATTATATAAAATGAAAAAAAAGTTACTACTTACTAAAGGTGGAAAAACGTTGGAAATAGTAATAAATATAACTCAACTCACAAAAAAATCTTGAATAAGCTACATTTATAAATCTTTATTTAAAACTCATAACTGTAAAATTGTTTATATTTTATTACTTCATTATTAGTTTTAAATATATTTTTTTATAACTAAATTTTTTATTTATTTTATTTTTTTTTAATTAAAAAAAAAATAATTTTTTTATAATAACTTTTTTTAATATTCTGTACAATTTGAAAAAAATTTTTTTTAATAACTAAACTTGTTCATAACTTGACAACTTTTTTAGTATTTCAATAAATTTCAAATTTTAAATCATTTTTGTAATTTCGTAAATTAAAATAGGAACTAACTAGAAGTTTTCTTTTTATTTTTGTAATTTTTTGTAAAAATTTGTATTTTCACTGAATACTTATATTTATATACTTATATAAAGAAATGTATTGAAATATTCAAAAAGTTATCAAGTTATATATATTTATTCTAATAACTGTAAAAGTTCTTATATTTGACGATTAACTAATTTTTAATATTTAACTTTCCATGCTTCTATTAAATTTTTTTTGCAGTTAATTTTTTTATACATTTTTTTACATAAATTTGAAATATATATATTAATAAAAAAAATAGTTTTTTAAATTTCCTTTTTTAATCTAATAGTAAATCTATAAATATTAACTTTTCAGAATTTGCGATTTTTGTTTTTAAATTTAAATTCTTAAAATGCATTTTGGATCGCCCTAATATATCCGACATATAAACAACTTGCTGCATGCACTGCGCTGAATACCGCATGGCACTTCCACTTCGTTTTTGTGTTTAGTTTTTGTTTTTGTGGTAAGCCGGTGGTGTGTATTGAGTATGGCTTAGAGGCATGTGGCACGTTAAAAGCATCTTCGTGAACTCGGTATGGCACCCGCTAGAGAAGCAGAAACGTGCAAAAAAATACCACGGTGCATTGCCGTTGCAGCGGTTGTTGCCATTTAGGTGCTGTTTTCTGTACTCTGCACATACATAAATGTTTTTATAATAGTGTGGCTGTAACAGTATTTGTGTGTATTTGTTGTGTGCGTGTGTGTGTGTGTGTATTGTTGTTATAAAAAAAATGTGTAAACTTTTGCGGAAAGCCATTAACTATTTGCTATTTTTGGTCATGATGACACCACACAAGACAATGATGAGCATTTACATATATCAGCTCAATGTGTATGTGTGTATGTATATGATTGTAAATATGTAAGTTTCCAATAATGATAACGATAAATTGAACGATTAGAGAGAAATAAAAAAAATCAGTGGTGAATCTTAAAACTGGATTTTGTTTGCAAAAATATATGCACACATACATACACATATATATATATATATACATTAGTAATAAAAGGTCGAAAGCTACATTGATGTATAACCGAAAGAGATTTTTTTAAATCAGGCTCAAAGTTGCGAGACTTCATTTCTTTGACCTCCAACTAAGCCCAGTGCCATCATTAAGTCTCATATGAATTTTTTATGCTTCCTTTGAAATTTAACTTGATCTCGTGAACCCAGAGCAGTCTCACACTAGAGGACGACTTACATTTACGCGTAATATTGGATGGATTAGCAAATGAAATGCTCAAAGGTAGCACAAAACAATTTAATTCCAATTGTGGCATCAGGCATGTGGATTGAGATTTCTTCTTTAGATTTATTTGTGTAAATCAAAATAGAGTCTCGGAGCCTATCTAGCGCTTTAGTTGTGCTTGAGGAATGAGAAAAGACTGTTGAAAAGTATCAATCTGTGCTTTATGTTGAAGATCAATGAACACACACACGGAGGCGGCTTAGTATAAACTGTAGATGCCTCCATTTGTTGATGAAAATATCAAGACGCAAAACCACAAATCGGGGAGGAGCTCTGGAAAAAACTCGCTTCAGCGGTTACAAAGAGCCATATATATATATATATATATATATACCGCCACTGATGAAGCTCCACATTTGTTTAACTGGTCTGATCTTAACAACTAGAATATGTGACTAAGTTCAAGCACTTTGACCATCAAACCTCTAATAACTCAATTGTGTCAACTTCCCAAATTCGCGATTGTTATTAAGCATATCTGTCGAGTTTTAGGTTACTGCTCATCCTATTGAACGGCTGGTAAACGCGGCAGCATAAGGAATAAGAAATAAGATTACCTTTGTGGATAACCTAGTACCGGGACAAACCTAATATTGACTCCGCGCCATTATTTACAACCTTCTCAAGTTGTTGCACAACTCTTAAAATAAAAATACTCTGTTATTACAGTAATTCGATTAAATCAATTTATTTTTGTTAAATTGCTTAATTACATGCAATGTATTAAATGTATAAATACAGCATTCAACTTTAGAGTTTCCCCATAGCATCCAAAAGTTGGGGGATAATTGGAGATTTCAAGAAACATTGTTGAACCCGGTAGGAATATACTTCAGTACTGCTGCCCTGCTCATTCTTATCAACACAGCGGGCGACTTCACGCTCTACCACTTCTCTAGGGGCAAAAATTTCGACTTGAGCTGTGATGCGGTCATTATAGAATCCATTTTCCTCATCGTATAAATCCCATTTTTTAAAGACACAAAGTACATATTTACGTACTATATCTTCATCGGGATAATCGAATGTTTCCTCTTTTTTTTGCAATTCCTCATTAAAGGGAAAGTCTTTGTGGCATTCTCTGCGGTAGCCATTGATATCATCGGCAGTTTTGGGTTTAAAATCGTCTTTTGCGTGTACCTAAAATTATTCAATTTTAATGAAAATTAATTTTTTACATATTTTATTACATTCTTTACATATAATTATACTGGTATGCAGGAATATAAAGGTAGGTTACTTACAAGCACCACAGCTGCCAGGAGTAGTATGAAATATTTCATTTTTAATTATGTTTTGATTTCTCGGTACGGATGTAACTGAATGGTTAGGGCGCTGACGAGTCGTATTTATACTACTCAAAATGAGCGTTATCAGTTATTATTAATATTTTTTTATAGTAAATTTAAACCTTTTTTGTTTAGAAAACTATATAAGCATACATACATATGTGGGTTACATTAACTATGATTGATGTTATCTCCTAAAACAATAACAAAGTATGTGTGTAAGGCAAAAATGTCTAAGGTCATTACATTACCAATATATATTTCCTTATTATTATTTTTAACCTAGCTCGCACTCTGTAATCATGAAATATTTATAATTCAAGTATATATTCCACTTGTATATAATATTTTTTTTTTATGAACCTAACTTAAAAAACATACACAGATAACCAGCGGCCTAATGGAAACCAAGTCAGTGGAGTGCAGTTGGATAAAAATGTTTTTCGATTAGGTAATCAGCGAAAACACAAACAACAAAGACGTCTGGCCAGCACATGACCCGACAACTTACACTAAGCTCTAAAAAAACTGTAAAATAAGTTCATAATTTTTATTTAGAGCAAAAAATCTATGTTAAAAAATTAAAAACAAATTCCTTTTTGGGAAAGTCTCTTCAAAAGCAAATTAACTTTAAAAAAGATTTCGGATTTCGGAACTAATAACTCCTCTATTACATTGCAAGCATGGCTTTGTGAAAGGAATTTCTATAACTGCGAATTTGCTTGAGTTCTTTTCTTATACCATCAATGCATTCAGAGAGAACAGCTGCGTTGTTATAATATGAATATACACCGACTTCAGCAAAGCTTTTGATAAAGAGTGAAACCTTACCTACTAGGCTTCCAACTAAAATTTTATTTTAATTTTAATTATACATTGAGTGTATTTCTGACATGAAATAAGAGCTAACCATAAAATCCATCGGGCGCTCGGGGGCGGCTTAGAACAAACTGTAGGTGCCTCCATTTGTTGGTAAAACCATCAAGACACAAAACAACAAATCGGGGGAGAAGCTCGGTAGAAAAACCCTTCATCGGTTACAAAGAGCCAAATATATATCTTCCGGAGATGATTGTCTTCTTCTTCTTTACTGGCGTAGGCAAGGCTTAGGTGATTATAGCAGACTTAGCCGAGCGTACCATTTTTGTCTTCTTTTCAGTGTTTGACGCTAATTGGAAACACCAAGTGTAGCCAGATCTTCTTCCACCTGTTCCATCCAAGGGAGTAGAGATCCTCCTCTTCCACCAATGCTTTAAATAGTAGAGCGGGAATGATAAGTGAATTTTAGAGTTTGGTCTCTGCTTGTCAAGAGAGGTCTTTACTTTTCAAATGCCATACGCGTCGCTTCTTTATACAGTATGGAGAGAGCATAAGTCATGGAACAGCTATCAGCGGCATACAAGAAGAAATGTTGCTATAATGAATTACCCTGTCTAAAACCTTGTTGAGCGTCAGCTTGCATAGCGGTATAAGTTTTTCAGGGGTACCAAATTTGGAAAAAGCGGCATAGTACAACTCCTTTTCGCGCTGTCGAAGCTCGATTAAAATGGTGTATTTTTGTGTTGGTGAATAAGTGGTCAGTGGTGTATTGACGGTTAGCTTAAATTTATCCCGATAAATAGGGTAGACTGTGGGGTCCTCCTTTTTATGGATTGGAAAGAGCACAGCAGGTTCCGTTGTCGGGCATGCCTTCGTCCGATCATTTTCCACAAAGAACACTTTGTGATTACTTCGCCGTAATATTTGAATATCTCGATCGGTAAGACATCGGCATCCGCCGCTTTAACATTTTTTAAACGGGCAATCACCCTTCAACTTCATCATAGTCTGGTATTAGAATGTATATTCCATTATCTTCAGTTGCGGACTCGGATTCAGGCTGGAGAAGAGTTCCCTCCATTAACTCAGTATTCCCTGAACATCGGTAACTCCTTGGTCCCTACATGAATATGCTCCGGTCTTGAAACCTTCTGTAAGTAGTGGCATATTTTCATAGAATTTTCGAGTATTACTTCTATCGCTCGGCTTCTTAAGCCCTTCATACTCATGCATTTCAGTTTTAGTTTTTTCGTCTGCAAATGCGTCTCCCTTCTATCCTTCCTCGAACATGTTGTGCCCATGCGCATTCTCCATTGGCACATGGCAATCCTCATCGTACCAGCTCCTTCGTTGACCTTTCTCAAAACCAATAGTTTCGTTTAGAGCTGAACCTAGGTAATTTGAAATGCCGTCCCACAGCTTCCTTATTCTGAGTTGCTGAGAGTTGAGTATAAGCTGAGTGCATGTTGCGATTACCACTTTTCGTCGTCAAAATTTCCCTGTGTTTAGTGTTGGTCATTATTTGTCGCACAGAGGCGGGTGTCATGGAAGCTGAATTTTCCGACAGTTGTGCCGAATATATCTTCATGCCCATTCTGCCGCTAAAGTCTCCCCACTCAATGTTGACATCGTGGTAGGGGCAGCGATAAGTATACTCTAGGTACTCGTAACAATTAGCCCTCCACGAATTCAACGTCAACGCCAAATTTGCGATCCCTTATGTGGCAAGGACCTACTCCTCTCACGTTTCCAGGGTATGCGATGTGGACGCAAAAGTAATTGAGTATAGCATACCTAGAAGCATTACTACACCCCATTACAACCCCACTGATGGATATAAAATATTTAATTTGGAAGAAAATTTTAAATATTATATGCAAATTTTCAAGACTTCCAACATACAAGTGTCCTGAATGCATAGTATCAGATGAAAACTTCCAGTTTTGATAGCGATCACTGTAAATGTTCAGTGCGTTTCATAGCTATAAGACACTTTGCAAATGCAGCTCTGTTTTCTAATAGAAACATGTAGAAGCATTTTAAAACAGTTATTTTTGCATTTATGATGCTAGTACTCTTTTCTGCATTTGGTATACCGTTATAGAACCGTTATCTTTTGCATGGTGAGTGCCGTTTTGCTTCGATTTTCGTTGTTTCATATTTATAAGACATTAGTCGAATATTGGTTATCAAAGACAAGTGACGTGTCAATATTGTTTTGAGTTCTAATTGATTTTGCATTTAATTTTAAATGAAATGCCGCGCGGTACGGCATTATCGTTTGAGGAACGTGTAAAAATATTGGCATATAAGGAGTCTGGAATGACAATATCCTTCATTTCGAAAAAACTTGACAGAAGCCGATGTGTAGTTCGAAATTTTATAAAAAAATCCAAACAACTATATTGTTATTAAGCGATTTGGGAGGAAATGTAAGCTTTCTGATCGCGAGCAGCAACTTCTGCTCAATAAAACTTCGAATTCCTCGCTCAGTTGCTCTAACTTGGCTGGTATAATGGCCAATAAAGTGTCTAAGACCACAATATGGCGTACTCTAAACCGCTGCCAGCACTTAAAATTATCACAGCTAATTGAAGCTCCTTGTCTTCTGCCACGGCACAAGATAGGTCGTCTTCAATTTACAGAGGAACAGCTGTCAGTTGATTGGGACTCAGTAAGTAAAATCTGTAGATTTAAGAAATCATTTGTTTCAAAATTTGGTTTTCAAAGGTCATTTTTTCTGATGAGAAAAAGTGGAATCTAGATGGCCCAGATGGTTACCGGCACCACTGGACGGATTTACGAAAAGATCCCCAATATTTCGCAATTTCGGTGGTGGCTCTTTAATGGTGTGGGCAGCCTTTACATCCAAAGCCAGTCTTGAATTGCAAGTTACCTCCACTTGGATGAAGAATAGGGAGATTCCATTTGTTTTTCAACAGGATAATGCTCGCATCCATGTCAGCCGTGAAACAAGACGGTTCTTGGATGCCTGCTCTATCCAAACTATAAACTGGCCGACCTGCTCCCCGGACTTAAATCCGATTGAAAATGTATGGGAATTATTAGTACGTCGCGTCTATATAAATAATCGCCAAT
The DNA here is from genome assembly GCA_030068015.2 of Neoceratitis asiatica. Classification (NCBI taxonomy): domain Eukaryota; kingdom Metazoa; phylum Arthropoda; class Insecta; order Diptera; family Tephritidae; genus Neoceratitis; species Neoceratitis asiatica. The sequence goes on along the minus strand of CM061528.1, from coordinate 43,279,188 downwards.
ATAATAACATTGACGAGCTGAAGGCCTCAAAATTGACTGAATGGGATAAACTTGGAGTCAGTTATTTAAAAAAAAATTCTGAATCAATTAAAATTAAATGAATCAATTTTTGCGTTGCAAAAGCCAATGGAGCATCTATTAATTATTATGCGCCGGGCGACATCGAAAAGCTGCGTATGGATTTCCATTCCAGCTCTCTGAGAACACGAATTAACGAGAAGTTCTTACAACGCAACGCCTCTGGGGACAGCTCTTGGTATTCAACAATACCGTTTAAAAAGCAAGTTATATATAAATCTGGACAGAAAATTAAAGAGAGGTCAAACTGCGAGAGAGAGCAAAGAGCTTAAGAAGATGCGAGTAGTTACCAGGCCAAGTTATTGATAGTTCTATAAAAGTATGTGGTGATATACAGATTGTTCCAACGATGTTCAGAGCATATTGAGTTTAGAGGTACCGAATCCAAGATCACAAATGATACTAATGCAATAGGCGCCACTGTCAACCACTTATGACGAAGTACTGAGCTATTTACAAACAGTGTTCAGTGTCATCCGTAAGAATTCCGAGCTCCTTACCAGTGTAAATTGCTAAGAGAAAAGCTACCTCAATATAAGAACTCTGGTTTATATATAGTTTTTAGCTAACGAATTGTGTGCGGCATCAAAAAATGACAGCTTCCTGATTAGGGTATTATGATTAGGTCTTTTCGGGAAGAAAAAAAAGGTTGGAGAATAACCAGTGTTCAGGTGATATCCAGAAAGAAGATTAAAGAAAAGGCTTCATAGCTCAGCCAACTATAATAGGTGCTCGCATACCTAACCTCAGCCGTCGGATTCTGTAGCCTAGCTACTATATAAAGCGTCGACTCAGACTTCGTTAAGCACATTTATTTTCGAAAATAAAATAAAATTTTTGCAATAACACTAAAAATTTAAATAACCAGCTCTAGAAGTCACTAGCAACCTAATATAACATAGCGACTCAGCTGTGACAACCTATCTTATGATAGGGTCATGTAAATAAAAAGTTATCACCGCTTAACGATACCATTACTGACGTTTGTCCTGCAGAAACCAGCGGTGATTTGATTTTTTTTTTTTTCATAAAATCAACTAAGCTGATTGCTCGTTGTTATGCAAGGTTGCCAGTACGGACTTTCAGAAATAAATTTGAGATAAGCTAAGAAAATGCAATTTTTTTCAAAAGAAACGAAAACTGAAATCATAATTAATTATTTATTACAATACAGTACTTGTGTATTTGATTGACGTTTATATTCAAACATATAAATACTGAAATTTGTTCACGAAAATTATAAATTTGTTTAAAAGTACGCAAGCACACTGGCAGCTGGCAACATTTCACTGTTCCAAGCAACGTGAAAGGTATGTAAAATGGCTAGTTGAAGCAGAGTCCTTTAAAGGAATTATATGTATTTTTAAAATTCAGATATCCAGATTTTAGAAACCTTTTATGATGGTATTAATGAACTGAGCTCATCGATAAAGGATTTCTCACTCTAAATTAATTTCCAAAATATACTGATATGTAAGAACTCATATGTTTGTAATGCAATTAATTCAAAAAATTTTATTTTTTAAAAAGATACTACGAATGTATATACAAACTAAGTATATTCAAATTCATAAATACAGCATTCACTAGTTGAGTTTTCCTAATGCCTTCAATCAGGCTCAAAGTTGCGAGACTTCATTTCTTCGACCTCCAACTAAGCCCAGTGCCATCATTAAGTCTCATATGAATTTTTTATGCTTCCTTTAATTCCTTCCTTTCTTAAATTTAACTTGATCTCGTGAACCCAGAGCAGTCTCACACTAGAGGACGACTTACATTTACGCGTAATATTGGATGGATTAGCAAATGAAATGCTCAAAGGTAGCACAAAACAATTTAATTCCAATTGTGGAATCAGGCATGTGGATTGAGATTTCTTCTTTAGATTTATTTGTGTAAATCAAAATAGGGTCTCGGAGCCTATCTAGCGCTTTAGTTGTCCTTGAGGAATGAGAAAAGACTGTTGAAAAGTATCAATCTGTGCTTTATGTTGAAGATCAATGAACACACACACGGAGGCGGCTTAGTATAAACTGTAGATGCCTCCATTTGTTGATGAAAATATCAAGACGCAAAACCACAAATCGGGGGAGGAGCTCGGGAAAAAACTCGCTTCAGCGGTTACAAGGAGCCATATATATATATATATATATATACCGACACTGATGAAGTTCCACATTTGTTTAACTGGTCTGATCTTAACAACTAGAATATGTGACTAAGTTCAAGCACTTTGACCATCAAACCTCTAATAACTCAATTGTGTCAACTTCCCAAATTCGCGATTGTTATTAAGCATATCTGTCGAGTTTTAGGTTACTGCTCATCCTATTGAACGGCTGGTAAACGCGGCAGCATAAGGAATAAGAAATAAGATTACCTTTGTGGATAACCTAGTACCGGGACAAACCTAATATTGACTCCGCGCCATTATTTACAACCTTCTCAAGTTGTTGCACAACTCTTAAAATAAAAATACTCTGTTATTACAGTAATTCGATTAAATCAATTTTTTTTTGTTAAATTGCTTAATTACATGCAATGTATTAAATGTATAAATACAGCATTCAACTTTAGAGTTTCCCCATAGCATCCAAAAGTGGGGGGATCATTGGAGATTTCAAGAAACATTGTTGAACCCGGTAGGAATATACTTCAGTACTGCTGCCCTGCTCATTCTTATCAACACAGCGGGCGACTTCACGCTCTACCACTTCTCTAGGGGCAAAAATTTCGACTTGAGCTGTGATGCGGTCATTATAGAATCCATTTTCCTCATCGTATAAATCCCATTTTTTAAAGACACAAAGTACATATTTACGTACTATATCTTCATCGGGATAATCGAATGTTTCCTCTTTTTTTTGCAATTCCTCATTAAAGGGAAAGTCTTTGTGGCATTCTCTGCGGTAGCCATTGATATCATCGATAGTTTTTGGTTTAAAATCGTCTTTTGCGTGTACCTAAAATTATTCAATTTTAATGAAAATTAATTTTTTACATATTTTATTACATTCTTTACATATAATTATACTGGTATGCAGGAATATAAAGGTAGGTTACTTACAAGCACCACAGCTGCCAGGAGTAGTATGAAATATTTCATTTTTAATTATGTTTTGATTTCTCGGTACGGATGTAACTGAATGGTTAGGGCGCTGACGAGGCATATTTATACTGCTCAAAATGAGCGTTATCAGTTATTATTTAAAATAATGTTACTACTAACATAGGCTTACATATTTCAAATATTAGGCAAACATACGTATGCACGTATGTAAATGACATTCACTAGATTTGAGGTTATCTCCTAAAGTCAAAACCAAATAAGTAAGGCAAGTGCCTGACATCGTTACATGACAGTTATAATTCTCAAATATTATCTATATGCATATGTACGTACATTTGCATAGCAACAACTACAAATAATTTAGCAACAATATTTTTTTCTTTTAATTTTAAGTTGGAATAATTCATAGTGTATATACATAGATAATATTGCAGTGCACGGCTAATTTTCGGTGGAAAGGGGCTTGAAGTTATAGAGTTTTAAAACATTTTTTTTTACTTTGAATGCTATCCTTAATTATCAATCCTATATATATTTATATATCCTTTAAAGTAAAAACTTCATAATTTCAATTGATATTTCATAGAACCATATATTCAGTAACAGACCAAGTTCAATATCTGAAGTCAGACTTTATGTACATGAAATTATATATTGACTATGATCTGAAGTATATAAATACCAAAAGTAGAAGGGATAGATCCACCCGAAATTTATACCGATCTTATCGTACGAGCTGAGTTAATTTAGCCTTGTCCGTCCCTAAGCTAGTCTCTCAGTTTATGAGATATTTCAACGAAGTTTGTCATGCGAGTGTATCTTTATAATTTTTTATAATTTGTCGGAACCATATAGCTGTCATAAAACCGATTTGTTCAGATATGAGGTTTTCGGTAAAAAATCCGATAAAAGAACATCTAATTGTGTGAAATTTGGTATGCTACCTACGTAATTTTAATTAAAAATGGATACCGAATATCATCAAAATTAAGTTCAGCATTTTGCAATAAATATAAAACGAAAGATTTAAGAAAAATCTATTTTTTTTTAATAAAAAATCTAACACCTACTTATAAAAAATTATGTTCTGAAAGATTTTCTTGCTTGACTTGGTTCACGGAGTCCGTTTTTAAACCTCCAACAGTTGTCTACAATCATGTGAGCATATCAGTGAACCCAATAAAATTAAATCATAGTTCCAATTAATTATCATAAGCATGAGCGTCTGCACAAGAAAAAATGGTAGCGAATCACAACGCATTCGAGTTAAATCCTACTTTTGAAATAATGTAGTCTGGTAGCACCTATTTATATTTTTTCTTATATGTAAAAATAAATTAAATATAACAAACCATTTAAAATTTTTAATTTGAATGGAGTTTCTCAATGGACCATAAGAAATTGTTCGAGGATTCCTGATAGAGATTTTTGTAGAAGTGTTCAACCATAGCGAAAGGCGTTGCTATTGTTAAAAAAGATTTAAAACAACTATGCCCTAGCAAACCAAAAAATCTTATGAAATAAAATAAATTATTGAAATGTTAGTATCAAAGAAAACCAAGATTTTTCACCTTTTCACACTTTGGTTTGGTGTAGCGAAACACATCAGAGTGTCGTTAGTGTTTCATATAGTTATGACCTTAGCCATCGCTTTTAAAAAGTCGGAGCAACTCATGGAAAGAAGGAATTCATAATCTACGCCCATTAAAATGGGTGCTTCAACATCTTAAAATCTTGGAAAAGACACGTGAGAAAAGAATTGGCACACACCACGTCTTCCTCGGTTTTAAAATAGCCTTCGATTACTTCTTCGTGTAATTTATTTAACTCTATTCTGTGGAAAATAATACTAGTTGTGGAGTTGAATAGAGAAGCTACAATATATAGGGTTATCAATTTGGTGGTTTCGAAAGTGCAGTGCGTATTTGGACATCTGTCAAATTTAACAGTCAAACAAAACAAGTTTTGTTTTAGTTAAAAGTCAGGCATCTATCGGATCACTTAATAACGGCACAACGCGTTAAAATTGTTGCAACCTACCTAAGGTTCTCTACTTTTTTAAAGAAAAAACACAAAAAGTGAAATTTGATTTATTATTATTCGAATGAACAGTCTTTGACATTTATTTTTTGAAGATTATCTCTTTCAAATCTAGTCCAATTTTTGATGACTCGTTCTAGCATTTCAACTGGTAACTAGCGAATGACATGCGTGATGTTTTTCTCCAAGGCCTGAATCGAAGCGGGATTGTCCGCATAGACTTTAGACTTTATATATCTCCACAGGGAAAAGTCTGACGGTGTGTGTGTGATATCACACGATCTCGGTGTCCAATCGACCAGCCCAAAATTTGAAATTATCTGCTCACCGAAGTGTTCTCTTAATAAATCCATTGATTGATGCGATTTGTGGGATATGATGCCGTCTTGTTGACGATTCCAACGACCCACAAACCATACCAAACCGTTGTTTTTTCTGAATGAAATGGCGGCTCTTGAATCTCTTCAGCCAGAAATGGGCCTCATCGCTGAACAAAATTTGGCTCGATAGCGTCGGATCTTCTTGGAAGCCCATCGACCGAATGTTGTCGCTTGGGAAGGTCGAGCGGCTTCAATTCTTGCACAAGATGTATTTTCTTCACTTTCAATTTAAGAGCTCGACGTAAAAAGCGCCAAGTCGTTCTATACGTCAGTCCGAGTTGATGCGAACGGCGCCGAAGGGACTCTTTACGGTCTTCGTGTACACTCTCAGCTATAGCCGCTATATTTTCTTCAATGCGTACTGGACGTGGTCTATTCTGTCGAATATTATCCTTTAATGAATACTGGGTCTCAAGATGGGTGATGGTGTTGCGAATAGTACGCTCAGTAGGCCGATTATGTTGACCATAAGTTGAGCGAAGTGCGCGAAACACATTCTTTACAGAACGTGGATTTTCCTAATAAAGTTGAATAATTTATAAACGTTGTTAAGGCGTAAGTCTTTCCATGAGGAAATATCAAACAATACTGAACAAAAGTAACATGACAGATTGACACGACTCACCCGTGAAAAGGCTATTGAAAAAAGTACCTCTACTTGGATCACCCTTTACAAAAATGGCGATTCAAATGTTATATTCGTATGAATTTTTTTAGCCTACAATTGGGGAATTCGACATGGATAATATATGGTTCGAACAAAATGGTGCCACATGCCACACAACATGAGCGAATGTATCTTTATCGCGAGAGAAATTTTCCGGAATCAGAATCACCGAGATCGTGTGATTTCACATCGTGTGATTTGACACCGTTGGACTGTTTTTGTGAGACTACGCGAAAAACCGTGTTTATGCGGATAAACCCTTAACTCTTGAACAATAGAAAACAAACATTCGTCAAGTTATGGCTGAGGTGCCGCCAAATAGGTGCCAAAATACACTTTGCAAAAATTCACGACGCCGTAGTTAGTTCGTCAGACTGGATAAGAAAGCGAATTAAATTGATTTGGTAGTGATCAAGTACAATACGAAATATCTCCAGTCATCAAACAAAGAGCCAGCGCATTCCTGTCACAGCCCAGATATTACTTCTGACAGTCATAGCTTCGAAGTTGTAGATAACTTCATCTATCATGGAACCAGCATTAACAACACCAACAATGCCAGCCTTGAAATCCAATTCAGAATCACTATTGCATACAGGTTTTACTTTGAACTGAGTAGTCAATTGAAAGGTAAAGTCCTCTGTCGACAAACCCGTCCTGCTATATGGTGCAGAACCGTGGCAGATGTTGACATCCAATGAGACGATACTAGGAGTTTTCGTGTAAAAGTTTTTGTGAACGATTTATGAAAATTGCACATTGGCAACAATGAATACTGCAGGCGATCGAACGATGAGCTGTACGAGAAGATATACGGTACCATTGTCAGAGAATAGAGAGACAGCATCTGCGCTGTCAAGGTCATGCTATTCGAAGGAGTGCTTGCTGGTGAAATCAGAGGAATTGGAAGACCTACATTCCATTGAAAAGACCATATGCAAAAGACCGGGTTTCACTTGGTCTATTCGATTGGCTGACTGAGAAGAGAAGAAATGATTTTTGAATAGGCTATAATCACCTAAGCGATGCCTACGCTAATCAGGAAGAAAATGAGAAAACTATAATTTTTTTAATATTTATTTAGAAGTTTTTTTTTTTTATTTTATGCCACTTTACATTCGCTGCCGAGGGACGACCCTAATTAGAAAGTGATCTTCTAAAGTTTTGGGTATTGTGTGAAATTGTTCCAACTCACCATCAATAATATTGAAACAACTGAACAAATGATTATTATAGCAAATTTGTTGATTGAATTTTAATAACGGAAGTAGTATGACGTTCACCGAATGGCTTTATCTTCAAAAAGCAGGCAGTTCAAGTCAGCATTGTCGAAGGCACTCAAAAACTAAAACTTTGTAAATAACTGTGCAATTTTAGTCCGGTTTTTCTAACTACCTTGGTTTGACTAGCAGGTGGGGGCTTTTAGGATTCACAGCTTTATAACGTTGGGCTCGTTTGGTGACCCAAGTGAATCGTTAAGGATTAATCTTGAGCTCGTAAAAGAGTTAAAAGAAATTTGAAGATTGAAAGTTGACTAGATATATGTCGTTTAGAAATCATCTGATATTTTTTTATTTTTATTTTTTGAAATGAACGAGGTGTGTGGTAAATGAACACAGCTTTATAACGTTGGGCTCGTTTGGTGACCTAAGTGAATCGTTAAGGATTAATCTTAAGCTCGTAAAAGAGTTTAAAGAAATTTGAGGATTGAAAGTTGATTAGATATATGGAAAGTTAGTCGTTTAGAAATCATCTGATATTTTTTTATTTATTTTTTTTTTTTTTTTGAAATGAACGAGGTGTGTGGTAAATGAACATTTTTGAATTTAAAAGCATATTTTTTGTAATCTGCTTTTGAACTAATTTTATTTATTTACATTTTGAATTTTGTATTTTCGCTATATCACAACTCGTTTATCTGCAATTTCTACAGTTTATATAGGTATAATTCCACAATAATAGTATTTGTTTGTAGGTACATAAGCAACATTTTGCCTTTTGTCATTTCGATATAGCCATATGGCACGACATAGCAGGTGTCACAGCAAATGTAAGTACAATAAATGATGCGCTAAACGAGTTTTATAAAATTTTCTGCAAAAGGAGATGTTTGCTTATATATGCTGGTTATATGTACATACGAGTATATTTCCCATTTTTTGCGGTGAAACTTGAAATGAAGATGCGCTGAGACATTTTTTCCTCTAAAATGTTATGCAATCATGATGAAACCCCTAATTTTACATACAGCTACACATATAATTGTAAAAATCGGAAATCCTGTTTGTGGGTTATATTTATATATAAATGAGTAAGTAAATAAGTAAGGATGTAAGGTAGATGCAAGCAAAAAAGCCATGGAGAAGGTTCACACGTACAGCCCATCAAACTACTGTTGCAGTTAATAAAGTACAATAAAAAAGTTCAACAAAAAGTTGATTTTTTTTAATATAAGTAAAAACTGTGAAAAATGCAGAACTGACTTTCGGTTAGAAAAGTTTTTTTACGGCAACTAACGGTGTTATGGTATTTTTGGAGTAATCTAAATTACCAATTATTTCAAAGATAGCTCCGTGAAGCATAATTGTCTCAATACAATTTAATTTCGGTTTCTTTAGGATCAATAATTTATCTGATTTAATTCAAACTTGGACGTGATAATGATTACGGTCAAATAAAATTATTGTTTGAAAATGTCGGCAATATCTCATATGATTGGCTCGGTGAAGCAGTAGGTTGAGTGGCTAACCACAAGTGGTCACGCTGAAGCCTTTCAACCTTACTGTGCTCCGCTATTCTATGCGTCTTTACTGTGCCTTCGTGAGCCATCTAGTTTATTTAATGACTTATGTTATCTTCTTAGTCTCTCGCCTGCTCTTCTCCGTACATCTGGAGTTTTAGGGATGATCTCATGGATATATTTTATATAATATTAAATAATCATCTGTTTAGTACAATTCACTTCAGTCTGTCAGCAATCCAACTAATTCAGTTGTTCTCTTTATATTGGAAACACTTCTGGATCAAAAGTGCTCCTCTGCTGCTTAAGATAACATTTAAATACTTAGAAAGGTGTGATGATGACTTCAACGCTAGCGTTAATCAGCTTGTCCGAAGACGATGTCGTAAACGTCGTCTCCTTTAAGAATCATTGCTAACACATAACACTATCTTTCTGTTTTCGTGCATCTGCGAAGAGACGATCTACAAACCACGGTCCCTCAAAGAGTTGGATATTCTCTCTGTGCGTTGATTTAGATTCCTTAGAAGCAGCCATTTTCTGGTTTAATTCTCTTGAATGTCTATTTGGGTTGTTTCATGGACGTTGTTCTCTTGACAGCTGAGTTGGCTTTCCCAGATTAACTTGAACGGCTTTTCAGAGGGAATTGTTCCCGTAACCATTCTAAAACCTTGTGTTTACCAGAAGTTATTCGGGGCTTCACATCAAGACCAGGAACGTCGCCATTTATACCAATATCATAATTTAGGAAATGTAATCCTGTCCGCTCCAGGAAGATTCTCCTTTCGTCTTAAAATGTTATATTAAGTTTGTAAGTACCAGAAGGAGAAGAGAAAGACCCTCCGAAATTTATACCGATTGTATCAGAATCACGAGTTGAGTTGATTTAGCATATCCGTTTGTTCTTCTGTCCATCTGTCTGTTTCTAATCCCTCAGTTTTCTTTAGATATTTTAACCAAACTGGGTGGGCAGATGCACCTATACGTCTGAACTATCAGTTGTCGGAACCGGCCAGGTAGGACCACTATAGCATGACCGATTTTTCAGATTTTAAATTTTGGATTACAAATCTGTCAAAATAGTATCGTATAAGAACGTGAAACTGGGTATACTATACATAGACAATGAATTGCATATTGGTTTTTTAAATCATCGAAATTGGACGACTAAAACATACAACTCTCATACACCGATTTGGGACAAAAATCTGCCAAAAATCATGTAAGAGCGTGAAATTTTATATGTTCATGAAAGGTATATAAATTTTGGCATGGCTTCTTTCTTGTTTTGTGTGTGACCACGTATAGCTCTTTACGGAGTGATGGGATTTTGATAATTCTTTTTTTTTTAATGGAAAGTTTATAGCTTGAAATTAGTAACAACGATAGATGAAAAAATAAAATTATAACCGGAAGGGTAAGAATGGGGGGATGCTTAATAAATCTTAACGTATAATCCCGCATATCCCGTAACTACATGGTCCGATTTTGATTTGATTTGGTATTGGAGAGGGCAGGCTTTGAAGTTGGCACCTAACAGAAAGTTAGAGAAAAAATTGTTTACCAGAAGAGCAGGAAAAGGGGAATGAATCATGACTTTTAATATATATTCTCGCATATCTCGTTACCACGCTTCCAGTTCTCAAAGCAAAGTAAGTAAAACCAGCATTGAGCCAACACCTTAGCATGTCAAGAAATGCGTTCTCCCCATAACGACTCTCAGACACGTTTTTCTTCAAGCAAACGATGGTAGTGGGGGGCTAAAATAAATTTTATATCAAGTCTGAAGCTAATATTTATCGGAATCATAATCTGATACTAAGTACCATCAAAACTGCAACTCAAATTACAATTTGCCTTTGATGGCAGTTTTATGTGACTTCTTTCTGAATGGTTCCAAAGTAAATTTTAAATACAATATTTCTTACGATATAAAAGTGCTCTATAAGACCTATTCAGGCTAAATAAGATACATTAAATTTTTTACATTTTAGTTTCCGGCGGTTTGATTTATTTTTATTTTTTTTTATTTTTTAGATAAGTAATAATGATGATTTTACACTTTTTATAGAGTACTGCGAAATTTCTTATCTCAAATCACATCTGATTAATTCAGTTGAAACATAGTAAAATGATTGGTAATCTTCTGAGTAATTGCAATTACCTAAATTAAGCTCAATAAAATAAATAAGTGGGATTTTAAAAAGGTTAATATTCAGCTGATTCCAATTCATTTTGAAAGAAAAAATTGTGCTTGGGATTTTACATGGCGTTTAAGCGACATCTTTTGTAAAACCCACTCTCGTTTTTCCTTAAGTATTCTATTTATCATCAATGGAAAACAGTTTGTCTGCCACTTAAGTACCTCCACTTATAATTTTCAATCGATTCACATAAGCTTTGAACTCGCCCAAGCATAACCAAACAAATCATTAACCGCAAATGCAGCGAGTAATCTTTTATTTTTGTACAATTTTGTGGCAAATACCTGTTGTACGGTGTGTCTCGTCTTCTTCGCTTCAGGTACTGATTGGATAGTGAAAAGATAACTACACAAAAAAAAACACTATTGACCCTCGATGAGACTTTTTTGCGCATCTTCCTCTCTTTCTTCATTAAAGCAGCGAAATTTTCACATTTAGCATGGCCAAAAAGTGGCCAAACTGGTGGGTGAATAATGAGAAAAAAATTTGATGAAAAAGAAAAAATTATTTTAAAAGAAGATTAAATAATAAGTAAACAGCAAAAAAAAAGCAAATGGTAATGAATATTACATTTTTATTATTTACGATTCTCCCATCTGACTGATTATCGGCAGCTCAGCTGTTGTGAAAGAAAAAAGTCGTTAGCCAGTATTTCTATATACATTTAACAGTAAGTAATTTTTTTATTATTATTTTCTAATTTTATTTTGATTTTTTTCCGCGTACATGCTGCTTTTTTGTCTACTTGTTTTTTTTTAATACTTGTTGTAGGTCTTTTGTTTGTTCGCGCATGCGCCAACGCGCGTTTTCAACAAAAACCTCATACATGCATACATGCCATTACAGGGAGAAAACATGCAGACAATAGCTTGAAAATGACAGCTAAAGCGCAGCAATGAATGAATGTAAGTAAACAACAATTAAGCCGGCTTTATTGACGTTAGCTACGGTTATGATTTAAGTTAGCGGTTAACTTGTCGCTGCAAGAGTATGTAAATATGGTTGAAAGTGACTTTATGTGAAATGTGTCTGCAACAAATTTATTATTTTTTCTAAAGCTGTAAGAAGGAAAATGATATCTTTTTGCAGTAATTTTTGCGTCCAAATTTTTATAGCAATATTTTCTTAGCAATATTTTCTAAGCAATATTTGTGTTACCAAAGTTTTTTTACAAAATTTCTTAGCAACATTTGTTTAAAAATATTTTTTAGCAATATCTTCTACTCAAAATTTCCCTTAACAATATTTTTAAGCAACATTTGCTTTAGCAAAATTTGGTAGTAATATTATCTCAGCAACATTTGTCTTAGCAATATTTTTAGCAATATTTAGTCAGCAATATTTATCTTAGTAATATTTTATAACAATATTTTCTCAGCACTTTTGTCTTTAAAATATTTTCTAAGCAACATCCCTTAGCAAAATTTGTTCCTCAACATATCAATTAGCAATATTTTTAATGCAACATTTGCTTAAGCAATATTTGATAGTAATATTATCTCAGCAACATTTGTCTTAGCAATATTTTTAGCAATATTTAGTCAGCAATATTTATCTTAGCAATATTTTATAACAATATTTTCTCAGCACTTTTGTCTTTAAAATATTTTCTAAGCAACTTCCCTTAGCAAATTTTTGTTCCTCAACATATCAATTAGCAATATTTTTAAAGCAACATTTGCTTAAGCAATATTTGATAGTAATATTATCTCAGCAACATTTGTCTTAGCAATATTTTTAGCAATATTTAGTCAGCAATATTAATCTTAGCAATATTTTATAACAATATTTTCGCAGGACTTTTGACTTTAAAATATTTTCTAAGCAACTTCTCTTAGCAAAATTTTGTTCCTCAACATATCAATTAGCAATATTTTTAAAGCAACATTAGCTGTAGCAATATTTGGTAGTAATGTTATCTCAGCAACATTTGTCTTAGCAATATTTTTAGCAATATTTAGTCAGCAATATTTATCTTAGCAATATTTTATAACAATATTTGGTAGTAATATTATCTCATCAACATCTGTCTTAGCAATATCTTTTAGCTATATTTGCTCAGCAACATTTTGCAAAGCCCTCACTAGTAATTTAACCACACATGGCTTCACCAAATCGTCTCGCTGATTGTTTGCTTCTCTGTTTTCAACTCTTTTTGTGTTGCTCGCACGCCTTGGCTTCTTTGCTTTCATCAACTTCTTCGATACGCTACAGCCTACCCTCTGTAGAAATGCTTGTGGCTATTTCTGCAGTTACCATAACATTTTCAGGGATGCGCACGTCTTCAACAAATCAGTCTGCAGCGAGTATTCACTGGGCTAAGACGTGTCAAGCGGTAATATGAAAATTAAGTGTTGGCATACAAACGTAACGGTTTGCTTAGTGAGTTGTTGTTATATTTAATTAATATTTCTTCTAATCTTGTGCATTTCCATTAAAAAAAAAAACACAAAAAATAAAACTAAAAAAAAAATAAAAAAAAAAATAAAAAAAAAGATAAACAGAAGTTTAGCAAAAAATCAAACATATCCATACATACAATCATATATATGTACCTTAATGCATTGTATGTGCGTATTTTTTGCAACTATAAACACTTGCCAACGCCATTAATTATAGTGCTACTGTTAATTGATGGAAAATAAAGTAGTATTTAAAAACTGAAAACTAATCGTTTTTGTGTTGTGTGCTGAAAGGAAAGTTGTGAATGTGTTAATTATGGATCAACAAAAAAAGTTATTACAAAATCAATATTAAAAAAAAGACAAAAGTTTATTGTTTTAATATTTTCATTTTCCTTTAGTTATACTTGGAAAATCTATTGAGTTGAATAACCTTTGGAAAAGAAAAAAATAGAGAAGTCATCAAAGTGACTAAAAATTAATATTATAGATATTTCTTATCAAAGTGCTCCAGTTATTAAGGAATATACATTTACCAATAGGAATAGAGCAATATGAATTTGGTAAGTATTATCATTTAACAAAAAAAAAAAAAAAAAAAAAAAAAATATAATAATATTAAAATAGATTATGAATTAAATAAATTAATATACTTTCAAACAAAATTAAAAAAAATTCGAAAAATCTAAAAAAACATACTAAGTTCGGTGGACTGATGAAAAAGCGGTTTCACTTTACCTAAGTTTACACCTTCGCTATACTAATTGCAATCGTTGCGTATTTTATGTGCACAAAAATTGTTATATGAAGTACTTTTTTCATTGTCAATCACGCATATATAAAGGGTGTTTTTATAGAGGTATAGAAGTTTAAGTTGCAATAAAACAACGATGAATTATTCGATTGACATGAATTTTATTTATCCGAAAGATAATCTTGTGGCATTACATTTTAAATATGATTTCTGGCATATGACCGCCACGGCTGGCGCGGATGTAGTCCAATCTGGATGTCCAATTTGCGATGACTTTTTCCAACATTTGTGGCCGTATATCGGCAAGAACACGGCGAATGTTGTCTTCCAAATGGTCAAGCGTTTGTGGCTTATCCGCATAGACCAATGACTTTACATAGCCCCACAGAAAGTAGTCTAGCGGTGTTAAATCACAAGATCTTGGAGGCCAATTCACAGGTCCAAAACGTGAAATTAGGCGGTCACCAAACGTATCTTTCAATAAATCTATTGTGGCACGAGCTGTGTGACATGTTGCGCCGTCTTGTTGAAACCACATTTCCTGGACATCATGGTTATTCAATTCAGGAATGAAAAAGTTAGTAATCATGGCTCTATACCGATCACCATTGACTGTAACGCTCTGGCCACCATCGTTTTGGAAAAAGTACGGACCAATGATTCCAGCAGCCCATAAAGCGCACCAAACAGTCAGTTTTTCTGGATGTAACGGTGTTTAAACATACACTTGAGGATTAACTCACTCCAAATGCGGCAGTTTTGTTTGTTGACGTAGCCATTCAACCAGAAGTGCGCTTCATCGCTAAACAAAATTCGCTTATGAAAATCGGGAACAACGGTAATGTCGTTTTGGGCCCATTCGACGAACCTACGCCTTACTTCATGATCGTTTGGCTTCAATTCTTGCACGAGTTGGATTTTGTAAGCACGCGAACCAAGATCCTTCCGCAAAATCATCCATAAAGTGGATGGACACAGATCCAATTCCTGTGCTCGATGGCGGATGGACTCATTCGGGTCTTCCTCAATGCTACGCTCTACAGCAGCAATAGCTTCTTCTGTACGCACCGTACGGCGTCTCTGGGGATGTGAGTTATCAATAAGAGTAAACGTGGTGCGAAAACGTTTCATGGTTAATCGAGTTAACTGCTCTGATGGATGATTTTGTCGACGATAAAATGGACGTAGTGGGCGATACGTTTTCCGCACAGAACCATTATTTTCGAAATAAAATTGCACTATTTGCAAGCGTTGTTCAGGCGTGGGTCTATTCATGATGAATTGCCAAACCAAACTGAGAATAAATCACTTGACAGCTGTTAAATCGGTCGCCATCTTGAAAAGTAATGCCAACTTAAAGTTCTATACCTCTATAAAAAACACCCTATATAAGAGAAAATTGATATTTTATGTATTTCTATATAATTTATATATATACTAGATTGCGAATTGATAGACTGTGATATCCGAGTGGTGTTAAAAGTGCGTGCTTACATATTTAGAGTCATAGGCTCGAACACCGATAGACCTGTATCCAAAATTATAGAAAAAAGTTTGTATAATTGTAGTCATCTCAAGGCAGATAATGTTAACCCAATGCAGCATCACTTTTGCCGCTAACAGGTGCTACTTTGGACTGAGTAGGTAATTGAAAATTAAATTCCACTACAAGTCACTCATTACTTTTATGGTGCTAGGAGTTTTCGAGCCTTTTTGCGGAAGATTTATGGCCCTTTGCGTTTTGACAACGGCGAATACTCTTGACGGTGGAACGATGTGCTGTCCGAGTTATACGACGACATTGACATAGTTCACCGAATAAAAAGGCAACGGCTAGGTCATGTAGTCCCAATGGATGAAAGTGTTCCAGCTTTAATAGTTTTCAATGCTATAACCGCTATAACCAAAAATCGCTTTAGCGGTTATAGAGCGCAAGTTAACGCATATAGTTCAATGTTATGACCAGGAATTAACATTATTATAAAGATAAGAGCTCAATGTTCTCTTCCGACGCGTCAATCGTCCCAGGTTTATCACAAAAAATAGTTCAGTGATTTCATAACTCACAACCTTGGAGAACACGACACATTCCCACGACGCCAGGTAATGCGCTCACCAAAAGTGTCCTTAAATAAATTGAGTGTTTCGTTGGTATGTAGCGTTGTCTTGTATTTACGTTTTCGCTAATGTTGGTTGGTGATGAATTGAATATTACAACAACAGATTACATGGCTGATGTTGGCTTAGTGGTAGACCACTTGCCTGTTAAGGAAGGATCCGTTCGTTCGATCCCTACCTTAAGAAATCTGATGAGAAGATGTGGTGATCTCTGAAACAGCTGT